>OX422219.1:58368879-58968879 GCA_949130495.1 Sambucus nigra
AAAATAAAAACATTGTGGCAAGTTCCGATGTAGGTATATGAAAGAGAAAAAGAAAAGAAAAATTTATTTCAGATAAGGTATGTTTGAAAAGGCCTTTTCACTTTTTATAAACCTTACTTCGAAAAGGAAAAACCTTGTTTCAGTTTTAATACATTTTTACTTTCTTGGCACAGTTTGAAAGTGGAATCTCAAAGGCTGCATTTGCTATGCGGCGATGTCATGAACGAGAGAAGATTGAACGTGTTCTATTTGCACATTCTACTATTTCTCAGTCGTGCCAAACACCTAGCCTTGCTGATCACATTCTTAGTAATATAACTCCACTTACATTAAAGCAAGATGGGGTATGTGACATAACTAGCCTTGTTAATCGCGTTCTATCTCCACATTCTACTCTTACTCAAGTGCAACAAATACCTCGCATTGTTGATCACGTTCATAGTAATGTATGTATATTTACATCACATCGTTCTAAATTTCTATCATTATACATCACATCATTCTAAATACCTATCGTTATAGGAGCAATCTGAAATTGGAATCTCTAAGGATGCATTTTCACAGCGCCGAAGACGTGAATATGAGAATATTTAACATGGAACCATGCCTTCTCGCTGCCCTTCACATTTCCCCGGCCTATCGCCATCTGGGAGAGAAGCAAAAGGCAAAGAAAAAGTTTTTCCTAATAGGGTGTGTCTCTTTCGTTATTATGCAATACGTATTTACTTATAATGTATTTACTTATTTCATTATTATGCAATACATATTTACTTATATCGTTACATATGTAGGAACAATTTGAAATTGAAATCTCAAAGGCTAAAGTTGCGCAATGCCTACGCCGTGACCGTGAACGTGAAACTATGATGTTTTGGCAGTCAGGTTGTAATACTACAACATATGCAAATATGGATAAACTTATGGATCTTGAAGATCATTTAGAGGACAACCATTTACATTTGTATCTTGAAGATGAAGATGATCCTCAAATTAATCGATCCGTTCTACCCCTCTTTATGAAAAGACCCATAGTATTTCAAATGTGCAATATCTTTAATTATTTTAAATTCATAGTAATTGTGAAAAACTTGTTTACAAGATTAATAACAAAAGGTTATAAGTTGAGTAAACTCCGAAATAAACTCGTTGAATGAAACTCTTTTCAAAATAAACACTAGACGTGTTAAAACAATTTTTCTAAATATGATCTTTAGACTTGTTAGTTTGATTACCTTAGGTTTTAAAATTCAAAACCTACAATTAAGTCTCGAGGATGATATTGTTCGCCAAACTAATTAAGAACATTGAAGAAAATTAACACGTCATTTTTAACGTGGTAAAACCCTAAAATAAGGGAAACATCCATGGCCCCCTCTACGGGGCAAAATGAAAAATCCACTAGAATCACAAACAAGTTTCAACACCTAAGAAAGCAACTAAGAATCAAAATACAAGATCAAAAAATGTACCTACTCGACTTACTCCATTCTTAAAGGCAATATATCTTGATTTGTTCTTCTCCACGCAGATTCCTTGTTTTGTCATTGAATCCCGGATTCCAGCAGTTCCACAAACCAAATATCTCACTAAGAACCATAAATCTTAAGTGTTTGTGTGAGAGTGATAGTGTTTGTGAATTAAATAAATATGCAAAATGCTTCTCACCCTCTCAGTGAATATTACAAGCAAATACCTACAAATTACAAGCCATTTTTATATGCAATGCTAGTAATTTAAAATGTGCTTTGAACAATAGGACTTCAAAAAAAATTTAGATCTGTCACCAAAAAAAATATCTCAACTTTTTTGTTTCAAACAAAATTTA
The DNA here is from genome assembly GCA_949130495.1 of Sambucus nigra. Lineage (NCBI taxonomy): Eukaryota > Viridiplantae > Streptophyta > Magnoliopsida > Dipsacales > Adoxaceae > Sambucus > Sambucus nigra. The sequence goes on from OX422219.1 coordinate 58,370,705, forward strand.
TTTATATTCAATCTGATTTCAAAAAATGTGAAACAATATTTTGAAACAAAAAAAAATATTTCAGATCTGAGAATATACACAAAAATATCAGAAGTCAAATTTCTCAAAATAAATTTGAGATTACTATCTTGGATCAATCATCAATAACAACCACAAAATAAAATGATCGAAGAAAAAATAAAAAACCCTAAAAAAAATCCAATGTCAGTCAAATAGGTTCTTAGGGTGATATAGAGTTGAAGAGGTCTTCAACACAAGCACTCCACCAATACCCCAACATCAAACCCCCAATGTATTTAACTCTCATGTGGGTCTATTGTTTGGATTTTTGGACAATATAAGACTTGTGGTGTATTTGGTTTTTGAAAGAAGGCTTCTCTTTCTCAGTTTTTCAATCTTGAAAAAAGGACCTACTCTCCCACTTTTTTAATAGCTCACGACTTTCTCTATGGTTGAAAAAATATCGTCACTGCTTTCTCTCTATCTCTTGGTCCGGCGTCGATTGAGAAATATGGTGGCGAAGTTCTCTCTCTCTCTCTCTTGTTCCTTGTTTCTTTCTCTGCCGTACTCTCTGATTTCTCCCAACAGCTCACGGTTCTCTCTCTCTCTCTCTCTCTCTCTTGTTTCTGTATGCGCCGCCCTCTCTATTCTTCAAATCAACTAAAAAAGTAACCCTCCCAGAACGAAGATGGTTATAAACCAAAGGTAGTGATCGAATTCGTCATTGCATCTAACGGCTAGAACGAGCTGAGAAAGAAGGGACGAAATATGCGTTTCAGTTGGCTTACCAGGAAGTCACGGATTGAGGGTTGAACTAAAATGACATGTATTGAGGATCAGTTGTTTCGAACTGTTGATAAGGTCCTAGATTAACAACTATTAACTCTTCTAATCACAGATGATAAACACATAAATACAGAGTGTGTGTATGTGTGTGTCCTAATGTGGTTCAAAATAACTTCCCTTTTTCGGAGTGCATTGAGGTGCTTGGAGCGGGATCTTTTTTATGACGCTTTGAATGCCTTTTTTGAGATAGAGTAACGCATAAAAAATTTAAAACTATTTTGTCTCGATATCCAAATTAGTTGGAACGCCTATATGTCACAGACTCAAGTAATTCAACCATATAGTGTGTTCTCAAATTGATCCTTGCATTATGTTAGTTTGAATCAATGATGTTAGATCATATATAATTATTCTTTGAATGTCAGATCAGCTATACTATTTTAACTCCTATAGGAAATACTTTTTTTTTTATAATTGATATTTAATTAGTTTGAGTCCGTAGTAATTGATCCGATCAGCTAATATCAGGTATGATCAACTATAATCTTGCATACTTCTATGATCAGCTATGATCTATAAATTCAACCTTTTCTATAATCTCTGATATATCGAAGAAGCTATGATCATCTCTGTAAGAATATGTTTATGAGCACTTAAATTCAACCTTTCTTATAACCTCTATGATCAGCTATGTTTTGGCTATAAATTCAACTTATATAGAATCACAAACAAGTTTCAACACCTAAGAAAGCAACTAAGAATCAAAATACAAGATCAGAAAATGTACCTACCCGAGTTACTCCACTCTTAAAGGAAATATCTCTTGATTTGTTCTTCTCCACGCAACTTCCTTGTTTTGTCCTTGAATCCCGAATTCCAACAACTCCACAAACCAAATATCTCACCAAGAACCACAAATTCTAAGTGTTCGTGTGAGAGTGATAGTGTTTACGAATTAACTATATGCAAAATGCTTATCACCCTCTCAATGAATAATACAAGAAAATACCTACAAATTACAAGTCATTTCGATATGCAATGCTAGTAATTTCAAATGTGCTTTGAACAATATGACTTTAAGGAATTTTTAGATCTGTCACCAAAAAAAATATCTCAAGTTTTTTGTTTCATACAAAATTTATTTATGTTCAATCTGATTTCACAAAATGTGAAACAATATTTTAAAACAAAAAATATTATTTCAGATATGAGAATATACACAAAAATATCAGAAGTCAAATTTCTCAAAATAAATTTGAGATTACTATCTTGGATCAATCAGCAAAAACAATCACAAAATGAAATGATCCAAGAAAAAATAAAGAATCCTAAAAAAACTTATATGTGAGTCAAATAGGTTCTTAGAGAGATATAGAGTTGAAGAAGTCTTTAACACAAGAACACCACCAATACCCCCACAACAAACAAACCCCAAAATGTATTTAACTCTCAAGTGGGTCTACTGTTTGAATTTTTTGATAATATAAGACTTGTGGTGTATTTGGTTTTTGAAAGAAGGTTTCTCTCTCTCGGTTTTTCAATCTTGAAAAATAAACCTGCTCTACTTTTTTTAATAGCTCGCGGCTTCTCTATGGTTGAAAAATTCTCGCCGTTGCTCTCTCTCTCTATTTCTTGGTCCGGCTTAAACTGAGAAATATGGCAGTGAGGTCTGCTCTCTCTCTCTCTCGTTTATGGTTTCTTTCTCCGCCGTACTATCTGATTTCTCCCTATATCTCACGATTCTCTCTCTCTTTTGTTTCTATGTGTGCCGCCCTCTCTATTCTTGAACTCAACTAAAAAATGAACCCTAAGAGATAATATATACCCAGAACGAATATTATTATAAATAAAGGTATCGATCGAATTTTTCTTTGCATCTAACAACTGAAATGAGCTGAGAAAGAAGGGACAAAATATGCGATCTGGTTAGCTTACTAGGAAGTCACAGATTGAGGGCTGAACTAAAATGACGTGGATTGAGGATCAGCTATTTCGGACCATTGATAAGGACCTAGATCAACAACTATTAACTCTTCTCAGATATAAGAAAGCACACACGATAAACACATAAATGCAGAGTGGTGTGTGTGTGTGTCCTAATGTCATTTAAAATAACTTCCCCTTTTTAGAGTGCATTGAGGTGCTTGGAGTGGGATCTTTTTTATGAGGCTTTGAATGCCTTTTTCGAGATAGAGTAATGCATAAAAAATCAAAAATTATTTTGTCTCGATATTCAAATTAGTTGGAACGCCTATGTGGCACAGACTCAAGTAAGTCAACCACGTAGTGTGTTCTCAATCTCCCCCTTTGGATATTGGATGCAAAATTCCCTTGAGTTACCTGAACTCGTCGGTGAAAAATGAAAAATCCTAGATTTCCTATACAAAAATCTCTATCCACCCATTCCCATCATAGAACCGAAAATAAGATAAGAAATTACATTACTCAACTACAATATAGACCAATACCCTAATAAATAGGACAAGTTATACGACTGGGTCTGAAAAATACTTGGAAAAGATAAACACTCAATGGCATATTAGTTGAGTTAGTACCAAAAGATATAAATCGTAGCACAGGTACTCAAGTTCTTCTCCCCCAACTTTTCTCAAATATACAACGGGGTAAAAAAATAAATCAGGAGAATATGATATAATGTGACAACACAAACAATAACATATGCAAGGGAAGATACAAGGTTTCCTACATAAAACAGATATTAGGAGGCATGTTTTATCAACATCCATGCCCTAAATCCTCAGAAACCAATTATAAGCATGCAAATACCGATGATATGAATGAAGTGTTGAATTAAGTAAGAACTATCATACCAAATGGTATTACGAAGATACTCAAATCTACAATTGTCAAGAGGTTTTGTAAAAAAATCAGCTAACTATTTATCAGTATTGAGATACTCAATATCTATTTCTTTAGACTCTAAAGGTCATAAATGATATAATGTCTAATTTTTTTGTGATTAGTCCTAGAGTGATGGACAAGATTTTCAGATATGTTTATGGCACTCTAGTAATCACAGTACATAGTCAATTTGTCTTCAAATATACCGTAATCACTAAGCATTTGCTTGATCCATAATAATTGAGAACATAAAGTTTGGCTGTAATATACTCAGATTCAATCATAGACAGAGAGATACAATTTTGTTTCTTACTACTCCAACCTACTAAATTATTTCCTACGTAATAATAGGTACTAGAAGTACTCTTATTATCGTTCGAACACCCTGCCCAATCGGCATCAATGTAACCTACAATAGCACTATTGGTGTCTTTAGTGTACCAAATACTGTAATTTTGTCTACCCCTAACATATTTAATCATACTTTTTACACATAACAAGTGAGATTCTTTGGGTGCACCTTGGTATCTAGTGCAAACACATATGGCGAAAGAGATATCTGGTCGGGAAGCAGTAAGGTATAACAAATTCCCTATCATACTCCTATACAAGGTCAGGTCAACATCTTTATAATTATTTTCTTTAGATAGTTTGATCGACGAACTCATAGGTGTACGTGCAGGTTTCAACTATTATAATCTAAATTTTTTAATGAGATCAGAAACATATTTAGATTGAGTAATAAAAAGACCATCAATAAATTGTTTGACTTGCAGACCTAAGAAACATTGAATTCACCGATTAATGACATTTGAAATTTCGAATGCATGATATCAGAAAAATTCTTCACTTTATTAGGACAGGTTGATCCAAAAATAATATCGTTTACATAGACTTGGGCAATCAAAACATGTTTGTCGGATTTCTTAACAAATAAGGATTGGTCATTACCACCTCGAGTGAATCCATGGGAGACTAAAAATGTGGATAGACGCTCATACCAAGCTCTAGGAGCTTGTTTCAAACCGTATAAGGATTTCTTAAGTCTAAACACATGGTTTGGATCAGAGGGATCGATAAAACATTTTGGTTGTTCTAGGTATACCTCCTCAGTCAAAATTCCATTTAAAAATACGGACTTAACATCCACGTGAAAAAGTTTAAAATTTAAATGGCATGATATGGCTAAGAGGAGACGAACTGACTTAAGATGAGTAACAGGTGCAAAAGCCTCGTCAAAATAAATTCCCTATATCCGAGAGTAAACTTGTGCTACTAACCTAGCTTTATTTCTAATGACCTCCCCATTCTCATCAGTTTTGTTTTTGAAAATCCAGCGAGTGACAATAACCTTCTTATCGTTTGGCCGAGGAATAAGATACCAAACATCATGACTTTGAAAATGGACAAGATCTTTTTGCATAGCAGTGATCCAGAATGAGTCAGAAAGGGCATCATTTACATTCTTGTGTTCCTCAAGGGAAACAAAATAAGCAAATTGTGTCATGTTTTGAAGTTGTGATCTAGTTCAAATGGGTTCAGAAGGATTACCAACAATCTTTTCAATAGGATGGTCTTTAGAAACACAGGTTGGTACGGAAGGACTCTCAGGTGGCAGTGAATCAGTTACTTCTTGAGAGACTAAAGTGAAATTTGTTTCTTTCTCATCTAAGACAACTGGTTGGCTAACACTACTCTCAACACTATTATCATTTATAATTACATTAAAAGATTCCATAATAACTTTGGTTTGATAGTTGAAAACACGAAAAGCCCTACTATTTTAGAAATAACCAAGAAAGATTCCTTCTTCTCCTCGGGTGTTAAATTTTGAAATTTGTTCTTTATCTTTACAAACTTAACAAACACTCCCTAAGGTTTTAAAATATTTCAAGTTCGGCTTTTTGTGGAACCAGAGTTCATATGAAGTTTGTTTGGAATTCTTCCTAAGGTATATACGATTAATGATATGACAAGTCGTTTGAACTGCTTCGGCCCAAAAGTACTTAGGTAGATTTTTCGCATGGAGCATAACCCTAGCCATCTCTTGTAAAGTTCTATTTTTCCTTTCAGCAATTCCATTCTGTTGAGGTGTCTTATGTGCATTGAACTCATGTTTATATCCATTGCCTATACAATATTCTGCAACACCAGAATCTTTGAATTCTCCACCTCTGTCACTTCTGATGTGACATACTTAGGTATCCTTCTCGTTCTTAATTTTTAAAATTATTTTTAACAAATCATGGAAGGTATCGAATTTATTTTTCATAAAGGCTACCCATGTATATCGTGTGAAGTCATCCACAATAACAAATATGTAAGTGTTATGACAAAAGATGATAGTTCTAGAAGGTCCTATAAGGTCCACGTGGACTAATTCCAAAGGTTTTGTAGTTAAAATATCTTTAACTTTCTTGTGAGGGGATTTACTTATCTTCCCTTCTTGACAAGGACCACAAATAGGATTAAAAGAATTTTTTTATTTTAAGCAATCCTCTAACAATTTCTTGGGATCTTAACCTACGAAGATTATCAAAATTTGTATGTCCCAATCTATTGTGCCAAAGATCAGCAACTTCTAATCTGGAAATATTACAAGATTCAGATTTAGGAAGGACTATATAACATATATCCACATTTCTATTTCCTATTAAAATACAATTTCCCTCTTCATCAATAAATTTTGCAATCAGTTTTAGAAAAGGAGACGGTATGATTGGAATCACAAAATTGAGATATACTAAGCAAGTTAGCCTTGAGACCTTTAACTATGAGGACATCATTTATCTTGGGGAGGCCTTCCTCACACAATGTTCCCTTACCTATGATCTTATATTAAACTCCATCACCAAACACAAAACTACCTCCAAGGAAGTTTGTTTTGTTTGTTAATTTAGTTTCATCTCCGATCATATGTTTAGAACATCCGGAGTCAAGATACTATCCAGACAAAGTGCTTGGTGCCTTAATATCAGATATGACAATGTTGCACTTGAGCTGGGCTAACAAGTCATCTTTTCTAATCCAAATAGGCTTAGTTTTAACAGTTTTATTATCATTTGATTTAGAAAAGTTTTGTTGGGTCTTTGTAATTGATTTCTTCTTAGTTTTAGGTCCACCCTTATTTTTATAGTTAGAGTCGTGAATGGTCTGTCTTAGGAGAACATAAGTATTCCTACTCTTTCTGGAATAGTTAAAGTTTGAATAAGTAGGTTATACACTCTCTTTTGAAAACATTCGGCAATGTAGTGGTCGTAGACATCACAGTATGAACAGTAGTGATGTGTGGAGGACTTAACTTTATTACTAAAGTCTTTAAAGATAGGTTTATCTCTAATAGGAATGGTTGTCCGGTGTCATTGGCTTTGGGTTTTTGAACTTGATTTCTAACAGGTGGACAAATGTCTTAGCTGGACCATTAGATTTGGGTTGTTGAGTATGTGTACTTTGTTTTGCCTTAGAGACGTCATTAAAACCATTTTCTTGAGTGTCTTGAAAATTCTGGCCTTGTTTTACAAAAACAACATTTTCAGGAGAAACATTTTTGCTAGTATAAACTTTTTCTCCAAATCTAAAACCAGATTTGTCATCAGAATCAAACTTTCTTCCTATAATAATTTCTTCATAGGATTTAGCTTGAATTTCAAAGTGTAAGCATTTTTAATACATTCTTGAAACTTTTTGTTTTGATTCTTCAAGTTCAACCAAAGTTGACTTGTATTTTTGTTCCAATATAATATTTTTCTCAGAAAAATCTCATATTTTTGTGGAAAAATCTTCAATTGTAGTCTCACGGGCAACACATTGTGCTGTAACTTCTTCAACGTTCTTCCTAATAGTCTGGTTAAGTACATCAATATGCTCATTCAGTAGGTTAACTATTTTCTCAAGATGGACACTTTTCTTAAGTGTTTTCATGCATAGCTATTAAAGATCGGGAAGATCATCATCGGACTCACTAAGTGTATTGTGTGAAGTGTCTCTTATATCGCTCATTTCATACGTGGAACTCACACACACTTCAGGTTTAATGATAATTCTTTCTGTTTGACACACCCTTAAGCTATCACTATCAATGTTATTTTCATCATCAAGAGTCACAACATTTTCAACAACTGATGCAATAATAGGAACAATAGAATCATGAGTAGACACACATTCATTATCATCACCGTATATGATCCTAGCATAGATAGACATATAGGAATCATAATTATGGGTTGACTCAATTTCATCTTCATCAGAATCACTAGAGTCGTCCCATGTCTTACACAAATTAACCCTAGTATTGTTGGTAGGATTATTTGAACATTTATTAGCAATATGTCCCATTTTTCCACATCCATAACATTTGATATCTTTCATGTCTATCTGAGGTCTACTATTTTCATAGGTCCTTTTATTTCCATGTCTTTCATGAGGTCTATGATTTTGATTACCTTGATAATTTTGTTTGCCTTCTTCATAGGCTAAAGAATTTATGAATTTGATTATTTTCTTAAATTGTTTGCACATCAAGGCAATTTGGTTATCAAGATCATCCAAATCACAGTCATCATTTAGGTTAAGGCTAAAGTCTGAGGGACGGAATTTAGGTGAAGTCAATTGTGATGAAAACACAACATTAGATCTAGTGAGTCTCTTGTTTAGGGCAATTAATTGTTTTTTGAACTCTAACTCCATCTCAACCGTTCTTGATTTTCTACTTAGCAATTCAAGAGTCAGGTTTGGGTAATTCATTTCTTTTGTGGCATATCTATTATTGTCAAACATGGCAGGTAATGACATAAGAATATTTTGAACGATTTCTTTTCTAGTATAGGTTATAAAATTTGTATGTAATTTTGTAAAAATGTTGGTTAACCTAATGTAGAAATCATCAAAAGATTCATTATCATCCAAAATCAGTGTATTGTACTATTGGACAAGCATTTGTGTTTTTCCCTCCTTAACTCATTCATCACCCTCATGTGCGGTGATTAGAGTGTCCCAGGCCTCCTTAGCAGTAGAGCAAATATATAGTCTTTTAAACTCATTCTCGTTAACAGACATAAAGATAGCATTCTTGCCCTTATTATTATCGAGAGACTTCTTTTTCTCTACAATTGTAAATTCGCTAAGATTTTTCTTAACCATTGTGGGATCAATATCAGACAAAGACTTAGTTGGATGTTCATAACCATTTTCAATCATATCCCAAACATCATCACCAAGAGTTCATTGAATGAAAGAAACCATTCATACTTTCCAATAGGAAAAGTCGTTTCCATCAAAGAATGTGTAACACCCCGTACTTTTAGGGGATAATTAAATTCCATAATTGGGTGTAAATTGAAATTTTGAGGAATTTCTCGGAATATTTTTTTTTTTGAATTTTCAAGGATTAGATGATTTTTGATGGGTGTTATATTTACTTTTAGGACTAAGTAAATAAGTCGGAGTATTTTAATTACATATCGCAATGGGTAAAGAGACAAAGGATAATATTCTAATTGGAAAACTCGTATTGAGATGTATTGGGTTAAATTAGTGACTTGAGGTCAAGTACCTCGGATGGAGATTTTGACTACGCGGTGAGTCTCAAAATAGCCGAGATAGTTAGAATAAAGTATTCGGGGGTAATGTTTAGGCTCCGAGAACTTTTGAACGAATAGGGACTAGCAATTGAGTAAACGAATAACTTTTTCATTTTAAAAGGTATAAACCATTTTTCTCCCTATATAAGGAGGGAGAGGGGGAGAGAATCGAAATAAAAGAGAGAAGAGAGAGAGGAGAAAAAGGGGAAGCTCTCGGGATCGTCGAATTTTATCCATGAGGCAAGTGTTTACTTGCTTTATTCACTTTTAAGCATAAATATCATATCGTAGTTGGTAGTGATACATCACAAAGATTTTTGGAATGGGTTTTTGTGAATTAAAACGAGTTTTCGGAAGCTAAACGAGTAAAAAACCCAATAATTTCCAATTAGATAAACTTAGGAATTCATTGAATTAATTTGTAGATTAAGCAGCGTCATTGCTGAATTGATTCGGCCTAGAGACGAATCGATTAGGCTCTTGGTCAAAAAATGAAATTTTTAGATATTTTTGATACGGTCGCGTGGGCGCTAACCACGTATTTTTCTGATTTTGTTTGGATTTATAATGATTTTTATACGGAAGACTATCGGAGATCGAAATCGTTATTTAGAAATCAAACCTGATATTGGGAGAATTAAGGCTAGAATTGTTTGGAGATAAATATTAGGCGTTTCTAAATATAGAGTGAGGACCTCTAGATTATTATTTGAGGGAAATGTAATCATTGGGTTTGTGGAAATGGAATCCACGACCTATTTAAGTTAAGGGTGTTTGGTGACGAATATTCCTTGGGATAATTTCAGTGGGCATTTAGGCCTATATAATTATGCGTGTAGGAAAACATAATTCTATGGATTATGGTTGGGTAAATTCTACGAGACTACTAGGATAAATTTGGGAATATATTTATGTACTTAGTGTGAATTGGTATAGTTGGAGATATCTAATAAATCCTTAAATGGGAATACGGTATTTATTATTCATCGAAGTGACGGAAGACTTTGGGTATAGTATCATGAGTGTGTGAATGCATGAATATGATAATTTGAGAGAATCTTTGGGATCATTTGTCATCGCTATGTGTGATTGGAAATTATGGTCGTTTATATATATTCGAGGAGCAATATATAGTATATATACCATGTGATTAAAGTATATATATAAAATATGATACGGATATGTATATATCTATGTGTGGATGGTATATATATATATATATATATATATGTGTGTGTGTGTGTGTGTGTGTGTGTGTGTGTGTGTGTGAAGAATACCCCCTCTAATGCTATCATGGGAAGTTTCGCGATGAGGGTGAGCCCCAGGCTTGAGGAGCAGGGTGTGAATATTACCCAGGTCATAGTCGTCCATTATTATTTGTGTGATTTTATTTTTGGGGGTGAGAAGTCGTGCGTATGTGTCGTTCTCACTTGACCGGTTAGGAACTATGATCGCTACCTATACGTTGTGACCTATGACCACGAAGTAGGTGATATTTAGTCCTACCGGTTGTCCCCAGGATGGTATGTGACTGATGCCCTGGAAGATGATAGCATTGAGAGACCGCATCCTCGAGTTATAGCTCGTTGGGATGGTTATTATACATCTGTCTATGGTATACTATTGGGATGATTATTATACCGGTGTGTATGGTATACTACTTGTGCATGAGAATAAGATATTACATATCTCTATTACATTAAAGAGATAAAAGAAAGATAGATTTAATTCTCATTCCAGGAGATTATATCCGGACTCAAAATGTGATATGTATACGAAAATAAATATGAAAATGTATGTAAATATATGAGTATATATGTAAATATATATATATGTGGTGTACTAAGGGTCTAATGGATCTCGACGTTCGACCTTGCCACGTAGTAGTGTATCGGGGGGGAGGGGTTCTTGTTGGATTTTGCTTCGTGAGACACCCCACAAACGATCATGGAATAGTGTTGAGACTGGGGAGAAGTTTAGCCCTTAGTACCTTGTTTTCTTAAGGAGTATCTAGAGTTTGGGGGTGACGGATTAGTTAGGCAGCGTAGCTTGACTAGGATGTTTAGAGGGATGCACTAGGTGCACACTATTAGAAGAGAGGTGAGGGGTATTTGGAAAGCCTATATGGCACAGACTCAAGTAATTCAACCATATAGTGTGTTCTCAAATTGATCCTTGCATTATGTTAGTTTCAATCATTTAGTTTGAATCAATGATGTTAGATCATATATAATTATTCTTTAAATGTTAGATCAGCTGTACAATTTTAACTCCTATAGGAAATCTTTTTTTTAATAATTGATCTTCAATTAGTTTGAGTCCGTAGTAATTGATCCGATCAGCTAATACCAGGTATGATCAACAATAATCAACTATGATCTTGCATACTTCTATGATCAGCTATGATCTATAAATTCAACCTTTTCTATAACCTCTGATATGTCGAACAAGCTATGATCATCTCTGTAAGAATACGTTTATGAGCGCCTAAATTCAACCTTTCCTATAACCTCTAGGATCAGCTATGTTTTGGCTATAAATTCAACTTATATAGCAGAGTAATTTCTAAAGCAGAATTTATAGCAGAGTAATTTCTAAACCTGCTAAAGTAATTTCTAGCCTCTGCTATGATAAGCTATAATTTTTAACTGTGCTAAACCTCTGATATGATCAGCTATAATCAAACATGAATTGCATACTACTTTGACTAGTTATAATCACATTTTAATCTCTTTTGTTTTAACTTCTTTGATCAGTTATAATCACGTTTGTTTTAACTGCTTATAACCTCTGTTTTAACTACTACCACATCTCCTATAATATGTTTTAACTAATTTACATCACATCACTACGTCCACGTTCACATAGTCATTATAATATAGTCATTAAATTACATTGTGTACTGCATTTTTGCTCTAACATAGTTTTTTATATTGAAATTCCAAAAAAAATAACATGAAATGCATTCTGCATCCTTTCTATGACATAGTCATTATAAACATAGTCAGCTATAATGATTCGCATTATATTCCATGTTGCATATATTTTGATTCAAAGACTGCCTTATTTCACTTTCTAAATTAAATTTATTTTTATTGTACAGGGAACATGATTTTGGCCTGGGTTGACATTTTCATGGAAGGATGAATGTTGAGTGTCCTCGTTGTTTGGCCTTACATTGGCTTGGGGAAAAGTTAAGTAATTCTTCAATTGCACTGACCACGTATTTTTCTAATTTTTTTCCGGATTTATAATTATTTTTTTACGGAAGGTTGTCCGAGATCGAAATCGTTATTTAGAAATCAAACCTGATATTGGGAGAATTCAGGCAAGAATTGTTTGGAGATAAATATTAGGGGTTCCTAAATATAAAGAGGGGACCTCCAGATTATTATTTGAGCGAAATTTAATCATTGGATTTATGGAAATGGAATCCACGACCTATTCAAGTTAAGGGTGTTTGGTGACGAATATTCCTTAGGATAATTTCAATGAACATTTAGGCCTATATAAGGATACTTTTGATGTTCATTCATTAGGGGTACACATATGCATCGTGCACATATGATTGATTGAGTTGATTTACCTATCAAATGTGTTCACACCCATTCATTCCATTTCCATGACTTGGTTGTTTGAGTCTAAATCCATGGTGTGATTTTTGTATCATATTTGTTCAGATTGGTATCTTATTTTTGTACGAAAAATTTGAAAAATTCAAAAATAGTTTGTGAATTTGTTTTTGAGCATCTCCTTGTAAGAGCACGCTTACCATATTATTTGATGCCCTATTTTGTGTACCGTGACACCCCAATTGTGCTTATTTGATTCATTCTACTCATTTGTCTATTTGGGGACATCATAAAAAGGGGGAGAAAGAATTATCATATTATGGGGGAGTTTGAATTTTGGGGGAGTTTTTGAGATTTAGCTTATGCTTTTATCATAAATTGATATCTATGTTTATCTCATTTCAAACTCGATATGTCATGTGGTATTTGCTTTGTCTCATGTGTGTAGGTATGAAGATTGAAGATCAATATGTTGCACACCCTGATGAGAAAAGCTTTGAGATTTGATGATTGTTGAAGATTGAAGAACAAACGATGAAGATTTAAACATTTGTATCTTTCCATCTTTAGGGTTCATGGGAGGGTAGATTTGTATAGGTAATAAGTTGATAATTCGGATATTTTTTATGTATGTACCGGCATAGACATAGGGGAGATTTTTAAGGACATTTTAGTCCATTGTCAATTTGTATGTCGTACGCCGTTACACCGTTGAAGAAACTCAAGATCGCACCTACATCAACGGATCCGAATATCAAAGCGTCTTCAACATCATAGCCTCTGCGAGAATGAACTTGGTAATGTTTTGTTTTTAAGTTCCTTAAAGTTCATACTTAGAATTGGGAAATTTTTATAAAATGTTTTTTGTAAAAATAAGAAGTAAGTTTTTTCAAGCAAAATGAGGCTTGTAAAAGTTTTTTATTTTTCTGGGAAGCCGGACCGGTCCGCCTCCCTACCAGACCGATCCGCCTCTCGACCGGTCCGCCCTCTACCCGCACCGATCCGCCTTGCTGAAGATCTAGTAGACCCCGAACTGGTAGCGAACCGATAAAGCCAATTTTTAAAAGAACAAATCCGAGGTTGGACCGATCCGCCTCCAAGCCGGACCGGTCCGCCTGGGATAAGTTCGAACAGTTCCGTGAGTTTTTTAATCATCATCTTATATTTCCTATATATATAACTATTCCGATGGTGTATTTTTTTAAGTCTTTGAGAAAATGTTTCTAAGAGAAAAAACACAACAAGACTTCGTTTTTTGATGTGCCAAACATATTTTTGATTCACACACAAAAATCCCAATTACTTTTGTGAATCTTTTGGAACCCTAGAACACAATTATGTTATTGTTCAACCCTTGTGGAGAAGCTGTCTCTCTTCTTCATTACTGACCACATGGAGTTCCTGCGGGAGATTCCAGCCGACACTATTTCTAGTCGTTGCTTTGAAGGTTTGATGAAGACACCGTGCGTTACACTTGTGGGCGATTATCAGGTTGTATGTAAGTCAATGGTCTTGTAAATTCTTCAAAGTTCTAGAAATAAAAGGTTTTGGCCTTCGGGTATTTTTCCTTAACTTTGTGTCGCTTGCTTTATTTGTTTATGGGTTGACACTTGCACTTTAGATGCATGATTGGGGCCTGAAATTAAATAAGTGTGTCAAATTAGAAATTTGCCAAGTTAATCAATTATCACACGTAATTCTCACATTCTCATACTGCATCTTTGCTATAACATAGTCATTATAAACATAGTCAGCTACAATGATTCGCATTATATTCCATGTTGCATATATTTTGCTTCAGAGACTGCCTTATTTCACTTTCTAAAATAAATTTATTGTTATTGTACAGGGAACATGATTTTGGCCTGGGTTGACATTTTCTTGGAATGATGAAAGTTGAGTGTCCTCATTGTTTGGCCTTACATTGGTGTTGATGTAAAAAACTAGATCGCTCTAATTATTTAATCACAGATAAATAAATAAGACAAAGATTTTTAAAGTGGTTCGGCTAGGAATAAAGCCTACGTCCACTGTTATGTTATTGCTGAGTGTTTGTGGAATTCTTGATTACAAGTTCTCCCAAGAAATTCCGGTCCCCTTTGAATGAGGATGATACAAGGTATTTATAGCCTTGAGGCTGTACATGAAAGGTTCGATACATTAAATGACATACATATGAAAGGGTAATACATTTAATGCAGAGTGCGTGCCAAGAATATAAGCATTCAATGAATATCTGAACTGTTGATTATCTGGAAATTAATGATACGATCGAGATGCAGCTCGGACCGCCATATCTGTTCGTTGATCAGGAGTTCCTCGGAACATTAGAGTATCTTGGTGCGTTAGAGTTCCTCGGTGCGATAGAGTTCCTCGGTGTGATAGAGTTCCTCGGTGTGATCTCGTTGCTCGGAAAGAAGCATGGTTGGTCGGGAAATGATCTTCCTCGCTGCTATTGTGCCACGTAGATTGACATGTGTCTTCGTATTATTCGTCCACATCAGCATATTAATTTTGGTATCAACAGAAGCCCCCAATGTTTCATATTTCGAATTTTGAGGAGTATGTAACATTCTTTCTCGGTATATGGCAATATTAAATGACCTTCCTGGGTTTCAGGAACATTGTATTCAAATTTCCTTCTTATTTCGCTGTTTTCCGCTTTTTTTATAAGCGCTTCGATCTTCGTGCAATTTTTGTCCTTTTAGCCGCCGAAAGTTCAGTAGTTTCTTTTTGGTAATCATTTCTTTCGCCGCTTCCCAATGCAAAGTATTTAAACTTCTTTGGTAACCATACCGTCCTCTACGTTTTCCAATCTTCTGCATTCAAGCTTTCTATTCTCTCCTTCCCTCTTGTGCGTTCGTCTTTTCCTTCGTTAGTTGTCAGCAGACCTTCTTCCTTTCTGTAAGATTTTCTTCCTTCTTCCTTTGTTCATTATGGTTTATATTATTGAATCTCTTGAAAAATTCCGCTCTGACTTTTCTATCCCATCTTGGGTAATTCTGGAGGAACTTTCAGAACCTCAAAATTATTTTCGTTTGGCTGAGGGACATTGGTTCCCCAGTCTTTTTCTTGCTGAATGTGGGTTTTCCTTTCCACCAAACCCATTGTGTCTTGAATTTTGTCAATATTTTGATCTTGTTCCTGCAAAGATAGCCCCAAATTCATGGAGAATTATTAATGGGGTATATAAATTAAATATAACTCATGGGACTCGCATAGGGATCCCTGAAATCATGTATTGCTACAGATGGGCTGTTTTAGATAATATTTATTATTTAAAAACTAGGTTTTTAAATAGGGCCCTTGTAGTTAACCTCCCCGATGCAAATAGAGACTATTTTGAACATGGGGTGATTATCAAAAATTGGCAATATGCCCCTCTGGTGGGAGAAGAAGTGTACAATGGTCCCAGATGTCCCCCATATGGCAACGGGATAGGTTTATTTTTCATTTTATCTCATTTATGAACTTATGAATTCATTATGTTTGACAAAATGTATGACTGATATTTCATTATGTATTTATTTGCAGTTGATAGCAAAAGAAAAACTCCAAAAGAGTCAAAAGTGAATATCAAGCATTTGAAACTTATCTGGAATTTGCATAAGACAGTTGCAGACGAGCATATTAGGTCTGCATCATATTTGCTGCAGTATAAGAGCTACACGACCTCTTATACTGCTCGTCCTGTTGAGCCTGCATCAACTCCAGAGAACTTCTCATCAGATTCCCACGTCCCCTTAAGTCAGAAAATGGGCAAGAAGAGAGCTCCTCCTGCTCTATTTGATGATTCTTCCTCTGCTGCTGAGGCTAAGAAAAGCAGAACTGATGTCCCAGAAGGGACTAAGAAGGTGGATATTGAGCTTCAAAAGCTGTCGAGAAGCCCCCAGTGGGTCCGAGCAAGAAGAAAGCTCCCATGGAAGTAATTACAATCTCTCCGACCAAGACTTCTTCCTTGGTTGATGCTGCTGACCCTCCTTTGAAGAGATTGAGGAAATCATCCTCAGTTAATCTTGCTGGAACTGCATCTTCTCTACCCGCTGGTGGTAGTAGTGTTTCAAACATCATTCTTCCTAGTTCTTCAATGAGCTCAGTTATACCCGAGGTTCTCGCGGTTGATGAAAAAATTCCTAGGGATACACTGACATCCCTAGCTGCTCGTCATCTTTCTTCAGTAAATTTCTCATACCTTTGGTCTTTCTTTCTTTTTTTTTGAATTCTTGTATTTGTGTTGACTTTATTGTTTTTCTTATCTTTCAGCTGGTGAACTGCTTCAATACCATCGTGAAGAAAGATCAAGTTATTAAAGCTTCCAGTTCCTCGTCCGATGTTGACGATGCTTTGTTGGGTTTAGCCCAATCTGTGAAGGAATCTCGCCATCAGTACATCGAGGAGAAAACTGTTTGGGAGAAAAAGCTGGCTGTGGCTGAGGCTGATAAGATGAAGATGGCTGAAACCTCCAAGAATTTGGAGGAGAATGTGAAAAGCTTAGAGGTCAATCAGCAAAAGTGCGACGACCAGCTGAAGAAGGCAGAAGAAGAACTATCTACCCTGCGAGACATCAAAGTCCAAAAAGAACAGTTGGATGCCAAACTCTTCTCAGAGAAGTTGAAAAGAAAAGTTGCAATCAAGAAACATTTCAGTGCTGGTTGGGAAAAAGGATGGGATAAAGGGATTGCTGCTATGACATCCCAAGTCCAATATGGGAAGTTGAAATACTTCTATGATGGCTGGGTAGCTGCTCTTCAAGAGTTGAAAGTCGAAGACAATTCCGAGCTATTCCAACAACACCTCCCTGGTCCTCTTCCAGCAATTGTGGAAGAAGAAGAAGATGAGCCTGTCTCAGATGAATCTTCTATGGCTGTGGATGACCCAGTCTCTACTTCTCAACCCTCTGTCATTGAGGACATTTCTTCTATGCCTCCTCCTACCGAGAAAATTCCAGCTGATCAAAATGTTGTTACCACCGAGCAACCGAGCTCCTCGTCCCAGCCTCCCGAGAAAGTCTTGGGGGACAAGGAAAAGGTGTGAAGTTGTTCGGTATCATTTCTATATTTCATTACTTGTAATCGAACACTGTAATCCTTTTTGATCTAATAAAATACATCTTTGCTCATCTCTGTTGTTGATAACTTGTTTTTGTTGATTGTTGTCTTTTTCTCGTCCTTAGTTTGTTGCTAGAATGGAATTGATCTCTTCACATGATACCGAGCTGATGCAGCAATGTCATCAATACTATAAGGCTGGTCATACAGACCTTAGTACATCGGAAATTGCTGATATCCTTGGTCATGGTGCTTCAGAACAGGCTATTGAGGCTTATCGGTACTTGAAAGATTTACTCGACCGAGCTGTGGCCAACAATGTCGCTTATTATGACTTGATTGAAGAGCTGCATTGTTCCTTAGAGGATCTCCAAGGTCAGCACAATGAATCAATGGCTTCATTACACAAGGAATATGAAAATAGATATCAACAACTTTCTTCTGATACAGGTCATAAAAAGATCATTGCTGCATATGATATTAGGGAAAGGACCCTAAAAGGTGAAGTTGAAGCCTGCAGACAAATTGCCGAGATCCTGGAACAAGAAAATAATAATTTGCAGAAAAAATTGGCTCAATATGAATCTGCTGCTTCATCTTCTACTGCATTAATACCAGTTACTGATGAAGGCTTCTCGTTCTTAGAGGTCGAAAACGCCAGACTAAGGCAAGAGCTGGAGGACTTAAGAAGATCTGCCATTTCTGGAACTTCTCGGGGACGAGGAAGAGGTTCTCGGGGGCGAGGAAGAATCCTCAGCCAAAATGTTGAAGAGGCTCGCACTCAGTCTACTCTGGAAACTCAAGCATTCCAGTTGAAAGTAAAAGACCGTGCTCTGACTGAAATGTCCAATAAAAATCTGTCTCTGGAAGATCAGCTTACATCGACGAAATCTGCCTTGCATAATAAGGATCTTTTTGCCAAAAGCCTTCATGAACAATTGGATAGATTAACCTTCCAATTCCATAAACAGCCAAGGGAATTCTGGATGGCAGGATACAATGAAGCCCTTGTTCACCTGGATGCTCGTATTGAACATGCCAACAATGAAGGTTACAAGCAAGGATGGTTAAACGCACTGGGTGTGTTAAAATTGGAGCAAGGGCATTTTTTATGGGACTATCATGCTCCATCATTATTAGACCTGCCTGTACCACCTTTCAAATTGGACATGGCATGGATCCCAACTCGTTCCATTCCTCGTAGCTTGATTTCAAAATACCTTGGCGATTATAGCCTTCATTCTCAGGTTGAATTGTCTCGTCCTGAGCATCTCTTGGATACACCTTCTGTGATGAACGTCAGAATGCTCAGGGATGTTAATTTCATCAATTCTCCTCTTTGCCTAGAGGATCCTCCTGCTGGCGAGGAGCCTGCTTCACAAAATAAAGGAAAGAAACCAATATAATAGGTTTTCAATGTAACAGTTAGTACATTTATGTAACTTGTAATTTATTCTAGATTAATGAAAAGATTTTCATTTTCTGTTTGCCAATTTTGCTATTGTCTTGTGTTTATCAAACACCTTTATATTTGTACATATGTATCTATGCATCTGTTAAAAAGATAACAATATTGTACTAACCAGCAACCAACTTAAAAAATTACAAGTATCAAGGTTGTTCAATCACTTAATAAAGTAAATTGTTCAAACTGTTTCCAACCAACCAAGGTGGATAAATAATGTTTGTCGACCAACTATAGTTGATGGATTTTTATCCCCGACCAACTATACTTGGTGTATTTTCAGTCTTTTAAAATGGGTCTGACCAACCAAGGTCGATAATTTGTCCTCGTTGATCAAATACAGTTAGTGGGTCTTTATCCCCGACCAACTCTACTTGGTATATTTTGGAATATTTTGTTCTTCAAAGAACTTTTTGTAATAATATTACTTCCCGACCAACATAAGTTGTAATATGAGAGTACATTTTTATCATACCAACCGTAGTTGATCATGCTGGTGTACACCTTTTAACCAAAGTTTGGCTACTTATAGCACTTTTTGGCTCCTTAGAGCTGTCCTCCTAACCAAAGGAGGTTGGCTACTTATAGCACTTTTGCTCCTTAGAGCTGTCCTCCTAACCAAAGGAGGTTGGCTACTTATAGCACTTTTGCTCCTTAGAGCTGTCCTCCTAACCAAAGGAGGTTGGCTACTTATAGCACTTTTGCTCCTTAGAGCTGTCCTCCTAACCAAAGGAGGTTGGCTCCTTAGAGCATTTTGTTGTGTAGTGTATTACACTAGTATTCCCCGAAAAACTTTCAACCAGAAAGAAAATGGCGAAACATCCTCGTTTTATTCATAATGAAAGAAATGCTTTACATTTGACATCACTGATAATACTTGCGCAGGTGTTCAGCATTCCATGCGTTCTTAAATTCCTCTCCTTCTAGAGTTGCTATTCTGTAAGTTCCTGGTCGAACAACCTCTGTAACTCGGTAAGGTCCATGCCAGTTTGCTTCCAGTTTATTCTGCTTCTGAATGACCTTCTTTAGCACATAATCCCCCTCTTTTAGATCACATTTCTTTACCCTTTTGTTGTAAAACAGAGCTGTTCGTTGTTGATAAGCAGCATTCCTAATGGCTGCCTCTTCTATGACTTCTTCGAGCATATCCAAATCCAGTCTTCTCATCAAATCACTGATCGGAGAATTGAAATTTAACACCCTGTGTGTTGGTAGGCCCAACTCGGCAGGTATCACAGCCTCACTTCCAAATGCTAGCATATATGGTGATTCTCCTGTTGCTGCTCGGGGAGTTGTTCGGTAAGCCCACAAAACTGACTGTAGCTCATTAATCAAATTTGCTTTAGCCTCACTTAACCTCTTCTTCAACCCATTTAGTAATGTTCTGTTCGTCACCTCAGTCTGTCCATTGCTTTGGGGATGGCCTGGTGTTGAATGAAACTTCAAAACGTTCGACTGATGACAATAGGCAGCAAATTCTTCATTATCAAATTGTGTTCCATGATCTGTGATGAAAGCGTGGGGGAGACCATATCGACAAATGATATTCTTCCATATGAACTGATACACCTTCTCGTACGTCATATCAATTAGTGGTTCAGCTTCCACCCACTTAGAAAAATAGTCTACTGCCACGACGAGATACTTGAACCTTCCTCTGGTCGTCGGTAGTGGTCCAACCAGATCAATTCCCCACATGGCAAATGGCCAAGGTGATGTTATGGGTGTCAACAATGCCTGTGGAGTTCTTCGGATGGAGGAAAAACGTTGGCACTTGTCACACTTCTTAGCATAGGCTATACAATCAGCCCTCATCGTTGGCCAGTAGTATCCCTGTGTCATTACCCTTTGCAAAAGTGTCCGACCTGCTACATGAGCTCCACAAGATCCTTCATGAATTTCTTCAATCAATTCTTTGACTTCTGATGGATGCACACATCTCTGCAAACCTGCCATAATTCCTCGTCTATACAAAACACCATTAGTTAAACCGAGCAACTTTATACTTCAATTTCTTGGCAGCTAGTTTATCCTCCGGCAATTCTCCTTCTTCAATGTATGCTCTGATAGGATCCATCCAAGATGGTCCTAAATCAAGGGTAATAATCTTCACCGTCAGATCTTCTTCTATGCTCCGACTTTCTAATACTTCAATTGGTATTGTTCTTCGCAGCTTGGTGCGCGTAGCTGACGCTAGTCGGGCCAATACGTCTGCTCTAGCATTCTCCATTCTCGGTATCCTCACCAATTGAATAGCATCAAATTCTGTCAATAACTCCATCACTTTTGCATGGTACTTCACCATTAACTCTCCCTTCACTGCATATATTCCCATCATTTGATTCACAATTAATAAAGAATCACTGAAAACAATTACTTGACGTGCCTCCATAACTTTCGCCAAATGAAAACCTGCTATCATAGCCTCATATTCAGCCTCATTATTGGAAGCTTTGAATTGGAATCTCAAGGCATACTCCATGTCAATATCATCTGGAGAGTTTAAAACAATCCCTGCTCCACAACCAGCCGTGCAAGATGATCCATCTACATATAATCTCCATGTATGTAACTCGTCTTCAAATTTCTTATCTGTTAGAGTTCCTCGGTGAAATATCATCTGTTTTCTTTCATCATCCCCGGGTATCCTTCGTTCCTCGTCGGTCATTTGTTCGAGCCCTTCTACCAACCGGAGTTGGTCGGGGTTTGAATATGATGATTTTTCTACATCCACAAGTCCTTTTACCAACCTTGGTTGGTCTGGATCTGTGTCTGTTGATCCTGTATCGTCCACAGGTAGGTCAGCAAGCACCTTTTGCTCCTCGGGGGTATCAGGGTATGTGAACTCTGCTATAAAATCTGCCACGGCTTGCCCCTTCAACGATGATCTGGGTTCATACACAATATCATATTCACCGAGCTCTATTGCCCAGTACATCAATCTTCCTGATTTTTCTGGCTTGTGAAGGGCTTGTCTTAACGGCATGTCGGTATACACAATGATGGTATGGGACTGGAAGTATGGCCTCATTCTTCTACTTGCTTCAATTAATGCCAGTGCCAATTTTTCCAGCTTTGGGTATCTGATTTCCGCACCTCGGAAGGCCTTGCTTGTGTAATAAATTGGCTTCTGGACTCCATTCTCCAATCTGATCAACGCCGAGCTAACTGCATTTTCTGATACTGCCAAATACAAGTACAGCTTCTCTCCAGTTATTGGCCTAGACAACAATGGTGGGGCTCCCAAATACTTCTTCAAATCTTGAAAGGCTTCTCACATTCATCAGTCCACTCAAAACTTTTTCGCAGTGTTTTGAAGAATGGGAGGCATTTATCAGTTGCTCGGGATACAAATCTGTTGAGTGCTGCAACCCGTCCGGTAAGACTCTGCACTTCTTTCCTCGTCGTCGGGGATCGCAGCCCTAAAAGAGCCTTGATCTTTTCTGGATTTGCCTCAATACCTCGTTGGTTGACGATGTATCCGAGGAACATTCCTTCTCGTACTCCAAAGGTACACTTCGTCGGGTTAAGCTTCATCTGGTATTTATCCAGTTGATCAAAAGTTTGACTCAAGTCAATCAAATGATCTGCAGCTCTCTTGCTTTTGGTGAGCATGTCGTCGACATAGACCTCCATATTGCGGCTGATTTGTTCGGTAAAAACCTTGTTCATCAGCCGCTGATATGTTGCACCTGCATTTTTTAAACCAAAAGGCATAACATTATAACAATAAGTTCCCCTTAGGGTAATAAAAGAAGTACTTTCCCTATCTTCAGGTTTCATTTTGATCTGGTTGTAGCCAGAATAAGCATCCATGAAGCTGAGTAGCTCGTGTCCCGAGGTAGCATCCACTAGTTGATCAATTCTGGGCAATGGAAAATGATCTTTTGGACATGCCTTGTTGAGATCAGTAAAATCAACACACATTCTCCATTTGTTGTTCTTCTTCTTTACCATCACCACATTCGCCAACCAATCTGGATATTTCACATCTTCAATGAATTGGGCTTTCTGGAGTTTCTCGACCTCCTCTTGTATGGCCTGGTTCTTCTCGGGACTAAACACTCTTCTTCTTTGCTTCACAGGCTTGATCTCCTTATTCACGTTGAGCTCATGACATAAAAAGTTTGGATCTATACCTGGCATGTCTTCATGACTCCAAGCAAAAGTATTCTTCCTGCTTCTCAATAAAGTTATCAACTCTTGTTTTATTGAAACATCCAACGACGATCCTATCTGAGTTACTCGTTCAGGATGCTCGTCGTCCAGGATAACAGTTTCTGTAGATTCCATCACCTGTCCTTTTACAAGTTGAGATTCATCCCTGGGGTCAAGAGTTTCAATTTCTGTGCCCTCATCTACTTGATAAGTAGTAGTCTTTTTCCTTGATTCTTCAAGTTCTTCTTGCTCGGCAGACGAATAATAGCATTCCCGAGCTACTTTTTGATCACCTTTCATAATTCCTACTCCAAAATTCGTTGGGAATTTCAAACACTGATGTACTGTAGATGGAACTGCTTCGAATTTCTTCAATCCAACTCTTCCCATGATGATGTTGTAGGCTGACTGCACATTCTTATCCATCACAAAGAAACGTATTCTTTCTGTTCGACAAGCAGGCCAAGTTCCGATGAGTATATCCAACTTGATCGTCCCAAGTGGAAAAACTTTCTCGCCAGCAAAACCCAGAAGGGGTCTGTGATAAGGTTCCAATTGAGATAATTTTAAATTCAGGCTATCAAAGCATGAATAGTACATGATGTCTGCCGAACTACCATTGTCTACTAACACCCTTGAAATGACCACATCCTTCATCCTCATTTTGATCACCAAAGGATCATCATGAGGGTAAAGAACACCTGCCAGGTCGTTTTTTGAAAAACCAATCACTAGCTTCTCTTTGTTTACCTTCCTCGGACGATCATCCTCGGCCAGGTTTATTCGCTGAATGTATGAATAAGCTTGAGCCTCTCCGAGGTAAGCATTTCTTTCTGCAGTAAGGTCTCCTCCTCCTGCATCTCCTCCTGTAATAACATTACAATCAAATGACCCAAAACGTATGGAAAATACCTCTCGTTCAGGTTTCCTTGGTTTCTTGGGAAGATCGGGGTCATCATCTGGATCCTCTTCATGGTCCCTCCTCTTTTTCTCCTCTGCACGACGAGGAGATCTATCATCATTCTTCCTTTCACCTCTGCGATCTACATACTTTGATAATTTTCCTCTTCGGATGAGTGTTTCAATCTCGTTCTGAAGGGCTATACAATTTTTGGTCATATGGCCATGATCTTTGTGAAACTCGCAATATTTGGCCTTATTCCTCAGATCGGGATTTGTCTTCAGTTTCTCTGGCCACTTGATTTCCTCGTTATTCCTGATTTCTTCCAAAACATGATTAATACCCATTTTTAATGGAGTATAATTATCATACTTCTTTAGGACTTCCAACTTCATCCTGTTATTCCTGGAATGTTTGTCACCACCATTACCTTTCTGATCTTTCTTCTTAGAGTTGTCGACCTCCACTTTAACTTCTTTATCCATATTCTTCTTCGCAGCCATAGCCTCCTCGGCATTCATGATTTTGGCCGCCTTTGCCATCAACTCCGACATATTTTTAGGTGGATCTTTGGCCAAAGTCTAGTACAGCTTGTTAGGCAGCAAACCACTCATCAGAGCAGTGATTGCTGTCTTTTCTTCATAATCTATGACTTCCAACTTCTCGTTATTGAAACGAGTTATGTAATCTCTAGTACTTTCACCTGATTTTTGTCTAACACTTAGCAAGTGTGCTACTCGCTTTACCGGCTTTGCTCCAAAACAAAAATTGCCAATAAACAACTCGGCTAACTGAACAAAAGTTGAAATCTTACCCCGAGGAAGATTATTGTACCATATCTGTGCAGATCCGGTAAGAGTTCCCGAGAATGCTCTACACCTCATCTCGTCGAGGACAGCGTAGATATCTGCAGCAGCTTGGTATTGTTCTATATGAAGTACGGGATCTGTCTTTCCATCGTACTTGGGGGTCACTACAGGTGCTTTGAATTTCGACGGTGTAGGGAAATCCACAATGGCTTGCACAAAAGGTGTCCCTTGAACAAAATTTCTTCGTAAGGGGTTCCTCGCCTTAGCCATTTCTCCCAGTCTATCCTCCAACCGTTGAATGGAACCTTTCCATGCTTCATTCCCTTCCTCGGGCCGCTTAGTCCGAGCAACTGATTGCTCTGACGTAGCTTCCTGAGATTTATCTGGACGAGTAGTTGGTCGCGATTGTGCAGATCCTTCTCTCAAACCTGGTGGTGGTCGAAAACTTCTTGATGGAGCCCTAGGTGGACTCATGTTCCTCCTTGGTCCTAACCGACTGAAAGGAGACGCCCTGCTTAATCTTTCCAAAGCGCTGGTTCTTTCCGGAGAGAGTGTGACACGTTGATCTGTATCCGTAGCCCGTATCGATGATGTTCGCCCAGGTTGATACGTAGAATCAGTAGACTCCCCATTGCGATATGACCCAGTACGTCTGGATTGTGATTACCCACGATCACTCCTTTGCCCTGAATAGGTAGGTGCATCGCCCTGAAGAGTTTGAATGAGTTGCCTCATAGATTCTTGCATGGCGGTTTTTCCTTGAGCCAGATTCGTCATAATTCCAGCCAGATCTGGGGATGCAGATGGATTTGGAAGATTTCCAGTATTTCCAACATTTCGATTACTGGATTCTGGATTATCTGCCATTGGTGATAACTGATTTTTATGAAAAACGATAATAACAGTCGTTTCCCACAGATGGCGCCAATCTGTTGATGTAAAAAACTAGATCGCTCTAATTATTTAATCACAGATAAATAAATAAGACAAAGATTTTTAAAGTGGTTCGGCTAGGAATAAAGCCTACGTCCACTGTTATGTTATTGCTGAGTGTTTGTGGAATTCTTGATTACAAGTTCTCCCAAGAAATTCCGGTCCCCTTTGAATGAGGATGATACAAGGTATTTATAGCCTTGAGGCTGTACATGAAAGGTTCGATACATTAAATGACATACATATGAAAGGGTAATACATTTAATGCAGAGTGCGTGCCAAGAATATAAGCATTCAATGAATATCTGAACTGTTGATTATCTGGCAATTAATGATACGACCGAGATGCAGCTCGAACCGCCATATCTGTTCGTTGATCAGGAGTTCCTCGGAACATTAGAGTATCTCGGTGCGTTAGAGTTCCTCGGTGCGATAGGGTTCCTCGGTGTGATAGAGTTCCTCGGTGTGATCTCGTTGCTCGGAAAGAAGCATGGTTGGTCGGGAAATGATCTTCCTCGCTGCTATTGTGCCACGTAGATTGACATGTGTCTTCGTATTATTCGTCCACATCAGCATATTAATTTTGGTATCAACAATTGGCTTGGGGAAAAGTTAAGTAATTCTTCAATTGCACACCCATTGTTTGGTAAATGTTGTTTTCAAGATAAAATAAGGTTACCATCCTTGAATGAACCTCTTTCGGAGATCAAATCTTTATACGATGGTAACGATGTTCAGTCAGACTCAATTCAGAGATTTACTAGACAACACTACCCCAAATTTGCAGAACTGTCACCGTCATTGACCTTGACAAGTTTAACTTGTCAAGGTCAATGATCGTGAAAATTCCTGGGGTGATGACTTTTTTTGTCACCAACTTGTCACGGTCATTGACCGTGATAAGTTCGTTAGAATTATCACGATCATGTCACGGTTAAGGACCATGAGAAATCAATGACGTTTAATAAAAAATTGTCACGGCCATTAAACGTAACAAGTACGTGACAAGTTTCTTTGTCACAGACTTGTCACGGTCAATGACCATGATAATTCTGGGAAAAATTGAAAAAACAACTGCTGGGCAGATTGGCCACTGCCGCTACCCAGCGGTATATTTCTACCTGTTATAGGAACGTTGTACCTGTTCAAGCATTATATATCCAAATAAAATAGAGATAATGCAAATATACATTCAAAATTGAGACAATATGCATCACGATATAATCCAAATATAATTCAAATGTACCAACTTAAAAACAATTCAATTCAAATAATGTCACTACATGTCTTGGGTAAGGTTAACTCTGATGAGGTGAGTAGGCCACACGATATACTAATTTACACACCCACCGATATACATCGTGCCACATTGTTTGCTCAACCACAATGCGGAGTTCTCCTTCCCGGGAATCACATGCGTGATGAGCACCTTGGAATCGATGTCTTGAAGCTCACGTCTATGAACTAGTGCACCCTGGACGATATTCGGGTCCCTCAACCCCCGCCCTATCCATTGGCCATCAAATATGTCCAGTTGAAACACGCTCGGCCAACCAAGTGTCGACAACGGTCGGTCGAAGGGAACCAAACAGGAAAGTGGATCATCAAAGTCCACATGTGTCAGCGATGAAGCAACGATGTCCACATCCTCGTTATCCTGCACCTCGTCCTCCTGTACCTCCCCGTCCACCACCTTCTCCTTCCCTTTCCCCTTACGGTTTCTGCCCAACGAATGCTTCATGAATGAGAACATATCTTGGACAGTCGCCTCCAAACAGGACAGCTTCACGTCACGCGAGTCCACCGTTTGATCCAACCCGGTGTCACTCGTCTCCAATCCGATGATCCTAGATTTGGCCACCCGCGAGCTCACCCCCTTGTCCTCCCCTTGCGATCAGAGCCAAGCACTTGCTTGAGTGCGTCTGTGGATAAAGATGCCTTGTTGACATCCGACTGTGACTTATGCACTTCCTTAAGCTTTGCCTGAAACGACAAAAAGTACATGATTAGTAAAATAAGTAAATTAAAAAATTTTAACGTAATTAACAGAAAGTAATTTATCGGATTACTTACAATCATTTCCGCGAAGCTCGGGAACACCTCCGTGTCCTTCCCCCTCTTCGTCCGAAGAGCCACATAATTATCGAGCCTATGTGGCCTACCCCCAGGGCCACTCCCTGTCCGCTGAAATAAAATAAAGTAAAATTAGTATCGGCCCCGCAAAGTAAAATAATGTAGAATAATATATTTCTGTAGTTATAAAAAAATTAAATCTTACCATCATCCTATGCTCCACCTCAGCGTAAGATGTCCGGTCGGAGTAGTGCACGTCCATCTTTTTAGCCCGGTTTTCCCTTATCGATTGGCGAGAAACCAATTGTCACTCCCCGATCACATTGTCAACGAACTGTTGCCATTTTTCCAAAGAGATCAGCTCCTTCAGCGGGATGGATTCACGCATTCGGATAACGGACTCTCGTGTCTTCCCAAAGTACTGGGTCCACATATTTTTCTTCCACGTCTTGTGTTTCTCCCTCAACTGCTCCAAGACGGAATCGCCTACCTTTGGATCTAGGCTGAATTGTTCTTGTCCAACAAATACAATGTTAATTGCGAATAAATATAAACATAAATATAAAACGAAATTAAATTAAAATCGAAATCGAAATTGAAATATTCATATAAATATAAATATAAATACATTACCTGTAGTGCCACCCAAACAGCTAACTTGAGCTCATATGGCACCTTCTTCCAACTAATGTACCCCAGGACGATGATCGTCTTTACCAACTCGAGCGATCTCGCTAATAACCCGGACTGGTTCTCGATGGCCATCCCTAATTTGCCATATTTGGGGAGTCTAGGGGCCGAGGAGACCTCCTCCCCTCCGCTACCACGGAGCCCAGATGACATCATCATAACCAGCATCATCATCCTCGCCTTAATACCTGAAGGAGACATTTTCTATAAAAAATGTTATTAGTAAAAATCAAAATGAATTAGAAGAAGACATGTAAATATGTACAATTACTACAAATAGAAATGAATTGTTACTGTTAAACACCTCAATTATGAATTCCAAAACAACAACATCTAGATCATAATATGTACAATTACTAAAAATTCGAAACATCCACACCCGTACCCCTACTGCCCACACATACGCCCACGCACACCACATTTTTATTTAATATACTTAACAACTCATGTACATTGTTACGATTTGAGAAAATTTCGGAAGCATATCCTCGTAGTTCTCCAAGTACACGACATAGATTGGCAAGTGTGAGTGTTATTTCAATTGATCAATTGAAATAACAGTCACACTTGTCAATCTAGTATGTACCCATAGAACATTAGGATACGACTGCAGAACTTCCTCCAAAAGTAAAAACTTTAAGCCATTAAGAATATAATTATACAGAAGTTATGCAGTCCTAATATGTCCAAATGTGACAATTCGAGAGATCTCATTACAGAGGCAATGACTCTCGAACGGGTATAAGGCGTATTGAATGCGTACGTATAAGAACTAGAAGGCTAGTATCTATGCGCACTATATGTAATTTCAAGTATGTTTCATTTAATTATCATACTATATATATATTGTTCGTTATACAAAGTAATTTTAAAAAAAAAACACGAAAAATCCCACCCCCATATGGACAATAATCCAAGGGTCATGCCACTTTTAAAATTAACCAACCCAACATCGATCCACTATAATCCAACCGCAATGTCAACAACAAATGTGTATCCCGTACTCCTTCTAATTCATAGACTCAATTATTTATTTTCATCAATTAAACTAACAATTAAAGTATACAATTATTAATTTACTAATTTACAATGAGGGGCAATCCTACTTTCATATATTAATTTACTAAAAAAATTAATAATCAATCAATTCATTTATAAGGGACACTACATGCATATGAGTGAAAATATCTAATATCTAAAAAAAGTTAACAAGCCCCACCCCCGCCCCATTTCCCCTTACCCCACCCCGGCCTCCCCCCCACACACATGAACCCAGCCCCACCGCCGTCACACACCCCGCATCATTTCCCTCTCTCGCACATACACACGGACACACACACACTACACACACATATACATATACATACACACACACAGCCCCACCCCTACACCACCACTTACCCCCACCCTGCCCCCTACCCCCACCCTACCCCACCCCCTTCCCCCACCACACACACATAAATAGACACACACACACACACACACACACACTCCCCCCCACCACACACACAGCCCCACCCCTCCCCAACCCCGACCCCCTTCCCCAACCACACACACGCACACGCACACGCACACGCACACGCACATACACACACACACACATGCACGCACATGCACATGCACATGCACATATATATAAACACACACATATATAAATGGAATAGAGGGAGATAGATAGAAACTTACCTAAAAGTAGAGAGAGAGGGAGAGCAGCGCGGTAGAGAGAGAGAGAGAAATTGGAGGGAAAGAAATCGGTGAGGAAAAAAGGAGGGGAAGGGGTTTTTGCTAAAAGAATTGTCACGTTCATGTCACGGTCATTGATAGTGACAACTTAATAGAATTGTCACATTCATTGACCGTGACAAGTCCGTGACAACTGTACTTGTCATAAACTTGTCACGATCAATGACCGTGACAAGCCCTTGTCACAGCCTTATTACGATCAATTACCGTGACAAAAAATGCGTGTTTTTTGTCACAGTCAATGACCGTGACAAAAAACGTATGCTTTTTTGTCACGGTCAAAGACCGTGACAAGGCTAGCCGCTTAAAGGGTCCTAATTGTCCCATTTTGGTGTAGTGCAATATAATGTTGCTAATGCCTTTACCAGTTTTGGAGTACAAATGGATGATGTAGTACTTACTGGATGGGGTCCTACATCTTTCACCATTTATGGCGAATTACGTCATCGGTCTGGAACCTTATTACCAGAAGAAGGGCAAGAAGGAAGTTATGCTCAACTTTATATTTATGATCTTGATGTTGCTTTGAATATTCGCGAGCGCCGAAATCCATCACTAAGAAAGGATTCTCTTGGAATTATTCAATATTATTTGTTGACCAATAATCCCTTTTCATCAAAATTTTGGTAGGCATGTGCTATTTTAGAGCAGGTAAATACAACAAATGTGAATGTACTAGATTATTTCATTATAGCAAGTCAACATATAGACAACGGTATAATTTACCATCAAGTGAGGAGACTATTGTTGTATTACTTTGAGATGGATCTCAATTGAGTGTGATGAGAGATCATTCTTCATTTAAAGGGAGATAATGAATTGATGCGAATTAGTGAATGCCACCCGACGTACTTACCATTGCATTATGTGCAATTGTTCCCTCTCGGTGAGCTCATATGGGAACTTGATATGACACGTTGGGATGTAGTCAGTGGATAACCCGATTTATGTCATCGGTTGACTCAACTTAACTATTATGGATATCATATCTTCGAACGAGCAAATGAATACTCCATAATTCTTAGAGCGAGGAAATTGTTTTAAGAACTCATTGTTAATACTTCTGCTTCAACTGAGCAGAATCGTTTGACCTACTACTGTCTTCATTAATCCGACTTGTGTGTTAATTTGTATATAGGACTTGCTGAAGGTATAGTAAATGGGTTTAATGCAAGTGAAATTGGTAAATGTAGCATTTTACCTTCTTCCTTTACTGGCAGTGTTAAGCATATGTTCGAAATTTTTCAAGATTAAATGGCCATCACACGTTATCATCAACATCCAGATATATTCCTTACTGTGACGAAAAATCCCAGTTGGCCTAGAATTTATAGATCTTTATTGGCACATCAACATTCTTCAGATCGGCCCGACATAGTAGCTCCCATGTTTTAGATGAAAAGAAAAGCGATGATGAAGGAGGTGGGAAGTAATAATGTTTTCGGTAGGAAAGTCGCGCACATTTTTACTACTGAATTTCAAAAGAGGGGTTTGCCACATGTCCATGTTCTTTTTTTTGGAAAGCAGAAGTAAAATTAAGGCATGTGATCAGGTGGATAGAATTGTATGCGCCAAATTACCCGATCGAAAGGAAGATCCTACCGTATTCGAGACAAACTTGGGTTGTATGGTATATGGTCCTTGCGGTCCCTAAAACCCCAACGTCCCGTGCATGGAAAATGGTATATATACAAAGAAATATCCTCGAACTTGGGTAGACTACAAGACTATGGATCAAGATGGATATCCAATATATCATCGATGCAATGATGGTTCAAAGTACATTGTAGCTGGAGGGAAAGTAGTATGTAACAAAGATGTTGAGTCGTACAATCCATATCTTTCTAGAATGTTCAATTGTCATATTAATGTGGAAGTTTCTGCGGGGTTGAGATATGTTAAATATATTAACAAGTACATATTAAAGTTTTTTTATTTCACTACAATGGTTTTAGGAGGATTAGATGAGATCCAACAATACCTTGATGCGAGATACATTGGACCGCCTAAAGCTGCTTGTCAGTTATTTGGTAATCTAATGCATGAAGAAATCCCCAATGTTGTTCCGTTAGCTTTTCATCTACCGGGAATGCATCGACTTTCATTTAATCCAAATAATTTTGTGTAAACAATTATGTCTATAGCTGCTAATCAAAAGACCATTTTTATTGAATTCTTCGCCACATGTGCATCAAATGAATCTACACGCGCTTTCACATATCATGAGTTTCCACAACATTTTTCTTGGAATAAAGAACCTAAGATGTGTACTGCGAGATCTCTAAGAATGCAAGGTTATTCAATTGGTCGAATGTATTTTGCTTCCCCAAACACATGTGATCTTTTTTATTTGCGGCTCCTTTTAATAGTGGTAAAATGACCTCCAACGTATGAAGAGCTGAAGACTAACAGTGATATAACTTACGATTCATTCAAGTTAGCATGTGTTTCTTTGGGGATTTTAGAAGACGACGGTGGATGGGTCCAATGTTTGTAATAGGTTGCGGTCCTTAAAACTAGGTATCAATTGAGATGGTTATTTATTGTTATCCTTACACAATGTGCGCCTCTACATCCTGATATATTATGGAATCAATTAGCAATGATGATATGCGATGATTTAGCTCATAAGATGCGGACCTTCTACGACATTTAGACACAAATTGAGATTCAAATTAAAGACTATGGTTTGTATCTGATCAACGAGTTATTGCAAGAATTAGGAAAAAGCTTATCAGACTTTCCTCCGATTCCTGTTTCAGTTGGTAATTGGTGTATAACTATGGGTAATACGCTTATTCGTGAACATCGCCAATTGCAAAGTGAAGCTGAAAAAGGGGAGCCTCAATCTAATGTTGATTGTCCTAATAATGGACAATGCGCTGCATATCAATCCATAACTACTTTGGTTTTAGAAAATGATGGAACTACATTATTTTTGAATGGTGGTGAGGGCGCCGAAAAAACATGTTTCTATAATACTATTGCTACAAAACTTCGCAACCTTGGACATATTGTTATTACTGTTACTTCTTCCGGAATTGCATCATTATTATTTATGGGGGGTCGAACTGCACATTCAACCTTTTGTATTCCTTTGGACATTCTTGAAAATTCAGTTTGTGGGTTTACAAAACAGTCAATCCATTATGAGTTGTTTAAGTTGGAAAAATTAATTATATGGGATGAAGTTCCAATGCAACATCGATTTTGTGTAGAGCCTATATATAGGACTTTGAAAGATATTCGTAATTGTAATAAGCCTTTAGGGGGTATCACTGTTGTCTTGGGTGGTGACTTTCATCAAATTCTACTCGTGATACCAAGGGGTCTTCATGAGAAAATTGTTGCTGCATCATTGAGGCATTCAATGTGATGGAAAGATATTGATGTTTTGACTTTGGCTGCCAATATGCGTCTTAATAATGCAGAAAATGAAAGTGTTCCATTTTCAAGCTTCCTATTTCAAGCATAATTTGAATTTTGTAGTCCATTTCTGTTTTCACTTATTTCTATACCATTTATAATGTTACTAATTTTAATTGATCTATTTGTAGATTGGGTCAACCCCCCAAGAAGATGTAGCACTACCTTCAACAATATGCAAGTGCAGTGGTCTTAATGAGTTATTGACGAAAATTTATCCATCGTTGAATGCGGTCGGCACGGCCACTCCTAACTACCTTAAATAAAGAACAATTCTTTTTGTGAGAAATGATGATGTCAATATTATAAATAGTTCTGCATTAAATCTTTATCTCGATGAAATAATAACATATTTGGCTACAGATAAGTTGTGCCTGGACAAAACAAGTAGTGACGTAGTTAATCAATATCCAAATGAATATTTGAACTCCTTAAGTCCCTCAGGGTTGACTTTGTTCAAGTTAAAACTCTAAATTAGTTGTCCTATTATGTTGACTTTATTGAAGTCAGATTTTAATGGGAGATTTTTTTTAAATAAGAGGAATAGAACCCCGGCACATATTATTAAAATAGGAGAAAAAGCCTCTCCATGGCTATTACAAGCTAAAGAAATCTAAGGAAGCAGAGATCGAATTTAATGGGAGACCATAGAGGTAATTTCTCTTTCATTCCAATAATATCTTTAACACCCTCCTCAGTAGAAGTGCCAATTCAGATGACAAGACACCAATTCCGGGTTAGGTTAGCATATGCAATGATAATGAACATATCCCAAGGTCAGTTTGTTAAATTTGTTGGCATTGAATTGCGAACACCCATTTATAGTCACAATCAACTATATGTTGCCTTTTTAAGATCTACAAGTGCAAATTGTTTAAGTGTCCTTCTACCTCGAGACGGTACAAACTCAATGACAAATATTGTGTATCCATAAGTTTTGTTATAGCAGGCTATTTTTATGTTGGATTTCCTCACTTTTGTTAAATCTTTTGGTTGCTAACATGTTTCATAATTCTCATTTTTTACTGATCTTCAAAATATTTTCTTCTCTAGAATTATGGAATATATGGGTTGATTAAGATGTCTTTATTGCTATCATTGGTGTAACACCCCATATTTTTATGACAGTTTCAAATATAGGATTGATTGAATTTAATTTGAGAAATTAATTAAGAATTAACGCGGATTAAAATAAATATTAACTAGAGAGTTAATGGTTAGTATTTATTGATGTGAATTATGTTGAATATTGCTAAGCGAATAAAGTAATATAAGATTATGAATTGTCGCTAGTGAAAAATATGACATTTACGGTAATTGTGTCGGGACGCACGTGTTAGTCTTGTCAAGACTAATTTAAATGAATTAAGAAGTAAAATAATTATAAGTAATCCATATGGTCATTTTGAGTGCTTCATTATGTCCAGAAGGGTCGAGATAGTCACAAAAGTCTACTCGGGAGTTTAGTTTGGATATCGGGATGGTTTATGTCAAATCGACATCCCGGGAGGGCCTTTTTGTATGTTCCAATTTTGGGAAATTATTACCCACAAAATTTAGAGGATAAATATATCATCGACGTGGACTGGATTAGGGTTTTCATTCACAAGTTTCAAGAGAGAGCCACAGAGGGTGAGGGAGAACCAAATTCAAGGAACTAAGGCCATTAACCACCACCATCGCCATCACCGTGTAGATCGGAGAATGAGGAACACACCCATACCATTTACCCTAGCGGATCAGACCATCAAAATCAAGGAAAGTGTTTACTACTTGCTTTATTTTAGCACTATGTATGCTCATGCTAGTATAGGAGAATATAGCCCATGTTTATGTATGATTTTGAGTAAATTAGGAGAT
The DNA here is from genome assembly GCA_949130495.1 of Sambucus nigra. Classification (NCBI taxonomy): domain Eukaryota; kingdom Viridiplantae; phylum Streptophyta; class Magnoliopsida; order Dipsacales; family Adoxaceae; genus Sambucus; species Sambucus nigra. Next base: position 58,406,610 of record OX422219.1, read on the forward strand.
GTGAATTCGTAATCAGATATTGAAATGAACACATATCGATTCATTTATGTATGTAGATGAGAAACTCATGAAAGCATATATTAATTAATGAACGAAACTGAGACGTAATTGTTCTTGAATTGGAAATTAGATGAACTAGGGTTCTAATGGATTAAATAAGGGATTTCATATTTATTTCATGTGTTACTAATGTTTTGATGATACTAGGATGTTAAAAATCAAATATGCATGCTGGATTATCAATTGGTATAATTATATTGGTGTTTGGGAAAATTTTGTAGAGGATTTGAGAATGAAAATGGTGGAAAAACGGGTTTGTGGAAAAGAAGTTTTTCACAGAGATCCGAATCGTTTCGTTTTTGTAATTCAAACCGGTTTGTTTTTCAGTCGAATTGGTTCATTTTTGTTTTTAGTTGGACCAGTTCGGTCTGCTACAGTTTTCCAGTTCTCTTTTAGAACACTTAAGGACCTTCCTAAACTTAAATTACGAGATTTATGGTGATTTATAATGAGAATTAGCTTAATAAAACTGTAGGCCACAGTTGAGTTAGGATTGGACTTAAGAGGGGGAAAACTATGGGTTAGACTTAAATGGGTATTAAACGGGATAAAATACTTACTTTAGAGAATAATGCGAGACTGCGAGATTGGAGAGAAATGATGACATGGCCCAGTAGTCCATAGGGACCTTACCCACTATTATGATGTATAAACTTAAGGATACCCTCCGATTGATGAGAAATACTCCAGAGCGTTCGTTAATGAAATTAGGTGTGGATTATTATTACGTAGACTATTCGAGATAAAAATATACTAAGTATGGAAAATGTGAAGTAAATTTATGACTATGTGAATACCTATTGTATGTTGATTATGTGTATGACATACCTAGCTGCTTGCTATCATGGGAGGTTTTGAAAATGATAGAGGAGAGTCTTATCCTGATGAGCCTTCAGGGGGATTTTAGATTTGGCAACTCAGAACATAGTACGTCGATTAGATTGCCATTTGTGAGAACGATGGTATTGAATAGTCATATGGGTGTGTAGGTATGTGAGTAACCCAAAGCGTTAGGACTATGTTCTCCAATATGTGTGATTTGTTTATATGGTTCATGGGAGATTCCCGACTTGATGGTCCTTGTGTTGAGTACGAGATGTACCGGGACATGATAATAGAGTATGCATTGCACCACAATGTAGCCTTGGGGTGTTGTATTAGTGTGTATATATATATATATATATATATATATATATATATATATATATATATATATATATATATATATATATATATATATATATATATATAGTGATGTATATGTATGTATACTTGTCTTATCTCTACTGTGCGATAATTGTAGATGATTAAGATAATGAAATCATAAAAAACTTAAGTTGCAAATACTTTACTTTAGTGTGATAACACTTAATCGAGATCATAAATGTTGAAACATTTAATTCAATTATTGGGGAATACGGGATACTACTACGAGATATAGTTAGAAGTATAACTCTATGACCTAGTTGGAAGTGTTATAGATAGTTAGGTTATATTAGATGTGGGTTTGGCATGCACAATAGTTGGGAGGTGAGAATATCATGTGAGAGTTCGAAACTAACATCTGCATAATACTTGCTTTATTGCAAATCTTAAATTCATGCTAAAACACAATAGTTTTACAACTCGAACTCTGAACCGTCTCTTGGAAATTCTTGTCTTTCTTATATTATTTATATTAGGTTTCCAACCACAGGTATGCCAGGCTTAGACGGTCAGACAGTTTGACATGCTGCAGCGGTTGTGGGAGTTGCAGGCCCTCATGATTAGACACATCCACTCTCATTTCATTCAGTTCTATTTAGACATTTCATTTAGGGCATGTGTCTCCCATTCTCAGTTATTTTATTAGAGATATTGTACCTCCTTATTTTTAGTATTAAGTTATTTAGTTGGATTCAGTCATATTAGTTTATGGTTTGAGACTTTGAACAGGAATGCTTTATCCATCTTTATTTATTTCAGCAGTTGATTCATTTCCAGCATTTATTTTATTCATGTGTATGGTAAATGGTTTGTGTCGTAATAATTGGAATTTATTAGTGGACTATTTGAGTATAACTTAAAATGGAAAATGTTTTGACACTAGCTTAATTAATCATCAGGTTATTAACAATGTTAAATGTTTTCGATAGTGATGCTAAGAATGAACTAACAGAACATTCTGTTTTAAATTTAATAAAGGACTAATCACCAATCATTTAATTGGGTGGGGTGTCACAAGGGAGTCCAGCACATCAAACGCACCGCTTCGCTAGCAGGATTGAATTGGTTCGGTGAGCGAACTGGTTCTCTACCCCCAACGAATCAGTTCAGTTTGCTGGGTTGCCTTGACGAACCTTTGATGGGTTTTTTCTCTTTCCCATCAACCCTAGGTGTTTTCACTTTCACCCAAAACCCTAATATGATTTCTAAATCAATCCCAAATATAAAATTTCTGATTTCTACATATATATCATCCGAACAACATCCAATTCACGAGGTTATAAATTTACATTAAGAATTGTGCATAGTTTCAAACCATAATCCAAGATTTCATCTTTTATTGTTTAGATTATTCAAGAATTCATCTTAATCGTTCTATTAACATTAGATCTAATGTATAATCATAATAAAAGTTCAGCTCAATGATTTCATTAGTCAAAACCCCATTTTTACACGGTTTTCCCACCAAAAGTTTGTGTCTTTCTACACCAAATTTCTATATGAATTATTGAAAACTACACTAGGATTATAGATAGTTAAATACTTGCCTTGTCATTGATGAAATTTTGAGATTCTCTCCTTGAGTTCTTTTTGCAATGTTCTTGAGAAGGAATAATTTGATCTTCCGCCTGGATCACCTTCTCTTCAATTTTCTTTAACTTCTCCTTCTCTTTTCTCTCCTCTGTCAATTGCCTTTAGAATGGTTGGATGTCTTCCCACTCCATCCACCTTCCCTAATTGGAACCCTAAGCACTCCAAATTCCCAAAATAACTCAGCCCCTATGTGTAAAATTTCCCGACTACCCTTTTACGGGTCCTAATTATCCTAAATAGTCGTCAGAACCCAATTATAATCCCCGAGTACCTATTTTGGACTATCTAAACCCATCTGAATCATTTGCGCACTCAAAATTACCATCCGAGTTATCTAACTTTAAGCTCCTTCTCATTCTCAATATAAACTCCATACACGCGTCCTGAATGATATATCATTAAACCCGTCGATTTACTCACTTACGACATAATACAATTTAACATGTTTTAATTTACTTATCACATAAGTAAATATAATTACACATAAATAATAATTCTTCATTCCCCAATTAATATTTATTTAAGTCACTTCATTTCTCAATTTAATTAAATTACGTGCACACGTGTAATTTAAAATGCTAAAAAATATGGGGTGTTACACTTCCACATGGATGCTTCCATTTAATCCTCCCTCTATCTAAGTCTTTTTCATTATATCTTCTATAGGTTCCTTTTTATGTGTGTTTTAAACCAAACGCAACTTACTCCAAAAAAGTATCCAACTTTTAATTACGCACCAAGTTGTGAAAACCAATTTTTAATTTAAACCAGTTTTATCTTGTTTAATCCTAAACGTGCATCTAGTTGACTAAAGAAAAATAAATAAATTTCACTACGCCGGATGTACGAAGAAACCACTAATGGAAAAACCCTCGAACGGACCAAGACAGATTATCACTATCATATGGTTTTACAAAGTACAAAGACAGATTTACTCAAGGACTCGATCCCCACGGGTCTTGACGCTTCTATGAATATTCATCCACTCCTCCACAGTGACCCACGATGCTCATCCATAACACACACATCCATGTATGTCTCGATGTCCACCGATATGGCTTTATGTCATCTACGATGTAGAATACGAACTCCTTCGCTTCTTTACCGCAAAGACAAATGAAACTTGTGTTAAATGATGTTGAACAAACCCAATGGTTCAAACAAAGATCACAATAACATATGTGAATGAAAACTCGGATCTTTGAAACTCTAAGGATGTTTTTATCTTTAGAAAAACTTAGAAAACATGTGCACAAATCGTATACAAATATTTTGTTCTGCAAACTTACAGAATTGTGATGAAAACACGCCTTGAATAAAGTTCTTGAGGTGGCGCGTCGTTCGAACAAGATACATTGTCGCTCGAACGACATGTGCATCTCACTTGAACGATAGGGTCATGTCGCCTGAACGATCTCTGATGTCGTTTGAGCGACTCAGTAAAATAGAGTTTGCTTTTACTTACAACTCTAATCCATCTTTATCAGAATAAAATGAAGTGTAAACCTTTTCAAACGCTTTAAAAACATTTTAAAATTATTTCTTTACTAAAATAACATCGTTAAATATTTTAAAATATTTTTCGAGTCGTATTAACGTTACGCATTCATACCTGAACGATTTCGAAATGCAATTTGACTGAACACGAAATATGCACCATAAATCAGCATGATAAATCTTTAAAGCTTTGGCACAATGTCTTTAATAAACATTATATCATAAACTATTTGGGATCGTGACAATATAAAATCTATCTACGACACAAATACAATATTTTGTTCCAGAAAGAAGTCAAAACTACAAATGGACTCAATTGGAAATTTTATCCTTACAAATCTCCCTCTTTGACTATTCCAAGACAAAACCCAAATAGTGAAATTCCTAAGTCGGACTGTCAAACTATATGACACCTAAATGCAATCTCATAAACCAAAAAATCAGAAAAATTACAGGGAAAGACTAGTAAATGATGGATCAATAAGCATTAAACATCTAAATGTGATGTAGACTTCAAATCTTGAATCGCTAAAGCATACCTACACAAATGAAACTGACAAACAAATACCCAGTGAAGTATGGAGGAACAAATGATATAACATTATGTCAACAATATGAAATATCAATACCAATTTGTAAAATCAAACACAAATCACTTGTTAAACATATGAGCACGATATACCAATTTGTACGTATAACATAATATGATACCAATTTGTGAAAAATAATGTGATACCAATTTCTATCAAAACTATGTGCTCAAGTTACAAAATACCACCTACATAACATACATATGTCCCCCTTTTTGTCTCGAATAGACAACTCGGTGAAGAGATAAACAAATCATCAAATATCTAGCATGAAATAATCAATAAGGCTGAACTAGATAAATATGAAACAACCACTGAATACGAATCAATCATATCAAATCAACAAATCCGGAATGTTGACGATTATGCAAGCAATAAGATCATGACACAATTTTTTAACTTTAGGATTCGTGATGCAAACCCGTTTAAATTTTCTCCAACCAAACTCCATCATATAAACACTTTTTCAAGTTCTTTTGAGCTTTCTATCATTCTCAACTTAGATAAAACTTATTGGCCCCAAATTTGGCATATGAACTTTTATTTCCTTGATTTTCTTTTCGTCTCTTTTAAATGGTGGCTTTCACAACAAGTCAATTTTACACTCTCGCGGCCCTTTCCTATAAAAACTCATCATATTTTCAATTTCAATCCTCACGATAAATGGTTCTTACATGCACACCTCCTCCTTGAGTCTACTTACGCATAGATGACAAGAATGAGATAAGAACGTCTCACCAAGCTCAAATATTCAAGAGAAGTCAAATATTCATATAAACTCGTGCATGTGTGCAAAGATGACATATATACAAAGACGAATCAAAATGCAAATCAACTTTGAAACAACCCCATAATACAATGGTTAAGATCATTCTAAGTATCAATAATTATGACCAAATGTCCTATCGACATGGTTAATGAAATGATGGTAGTTCAAGAACACCAATATGCCATATCAAACATGCAAACTCAAACTCAAACAAAATACAAATATCCTTTTGGTTTTTTCAACATATTTTGACTCAAATAAAAGATTTTTTTTTTTGTATTTTTCAAAAGATATATAAACCAAAAATCTTATTGCATTTTTCAATAAGACTCAAATGAATGAAAAATAGAATACAAAAATGATACACCTGTCATCATACGAGAAAGAATATATCATGAAGCAAACTAGCATATGATAAACATGGCAACACAATCATCCTTTTTATTTACTATGGGAAGAATCAAGTGTACCCAAACGAGAATAATAAAGTTTAATTCCTAAAGCCACTAAATTTGATTTCCTAACCCAAGTTGGTGTGGGGCTTTTGGGAACCTAAATGACTTTATTCCTAAATGTCCTAAGAGCATTCTTAAGGTCATAAAAATAACGCTTAAAGTGACCTTTCCCATCGTAAAAGTGCAAGTTAAATGATGGTGGGAATGATTACCTATATGTGGACTTCTCCTAAAATTTCTAGTTGGCCCTCTCACACGTGCGGGGTTATTTTTGGGAACAACATGCTCATTGAATCCTATACCACCCCTATCACCTTGATTTCTACGGTGCCTGACATTCTATCCAACTTCTCTAACCTAGCCTCCAAATCAAACTTAACTCTAGATGAGTCTCTAAATCTCTCCTCTAACTCACTAATCCTAGACTCTAGAAAACACATAGACTCCTCAAACTCTAAAATATACTTTTTCAAAGACTCCATCAAACCACGAATATTATCTCTCTCACCCTCGACATACTTTAATTTCTCCCGAAGAGTCTTCTCTCGCGACCTAAGATCCTTAATCAATTTATCATTATTTTCTATCGAACTCTCTTTCAACTTAGCTTGCAACTTTAAGTTTTCCTTTTTCACTTTCACCGCTTCCTCATATAAGTAATTAAAGGCAAGTTGTAACTCTCTCACATCTATCTCCTCTTCTTCACTAACTTCACCCTCACTGTTTTCACCCTAACTAACATGGGATTCATACACAACGGCCTCGGAAGTGTCAATCACATGAGAAGATTTATCATCGTCCCTAACATGACATGCCATGAATGCAACAAAGATGCGCTCAATTGGGTAACTCTCTCCCTCTTCCAGTTCACTATCACTTAAGGCGACATTATATGCAATAGGTTGATTTCCCTCTTTCTTAAGTCTAGTGGGCACTCTTTAACTTTGTGACCATACCCTTCACAGCCAAAACAACTATCCAACTCATCCCATTTAACATTCTCAACTCAATTTTTAGGGTCACGCTCTGCCTCGTTGTTCTTGAATTTTTTAAATATCTTGGCATCTTTCGATTGCTTTTGAAACTTAATAAAAAATTTAAATTTCTTTGCCAACAAGGCTACATACTCAAAATCGAAATTAGAATCGTCATTCGAAACTTTAGTTTCCTCCTTTCGAGTTTTCAAAGAAGTATCCTTTTCTTTCTTAGGCACTTTCTTGGAGGTAAACATATCAAGTTCATAGGTTTGTAAGTCACCTACAATCTTTTCTAGTTTCGTTGATTCAAGGGCACCTAAAGAGTTTTTTTTTTGTCTAGACCCAAGTTCCCCACACCTTTGGCATGGGACTAATCCTTTTCGAGTCGGGTAGGACCACAAGGGTGGCAAAGCTCTCCCTCCTAAATTTTAACACAGCTGCATTCCCAAGGCTCGAACCCGAAATCGATGTTAAGCTAAAACAACCCCTTACTAGATGATCTACGTGATGAGGGTACCTAAAGAGTTCAAAACATTGACTTTTGCCTCAAATCTTCTTGGCAACGACCTAAGGATTTTCTTAATGACACGGTTTTTTGGTATTTTCTCTCCCAAATTAAACGACGAGTTAATAATATTGGACAACCTAGAATAAAACTCATCAAATGACTCACTCTCTAACATTTTAATCGTTTCTTTTGATGTTTTAAAGTTTAAATGCCCTAACCGTTCTTGTACCCTCGTGAGTAAGTGCAAGAACATCCCACGCCTCTTTTGAGGTTTCACAAGTCATAATACAATTATACTCTTCCGGTGTGACAGGTGAAGACCTTTACAATTATATTGTGCAACTCTATGTTCAATTTCGGTTCGTTACTCACTAGGTTGTAAACTAGTGACCTCTCCCTCTATCGTGACAGGTGGAGTCCAACCTTTTTCATCCGCTAACCAAACACATTCAACAATTGATTTTAAAGCACTTTTTATTCGCATTTTCCAATAATTTTAATTTGTGACATAAAAAATAGGAGTACGAAAACTGTCAAAATTCATTTTTGAAAACACACGGGATCACATAACACTAAAATAATATTTCTAACTATGATACCGATTTGTAAGACCCTTTTTGTGTGTGTTTCAAACCAAATCCAATTTTCTCCAAAAAATTATCCAACTTTTTATTACGCCCAAGTTGTGAACACCAATTTTTAATTTAAACCAATTTTATCTTGTTTAATCCTAAACATGCATCTATGTGATTAAAGAGAGAAAAATAAATTCCACAACGTCGGATGTACGGGAAAACCACTAAGGGAAAAAACCTCGGACAACCTAAGCCATACAATCACTATGGTATGGTTTTACGAAGTACAAAGATATACTTAATCAACCACTCGATCCCCACGAATCTAGATGCTTCTATGAATCTTCAACAACTCCTCCATAGTCCCACGTAGAAATTCCTTCTTCCACGATGCTCGTCCCCAACACACGCGTCCATGTATAGCTTGGTGTCCGCCAATATGGCTTTAAGTCATCTACGATGTTGAACACGAACTCCTTCGCTTCTCCACCGCAAAACCCAACAAAAATTGTGTTCAATGATGTTGACCAAACCCAATTGTGAAAAAAAAATCACAATAAAATATGTGAATGAAAACTCAGATATTTGAAAGTCTAAGGATGTTTTTAGCTTTAGAAAACCTTAGAAAAAATGTGCATAAACCGTACTGATTGTATACTGATATTTTGTTCTGCAAGCTTACGAAATTCTGATGAAAACACGCCTTAAATAAAATTCTTGAGGCGGCGAATCGTTCGAATCAGATACACTGTCGCTCAAACGAGGTTTCCATGTCACTCGAATGACATGTGCATCTCTCTTGAACGACAGGGTCATGTCGTCCGAACGACCTTTGATGCCGTTTTAGCGACGTAGCAAAATAGGTTTGTTTTTAATTATAACTCTAATCCATCCTTATAAGAATAAAACAAATTGTAAACCTTTTCAAAAAACTTTAAAATTATTTGTTTAATAAAATAACATCCTTAAACAATTTAAAATAATTTCGGAGTCCCATTAAAATTACGTATTCATACCTAAGTGATCTCACAATGCAATTTGACTGAACACGAAATATGCACCATAAATGGCATGATAAATCTTTAAAGCTTTGTCGCAACGTCTTCAATAAACTTTATGTCATAGACTGTGTGGGATCATGAGAATATAAAATCTATCTACAACACAAATATAATGCTTTCTTCCAAGAATAAGTCGAAACTACAAACGGACACAATTGGAAAAAATTTCCTTACATCTTCACTTGTAAATGAAGGTTTATTCTCTTTCCTCACTCCATTAATTTCCACGGCAAGCTAATGTAATACCCCATACTTTTATATTTATATTTAAATGGATATTTAAATTATGCGTGTGACACATAATTTAATGCAATCATGAAATAATGAGAAAATAAATAAAGATTAATTTAAAGTGATATGTATTAATATTTATATGACTGTGTAGTTACTAATGTGTTACAGTAAATAAAATTAGTCGGAAAAAATATTATGTCGTAACTGAGTAAACCCGACAGAATTTAATAATATCTCAAACGAGACATGTTTGGTTAAATCATAGTTGGATGAGAAGGGAAATATTGATAAGTGACTCGAATGACAATTTCTAGTGCACGCTTGATCCGAAATGCTTTAAAATACTCAAAATTAGGTACCTGGGGGTTGTGTTTGGGTATTGGGGACTCTTTAGACTAGTCGGGAATAGTATTAGGGTCTTTTGGTCTTCTTAAGGGGAGATGAAGAGGGAAAATGCATTTACATTATATTATTAAGGGCTAAGGGTAATATAAGGTGTCATTTTACAAATCCAAAGGTTTAGTTGACTGATATCAAGAGTTGGAGAGAAAGTGGAAAGGAATTTGAGGAGAAACTTAAGAGTTCAAGATGAAAGTGAAGAGTAAACACAAGAACTTAAGGGGATTGAAGAATTTGGAGAAAATTCTAGGACTTTTGATCATCATCCTCACCAAATTCATACACTACGAACCAAAAGGAAAGTGATTATCTCGCTATTTATTTATGTGTTCAATTTCAGATCATATCATAATTGGGAAAATTAATTTGGGTTGACTACACATGTAAAACTATGGGATTTTTTGGAAATGATTCATATAAGTGAAAATTATAATCATTCCATATAAATTCTGGGTTTAAAGAATTAATCTGGATTAAAAATATTGGATATTAGGATGATTATGTAATTTAATTGTAGAATAATGAAGTTCTAGACCCTAGTTGTGAATTTTGTAAAATTGATGATACAAATATGATTTTAGGTGTAAAAGTGATTAGAATCATATGTAGGATTTTTAAGAATTGTTGTAAAGGAATTTTATTAGTTTTAGGAGTTAGGAGAATTGTTGGAACTTGGTGAAAATCTGTTTTGGTGTCTAGAATCAGTGCATTACCCAAAATCGAATCAATTTGGGCCTCATAGCCGAATCAATTCTGCAGCGCATCAATTCGGGCCAGGAAGTCGAGTCGATTCGGGCATATTGTAATGAGGAGATGGGGTTATATTTTTATTTGGCTAGAAAATAAGATATTTTTGTGATATTATAAAACCCAAAATTTGATGTTTTGAATTACTATAAATTATATATATTAATGTTAGGACCTTGGATTGAATGGGGCTTTACTTGGGGTTGTAAATTTGTGTATTTTGGAATTATACTTGCATATGAATAATTGTGATGAAAATTCAAAAATTGGGATACGGGTTGAGTCATGATAGTTACGTGTCCAGAAATTATATTTTGGGGAATCAATTAATTGATTAAGTGAGTAATTAACTAATTGTGTATATAAGTGAGTTTGTGTAAATATTGTGTTTGTGTCACGAGTGATAGACATGATTAAGTTGAATTATTGAGAAAATATATACACGTGTTCAGACTGTATATGTATATATATATATATATTTATCGGTGTGTAAGATATAATTATATAAATATATGGACATACCCCTCTAGTGCTATCATCGGAGGATTCACAATGTGAGTGACCTTCCCTAGCGAAAAACAGCTAGGCAAGTAAAATCTATAGTTCATAGTGACACACATGTGTCCTTATGGTGTTGAAGATCGAAGTGAGGTAATTTTTGGTATGGTTAGGACTCACTATCGAGGAACCCATGACCACATCCAACATTATGGTTTCTATTGCAGTTCGGTCTGAGATTCTGACACGGTAGCCAGGATGATGTGAGTATTCCTTGAGATATGATAGCATTGTAGATACCCTCATCTAGTAATGTTATTAATTTGTGGGATATCATTTATACACGAATTTTGTGTGTTTGTTGTGGTACATGATTACGTATATATATGAATGTGCAGAAAATATATACGGGCATAAGATGTTGTGAATATTGAATAAATAACTTGTGAAACTTATTTGAAATGAAAATGAATTATAATTGAGAATTATAATTTTTGAAAGTACATGAAATGAGTCGGTTAATTATAATTGAGAATTATAAGGATTTAGAGGATGTGAAAGATAATTGTGTAAAACATGAAAGATGGGATATCGTAGATAAATAAGGATACTTTAGGACTAGTTAGGCATGTAGCATAACTAGGATATTTAAATGTATACGTTCAGTGCCAACTTTAGATGAGGGGTGAGTAGTGTCTAATGAGAGTGTGCAGTACCAATTTCAATATACAATAATGAATACATATTTAATCTGCGTTTTAATTACTTGCAAATTATTTTCGAAAGGATTTGGGCCCTGAACCATATCAAATTTATTTTCAAAACCTTTTAGGTGTCAAACAACAGGGATGCCAAGCGTGACTATTCTTTCCCGGTATCAGAGTTGTAACAATTATTAGATGTTGCAGGATTTAGTGTAGACGGTTCTATTCAGACATTTTATATTAGATTCTTTTCATATTCGGGCGTGTTGACCATGTCAATCAGATTTATTTTATTTTATTATTGGGATTTATTATATGGATGTGATACCGATGGTGTATTCGTTTAAGTTTTGCATGTAATGGGTCTCTCTTTTTCGACTGAATATATGATTGTGGATTTTTATTATTGTTAGAATAAATTATGGGTTGATTATTATGTTGATGTGTCACGTTAATAAAGATCAAAATGGCCACACAACTTAATTTAGTAATAGTTGGTTAGTAATGAATTGGTTTTGACAGTAATGCTAAGAATGAGCCAATGAGATTCCTGTTTTATTTTAGTAGAGGGTTGGCCACCTGTTATTTTAATAAATGAGGTGTCACATATGGTATAAGAGTATTAGGTTCTATAGTCCTTAGGATCTGTGTAGACTTATTAAGTTTTCTATCGTAGTGTTATTTGATGTAGAGACCTTTGTTTGTGATTATTGATTCCTACTGCGTTGTATGTACTCCTTATATTAAATGTAGTGTAAGTGAATCTTATATGAGTTTGGTTGAGTTTTGGAAGTTGAATAGGATAAGTATGACCAACGAAGGTCATTAGGAGGACTACCAGATGATAGGCTTAACCAGACCCATAAACTATTCTTAACAAGGTGGTCACAGTAGAAGTCACCATTATTATTTCTAGAGTGGATAATTCTATGATGACTATTAGAGCATAAAGATTTACCTAAGTACTGCCACAACAGATGGTGGAGCCAATTCAAAGTCACCCCGTGCAGTCGGTATGGGAGAGAGTCATAGAGATTTCATAAGGGCCATTCGCAAGGGTTCGACGAAAGTGCAAAAGTGTATTATCTAACAAATGTATTGAGAATATCCTAAGGCATTTGCGTATGTTGGAGTTCAACGACACTCATAATTAAATTTGGAGTGATTTTTAATCTCGTATGAGCAGTCTTGTACAGATGGGAGTTAGTCACCACATATGGGAAGAGATATACTACAAATTATTAAGGACTTTGGGTGCGATTTGACCACAAATCCTTTTATCTGTTGTTCTGTAATGCCATATTATATAAGTCCTATTTACATTTGAGCATATTGTAAACCACTACAATCATTGAAGAGTATTCAAAATCATTCATGCATCGAGACGGATCCGAATATCAAGTTCTACAACAAGAGAAGCCTCCGTGAGATGAATTTTGGTAAGGTTGTGTGCAAATACATTAATGGTTCACTTAGAGTGTTGGGATATTTTTTACAAAATATTTTCTAAGTGTTAGAGCAAAGATTTTATGTTTTTCGTCAAAATCAGTTCTAATATTTTTCTAAGTGTTGAGGGAAATTTTTGAAATAAAAAAAGAAAAGAAAAAATTATTTTTTAAATCTCATTTGAGCGATAGAGCTCCTGGTCCGAGCGACATACGCTTGTCGCGCAATGTCGTTTGAGCGACACGTGGACTTCATTTGGGCGACGTGCAATTTCGTTCGAGCAACCTCCGGACTTAATATTTTTATAAAAGGGTTTGTCCAACTCTGATTTTTTGTAGAAGACTTGCAATTTCAATTCTAGAAAACTCCTTACATCATAAATGATTTTGTCTTCTCTTTTAAGGTTTAATCCTTTGTTTTCAGTTCACAAAATATCCCAATCTTCATGTCAATTATTTTGGAACCCAGGATACAATCTTTTCTATTGTTCATCTTTATGAAGTGCAGTCTTTAGTGATGATTTGGTACCGCTTGAGGGAGGTTCTGGCTGACGACTCCGGGCCAATTGGGAGTGTTTGTGGGTGTTCCTTGCTGATTGGACTACGTGTCTTTGCGAGTGTTGTGCGATTGATTCTTGCTAATTTATAGTTGTGTGTTCTTATTGATTTTATGCGCGTTAATCCATTGCTGATTTCATTATAATCCGTGTAAGTTGCAATTTACAAATTATAGTGAAATAAAAGGTTTTACCTGAAAGGTTTTTTTTCCTGAAATTTGGTTTCCTTTGCATGCTTCCTTATTTAATGGTTTTTAATCACTTAAATGCATGATTTAGGGTTTAACTAAAATTAGGTTTAATTAAAACTGGACTGGATTGTCATACAATTCATGTAATTTGGGAACACTTGAAATATTTTTGCTAGATATAGACTCTCAAATTGGTATGAGAGCTTGTTTCACTATGTTATTGTGTTTGATCATGATTTTTTTCTTCGTAAGTATGACTTTTGGTGGTATTGACGATTATAGATGTCAACTTTTTGAAGGGTCTATTTAGAAAATTCACATGAATTCGTGTTTTAAATCTTTTGTTAAAAATGACTCTGAGAAGTGTCCGGGTTGTGAGGGATTTGGTCACACGATAGATGAGTGTCCCATTAATCTAAGGAAAAATGTTACAAATCAACAACTCATGTTTCTACCTTTAGTGATAGTGATTCTAAGGAAGACACTTTTTTTACGTCTAGGCAAGAGCTTCCCTCCCTTGTGACTAGTGATGTGAGTGATGACGACAAATCCTCCTATGTATATTTTCCTTTACACACCACGTCTGGAGCCATAGTGAGTAAAGCCAATGAAAGTGATGGTGACACGAGTGACGAGGAAGAGGAAGAGGAAGATTTGAGTGAGTTACAAGTTGCCTATGATAATTTTTATTTAGAATCTTTGAAGATAAGGAAGGAAAACATGAAACTAGAATCTAAATTAATAAAACGTGATTTAGATAATAATAATAATAATAATGCCGATGCGTTCATTGAGGATTTTAGGGAACGTGAGAATTTTCTTAGAGAGAAACTAGGATATATCGAGGGTGAGAGAAATAGTCTTCGTGGGGTAATGGAGTCTATAAAAAAGGACCTTTTAGAATTTGATGACTCTAAACGTATACTTGAGGCTAGGATATGTGATCTTTGAAAGAGTTTAAGAGAGTCTAATAAGCTGAAGCTTGATTTGGAGTCTAGGTCAGAAAATATATATAAGATGTTAGGCATTTTTTCAAATCAAGGATGATAGGGGTGGGGTAGGCTTCGATACTTGTGTCGTACCAATTGCCAAAGCCAACCCAACACTTGTGAGAGAGAACGCTAAGAGAGAGCCACCTAGGATTGTTAAGAGAGAGACGCCTAGGGTTGTTAAGAAAGAACCACCTAGGAACATTGAGAGAGAGCCACTTAGGAATTTTAGGAGAGCGCCACCTAGGAATGTTCGGGGAGGGCCACATTTAGGTAACACACACCGCCACATTTACACTTGCACTCACTATAGTAGGTAAGGTCATCTTAGACGTTTCTGCTACAAACTTCAAAATACTCCTAGGAAGTTTAGAAATAGAGTAAATTCGATTCCCCAAACCCCCACCTATCGTTACGAATCTATTTGGGTTAGGAAATCTGATTTAGAGGTTTATGGTTTATTTGTTCATAATTCTTGTTTGCTTCCACACGATTCACCTCATGCTAGATCTTTCGGTTGATTGAGTTAGATGTTTGGCATACGCTAGTTTTGCTTCATGATATACTTTTTCTAGTGTTATGACTTGTATATTTTTTATTATATATTCTTTGTGAAATTTTTTGAAAAATACAAAAAGATTTTCAATTTTCTTTAGAAAAATTTGAAAAAGACAAAAAGATTTTTGGTTTTGGTTTTACACATTTTATGGATGGACGTTTAGGATGACCGAGTCACAACATGATTCCATATTCATGTGGCTATTTGATGGTGTTTTGAGACAACATGTAAATTCATCCATGTGCTCTATAATGTTTGGAGTCATTGTTATGTAATTAGTTGTTACTTCCTGCATGTTTGACTCATGGTTTCTTTTATTGCACACATGCATGGATTTGATTGATTGTTGTGCTTGTCTTATCACATGTTGGTTGGGTGTTTTCATCTCAATTATGTTCTTTAAAAGAAACAAGTGCAAAGATACGAATATAATAAAAATTGTTCATGTAAGAACCATTTACTGTGAGGATTGAAGTTGAAAATATGATGAGTGTTAATGGGAGAGGCCCATGAGAGTGAAAAATTGACTCGTCGTGAAAGCCATCATTTAAAATAGACCAAAAGAAAATTAAGGCAATAAAAATAATCATATGCCAAAAATGTGGCCAATAGGTTTTTTCTAAGTTCAGAATTTAGTACCTCTTTAGATACAAAAAATTATATTATTTTATATGAGGGTGCTCGGCTGGATTTAACGGATTTGCACGTCCTTTGAAAAACTCAAAACCAACATTAAATAGTATTGGATGTTATTGGTGTGAAAATCACCTAGGATTTGATTTGTTGATTTGATTAAGGCAATGTCATCAAAATTCAACAATTTTCGCCTAAGGATGTTTTTTATGTTCATTCGTTAGGGGTATACATATTCATCGTGCACATATGATTGATTGAGTAGATTTACCTATCGAATGTGTTCACACCCATTCATTCCATTTCCATTATTTGGTTGTATTAATATAAATCCATGGTGTGTGATTTTTGTAAAATTATGTTTGTTTGAAAAAAAATGGAAAATAAAAAATAGTTTGTGGAAGCTTTTTGAGTAATTCCTTTGCATGCACGTAGTTTGATCCATTTGTGTTGTTTGTCGTGGCACTCCATTTTTATTTGATTTATTCTTTTCCTTGTCTAGTTTGGACAAATAAAACGGGGGAGAAAGAATTATCATTTTTGGGGGGGAGTTTGGATTTTGGGGGAGATTTGATATTTGATTTATGTCTGTATCATTTCAAACTCGATACGTCACGAAGGTTTTTGCTTTGCCTCATGTGTGTAGGTAAAAAAGTGAGGATAATTATGTTGCACACCCTAATGAGAAAAGCTTTGAGATTTGAAGAATTTTTGTTAAAGATGTTTGAAGAAAAGTTTGAGACTTGCATCTTTAGTACCATTTCACTTTTGGGTTCGTGGGAGGGTATTAGATTTGTATAGGCATTTTATTTTGATAATATGGATTGTTTTTATTTTGTAATGGCATAGACATAGGGGAGATTTGTAAGGACATATTTTATAAGTCTCGTTTGCATGTGAGTATGTCGTATACCGTTACAATCATCGAGGATTATTGAAAATCATTCATTCATCGAGGCAAATCCGAATATCTAGATCTTCAACAAGAGAAGCCTCTGCGAGATGAATTTTAGTAAGGTTGTGTTCAAGTACATTAACGGTTCACTTAGAGTGTTGGGATATTTGTTACAAAATATTTTATAAGTGTTGTAGCGGAATTTTTATGTTTTTCATCAAAAATAGTTTTAATATTTTTCTAAGTGTCAAGGAAAATTTCTGAAATAAAAAAACAATTTTTTTTTAAATCTCGTTCGAGCGACATACGCTTGTCAGGTGAAGTCACGCGATGTCGTTTGAGTGACACATGGACTTCTTTCGAGTGACCTGCCATTTTGTTCGAGCGACCTGACAACTTAATTTTTTTTATAAATGGATTTGTCCAACTCTGATTTTCGGTAAAAGAACTACAATTTCAATTCCAGAAAACTCCTTACAGCATAAATGATTTTGTCTTATATTTTAAGATTTAACCCTTAGTTTTAAATTCACAAAATATCCCAATCTTTATGTGAATTATTTTGGAACCCAAGATACAATCTTTGCTATTGTTCATCTTTGTTGAGTGCAATATCTACTGCTTATTTGGTACCGCTTGAGGGAGGTGTGGGTTGACGACTGCATGTCGATTGGGAGTGCTCGTGGTTGTTCCTTGTTAATTAGACTGCGTTTCTTTGTGAGTCTTCTGCGATTGATTTGTTGTTGATTTAGAGCTGCGTGTTCTTGTGGGCTTTTTGCACGTTAATCCATTACTGATTTCATTGTTATCCATGCAAGTTGAGATTTACAAATTATAGTGAAATAAAAGGTTTTACCCATAAGGTTTTTTTTTCCTGAAATTTGGTTTCCTTTGCATGCTTCCTAATTTAATGGTTTCTAATCACTTAGATGCATGATTTAGGGTTTAACCGAAATTGGGTTTAATTAAAATTGGGTTGGGTTGTCATACAATTAATTTAATTTGAGAACACTTGAAATATCTTCGCTGCATATACACTCTCATGTTCAAACAGAGACGCGAAGGAGATTATGTACTTATTATAGGAGGACCGAAAAATGGCCGCTTATGAAGAAAAATTTACGTGCTTAGCAAACTTCATAGCCGACAAGGTGTATACGGAGGAGAATAGGGTCCTTAAGTTTAATGACAGACTTGTTGTGACACCCCGTCGAATTAAATATCGGGTGATCGGTCCTTTATAAAATTTTAAACAGAATGTTCGGTTGGTTCATTCTTAGCATCACTGTCAAAAACTTAAATCCAATTAATTACCTAACATTTAATTAAGCTAGTGTCAAAATATTTTCCAATTAAACTTTAAACCAATTAATTTAATAAATTCTGAACAAGTAAATATAAACCATACACAAGAATTAAATGCTGACTGAATCAAATACTGAATAGATAAGACTGGATATAACCTTCCAGTTTATAATTACAAACCAAACCATAATAAATACTCAAACCAACTGAGAAGAACTACAAAGTAAATTGAGCAGAACTCTTCTAATGAGGATGGGCGACACATGCCCTGACTGAGATATCTGAACTAGGAACTGAATGAAATGAGAGAAGCGTCTAATCTCAAATAACCCACAACTTCCACAACAGCAGCAGCTCGGCAAACCATCCAAGTATCCAAAACTGGTATCCCTATAGCCGGGCACCTGTACTTATACATATATATATATATATATATATATAGCAAAAGATAAAAGAGATGCAAGTAACGGGTCAGAGCCCGATGTGTAAAAATATTTGTTTTAGTATGTATTTGAAACTTCATTAGATCAACTACTATATGCATGTTAGTTTGAACTCACGCATGAGATTCTCGCCTCTCGACTTGTGTGCACGCCTAACGTACATCTAATCCAACCTAGCCATCTGACACACTTCTAACTAGGTGAAAGGCTTATCCATCTAACTAACCCTCATAATATTATTCCGATTTTAGATCTCAACCTTTATCATTTTAAACAAGTGTTATCACACTAAAGTCAAGTATTTAATTATTTGAATTAGTGAAGATTTCAATATCTTAATTATCTGATATTTTCTCATTTTAGGTATACCAAAAACATATATATATATATATATATATATATATATATATATATATATATATATATATATATATATATATATATATATATATCTTTCACTATTATATATATGCATTAACCCAATTTTAATAGCCTACAATTTACACATTGTAATATAACCCAAGTATATATAAATAACCATCACTATTTATATATATACTAATACAGCACCCCAAGGCTATACATGTAGTGCATTGCATACTCTGCTATCATGTCCCGGTACGTTTATTACTCAAATAAGGACTATCGATTTGGAAGTCTCCCACGAACCATATATAAAAAACACACATAATGGAGGGGAACATAGCTCACATACCTATGGGTCATGTGCATACGTACGCTCCCATAGTCAGCAACTTACTAACTCACAAGTAAGCCTTCACAGTCCTATGTTCTGAGATACAAGTCAAAATCCCCTTAGGATAAGACTGCCTCTACACCACCTCCCGTGATAGGCAGCAGCTAGGTATGTCATACACATAATACTAGCAAGTAATAGGTATTCACACAACCCATTTAATTAAACGGTATACACACAACCAATTGTCATATTCCATACGTAGTATTGTTATCACTAAATACTATCCACGTATTTTAATTTACGATATTCCCTCTCTCATAATATATTTCTAAAGATAATATGTCACTCGAAATTCCTTAATACAAAATCATAAGAAGTCCCAACCATAATTACTAACATTTATTCTTATAAGTTCCATTTATTCGGAACTTATTCGTAAGTATTTATCACTTAATACTCTCAACGCATTTACAATTACGATTCTCTCACTCTCATACTCTCCAAGGTAGTCTCACCCTCCCGGATATCTAAATCAATACACCTAAACAACTCCCAATAATTCTGCACTATTTTGGGTTCATCGAACACTAATTTCCCTCACTCAAATCAACCATTTACTAAGTTAGGGCAAAATAGGTAATTTCTTGAAACTCAGAAATCTCACTCGAACTAGAATGGATCTCTCCCAAATGACTTCCACGTGTCGCTCGAACGACTTTGCGCGACTTCCCTATCTCGTGCGAATGACTTCGCGCTACTTCGCGCGAGAGGTCAGTGTTCGTCTTCTTTCCCAGAATTATGTGTTTTCCCACCATTTATGAACCTAAAACCTCTAAAGATTCAACACCCAACATCTCATCATCAATACCCATTAACCCATAACAAATTATATGTCATTCCTAACATCTTAGGATCCTTAATTCGTCATTAATCATCATAATTACATAAAACCCCCAAATTAATTCATATGAACCCTAGTTTCCATAATTTCAATTAAAGCATCCAACCAACCCAGATTTGCTCATCCATATATGATTCAGTTTCGTAGTTTCACCTCTACATACATGAAGGAATATCAACAACTAATTTGTCTAGTCTCTAATCATCATTTAACTCCAATTTTCACCCAATTATCATGTAAAGCAAGGATTAAATCCACTTACACTAACATGATTATGATTATTGCTAAATAAAGCAAGTAATAAACACTTGCCTCAATTTTGACGGTTGGATCCGTTGATGTTGTTGCTATGGATGCGTTCCTCGTGTTCCGATCCACACGATGGTGGTGGTGGTCGTGCAAGGTGGTGAACATGGCTTCTCCACCCTTGGAAACTGCTCTCTCTCACCCACTGTGGATCTCTCTTGATTTTGGTTTATTCTAACCCTAATTGTCCCAATTAGCTGATATATTTTCTCTCTAATTTTCGTCCATTTAATTTCTCCAAAATTCTAAATTACAAAACTACCCCTACCGGGAGCCGGCTTGGCAGAAAAATGTCCTCGAGTCCAAATAAAATACCTGGGTAGAGTTTTTTTATTATCTCGACCCCTCCGGACTCAACGGCGCACTCGAAATGATCGTACGAGTTACTTAAAATTTCCTTTTTTACTTCACTTCAGTAGTTCTGTCACGACTCACACTTGCATCCCGACTTATTATACCAAACTGTCGCATTTCTATATCATGACAAAATATATGAAAATCGTCATTCCATATTACTTATTCTCACAATAATATTAATAGTTACTAATTTATCATCACTCTAGTAAATATTCAGTTTAAATCGGGAAGAAATAATTAATTCTCACATTTTAATTTAATTAATCCCACAATAATAATAAA
The DNA here is from genome assembly GCA_949130495.1 of Sambucus nigra. NCBI lineage: Eukaryota > Viridiplantae > Streptophyta > Magnoliopsida > Dipsacales > Adoxaceae > Sambucus > Sambucus nigra. The sequence goes on from OX422219.1 coordinate 58,428,046, forward strand.
TCACGTAATTATTTAGGTCTTCGAAAATACGGGGTATTACATACTTCTCCCCTAATAACGAAATTTCGTCCTGAAATTCAGAAAATATGGCATTTCTGGTAAGGAAAACTCTGTGTATTTACCTCACATATCATGAATTTATGCAGTACTGCCCATACAATACATTACTGAATACCCTTAATAATGAACACATCACTAATTAATTACTCTCCAAGCCTTACCATTTACGTTTCACCACTTAACTTTTATATAGTCACTATCTAGCCTCCTACTACTCGCACTAGTAGGTTAATTGATATTTAGATATATACAAATTTGTCTTACACATGATACATACTATAATTGTTAACACATTTTCGCCATACTGCCTCCGCATAGGAATATGGAACCTAAGCGTTTATGCTACCGGCTCAACTTAACAATAATAGGAAAAGATCCCACCTCACTCGGTACCAATTTCCTCATTCCAACATGAAATAATGCAACTCCCAATCATTTCCACCTTGGTTAATTGGCCCTAAAAATTTCTCTGGGCCTAATAGATTATTGTCCTCGCTTCTATCAAATAAGCATAAGGATAACACAGATTTATATATATAACGCTTCGAATGGGATTCTATTGATAATAAATTGAGGGGAGTCATCTTACGCTGACTCCACTAGTGGAAGATATTACACTAAACCTTCCCATAATTGGAATTACCACATACTTCGCAATGTGCAACTAAAACTCTTAGACTTACCGCCCGCCTGCGAGTTGTTAGGCCGAATATGTTCACATCTTGATGTTCATGGCCTCCCGGGAACTCTTCCCAATAATCGAGTCATAATTATCTTGATTCTTTTGGACAAAAACTCTATTTATACTCCCTATAACCTTACTATCCCAGGAATAATGGTTAGGGTTTACTGTTACACCTTATGATTTGTCCTAAATTTGGATAACGTGGGCTACTTTAATTACCCGACCCACTTTCACCCACATAGAGTTGTGATCCCATTGCGAAGTAATTAATTTTGTAATTGTTCATGGATTCAATTAGAGCTCAAAAATTTCTTTCTTTGCTTAAGCCATCACTACTACGGCTTTATATCATTATGCATTTTACCTTTATCATAACCACATCCATATCTATGGCTCAGGCGACAGTGTCATCACTGCATGTCGCAAGTCCTTCCCCTTCTCTCTAAGCTTCAGATTCTTATGAAACATTTTCTATCCTTCTCCTAACAAGTAAGTCTAAACTTTCCCGAGTTAAATTTTATCGGATTCTTCCCATACCATCCTCGTGGAAAAGTTGGGAATTAACGGTTGTAACTGCCCTAACCCATCAAATAACTAAATATTGAAGTCACAATCTTCTACATTCAGTTACCTCTAGTAACACGCATTGTCTCACAATCTTTCACTTATGGAAGAAAAATTTATTACCAAAATATCTAGGGTGCCCATACACCCCCATGATTTGTGAATTACAGCACCACTGTACAAACCGTGTTATAAATATCAATTTATGCCCCCACGTACTTGGCATAACTATGTGGTAAGGTCCTACTCATTCACCCTACCCTTTTCCACTTAATCATATCTTAGGTTGTCCCACCGGTCTGCTTGTGGTGTCAACGATTTGTAACATTATCACATGTTAATCTTATACGGCCCTATTGGACTTAGTTTGTAATATAACCATTATCTTACAGTTATAACCACGTACACGGGTAATCATTATGATACTAAATCCATGAAGTAAAGGCAAATTTCTCCCAACCTCCAACGTTTCCTAAGTTTCATGCGTGGGATGTCTCGCAAAGTGAAATCCAAACAAGGAACCACCCCACCCAATACACTACTACCTAACACTGCTTGTCATCGGGATCCGTTAAGTACTTAATCCATAGCATATATCCCTAAATTCCCATCTACAATCGTAAACTTCTACTCGTCCACTCTCATGTTACTAAAGACAGTATAAAACGCAAGGCTCTCACTATCACGAGTTATTAGCGCTATATAATTTATGAGCTATATCTCTCCTTCTACAATAATTCAATATACTTTGAATCACATCAGTAAAACATCCCTGCTCCTCGGGATCAACCTTAGTAAGAAAACATACTCACTGAAGTCTACAATACAATACAACACATGTACAGGCTCAACCGTCTTTCAGGTGATGCCTCTCTAAAACCATATGTTTAAAATTTGAAAATTTTAGTACAATAGTCTTATCACACAATTTACTACTGTTCAAACTCTCGGTAACCAGTAACTATAAAATATAATAATAATGTGCTCTACTATCATATCGCTCAAAGGAGCACAAATCGTTACATAATACCATATACAAATTTCTCTTAGCGTCCACACATGCTCCTCCCCGCAGGTGGTACAAAAAATCTCGCTACCAAATGGTAGTCACCTACATAATAAGGATGTTGTCGCCAGCGTACCCACTAAACTGAATGCACACTCAAATTCTTAGTTTTAACTATTCACATATGTTGTGACACATACACGTCACTTGAACTCATCATTTATTCACAAGGGTGAAACTAAACTCCATCAATTTACCCTGATCGTAGGGTCCCCGTACGTACGTTTGCGACCCATAACTATTTATAATCATTATTCAATTCGGATTCCACTCATTTGTGTTCCCCTTCTTATTCCATTTTATGGCTTACTTGCCCCACATTGATACATTGGCCCCATATCTCTAGGATTCAAATATGGCCTCACTGGCCTTCCCTTGATTTTCCTGGGCCCCCTCGACCCCGAAATATGGTACGCTACATTTATTGAGGACTACTCTGGTCCTGCCTAGACCCATTACTCTCAGGTTCTTAGTTCCTGGGCCCAATTCTCCTGGCGCGATTTTTACACTGGATATTTCACATCTCCAACTGTTATGCCTTACAGGCATGGTTTATTATTCCTGATACTATAAATTTCACTTCTCATGCGAACACATTCAATACTGGCAACCCTTATCTCTACATATAGGGTAATTCCCTTTTTACTGACCCTCCTAGACATGTTGGGATGTCCTTCTCTCGGACCTGGTAGTCTTAACTCCTAGTTGTTAGTTTCGTTCTTCCTTACGCTCTACAGGGCATATGGAACACATGATTGACCCCTGGTATTGACTGAATCCATAAACATTACATTAATATGTAATCATATCAATTAAATAGGTTTCCCCTCACTGGTTATACTTTCTGGTGATCTTCTACTAACACTATTGAATTCAACCTTGACCTTCGGCTAAGTATTACAGCTCGACTGGTTTCCTTTCTTCTGGAGCGTTGACGTATTCTAGTAAACATATACTTGGATGACATTAACACTAGTCACCTTATTCATACCTCCATTCATGCTAGGGCATTATACCCACGTGTCCATTTTCATCTTACGGACCCTTTTTATCTTCCGTGACTTCTACTTCGATCACGAAGTTAGCTTACCAGGTCAACTCATTCTTTATGATCGGTCTCTACCCGACCTACTGATGATAAGTTCAACATCTCTTCCATATTTCTGCCTGACCAGAAGATGGAAAATTTTAAATAGTCAACCCAAACCCAATATCTCGGTTCGATTAACTATTTTTACTCCTTGTTGTTTCTCTGAGCTAGAAAATTTCTTATGAATTTAAAATTCTGAGTGTCACTACACTCTACTTTACATTATTGAATTTGGATTAGCTTCCTCCATTAGCCTATCACACTTAGAAACTACTATTGGTGACTTCTACCACGATCACGTTTCCCCGAATGTTTCACAACTTTCAATTATTTTTCCTCTTCCTGCAATCCCGCTAACGGCCTTCCTGGTCGTCCCATATTGTTCGGAGTACGAAGTACAATCACTCTTGCATATGAATTGACTTCACTAAACTAAATCGCAGGAGTGTGGAAATCGCATACACATTGGAATACAACAATCCTGGAATAAGGCTCTACATAAAATAACACTAAGCTGAAACGTAATAAGCCGTACAGATCCTAAAGGACACTAGAACCTGATGCTCTGATACCACCTGTGACACCCCGTCCAATTAAAATAGGGTGATCAGTCCTTTATAAAATTTAAAACAGAATGTTTGGTTGGTTCATTCTTAGCATCACTGTCAAAAACTTAAATCCAATTAATTACCTAACATTTAACGAAGCTAGTGTCAAAATATTTTCCGATTAAACTTTAAACCAATCAATTTAATAATTACTGAACAAGTAAATATAAACCATACACAAGAATTAAATGCTGACTGAATCAAATACTGAATAGATAAGACTGGATAAAACCTTTCAGTTTGCAATTGCAAACTAACCCATAATAAATACTCAAACAAACTCAGAAGAACTACAAAGTAAACTGAGCACAACTCTTCTAATGAGGAATGGGAGACACATGCCCTGACTGAGATATCTGAACTAGGAACTAAATGAAATGAGAGAAGCGTCTAATCGTAAATAACTCCCAACTTCCATAAGAGCTGCAGCTCGGCAAACCATCCAAGTATCTAAAACCGGTATCCTTATGGTTGGGCACCTGTACTAATACATACATACACACACATATATATATAGCAAAAGAGAAAAGAGATGGAAGAAACGGGCCACAACTCGATGTGTAAAAATATTTGTTTTAGCAAGTATTTAAAACTGCATTAAAGCAAGTACTATATGCATGTTAGTTCGAACTCTCACATGAGATTCTCACCTCTCGACTAGTGTGCACGCCTAACGTACATCTAATCCAACCTAGCCATCTGACACACTTCTAACTAGGTGAAAGGCTTATCCATCTAACTAACCCTCGTAGTATTATTTTGATTTTATATCTCAACCTTTATCATTTTAAACAAGAGTTATCACACTAAAGTCAAGTATTCACTTATTTGCATTATTGAAGATTTCACTATCTTAATTATCTGATATTTTCTCATTTTATATATACCAAAAGCATCATATATATATATATATATATATATTTCACTATTACATATATCCATTAACCCAATCTCAATAGCCTACAATTATCACATTGTATGTATAACACAAGTATATATAAATAACCACCATTATTTATATAGATACAAATATAGCACCCCAAGGCTATACCTGTAGTGCATTGCATACTCTGACATCATGTCCTGGTACCTTTCGTACTCAAACAAGGACTATCAGTTCGGAAGTCTCCCACAAACCATATATACAAAACACACATAATGGAGGGGAACATAGCTCATATACCTATAGGTCACACACATACCTACGCTCCCATAGTCAGCAACTTACCAACTCACAAGTAATCCTTCACAGTCCTATGTTCTGAGACACAAGTCAAAATCCCCTCAGGATAAGACTGTCTCTACACCACCTCCCGTAATAGCAAGTAGTTAGGTATGTCATACACATAATACTAGCAAGTAATAGGTATTAACACAACCCATCCAATTAAACGGCATACACACAACCAATTGTCATATTCCATACGTAGTTTTATTATCACTAAATACTATCCATGTATTTTAATTTACAATATTCCCTCTCTCGTAATATATTTCTAAGGATAATATGTCACTCGAAAATCCTTAATACAAAATCATAAGAAGTCCGAACCATAATTACTAACTTTTATTCTTATAAGTTCCATTTCTTCGGAACTAATTTCTTAAGTATTTATCATTTAATACTTTCGACGCATTTACAATTATGATTATCTCTCTCTCATAATCCCGAAGGTAATCTCACCCTCCCGGATATCTAAATCAATACACCTAAACAACTCCCAATAATTCTGCACTATTTTTGGTTCATCGAACACTAATTTTCCTCACTTAAATCAACCATTTACTAACTTAGGGAAAAATAGGTAATTTCTTGAAAATAAAAAATATCGCTCGAACCAGAATGGATCTCGCTCGAATGACTTCCACGTGTCGCTCGAACGACTTCGCGCGACTTCCCTGTCTCACGCGAATGACTTCGCTCGACTTCGCGCGAGATGTCAGTGTTCGTCTTCTTTACCAGAATTCTGCGTTTTTCCCACCATTTATGAACCTAAAACCTCTAAGATTCAACACTCAAAATCTCATCATCAATACCCATCAACCCATAACAGATTATAAGTCATTCCTAACATCTTAGGATCCTTAATTCGTCATTAATCCTCATAATTACATAAAACCCCAAAATTAATTCATATGAACCCTAGTTTCCATAATTTCAAATAAAGAATCCAACCAACCCAGATTCGATCATCCATAAATGATTCAATTTCTTAGTTTCACCTCTACATACATGAAGAAATATCAACAACTAATTTGTCTAGTCTCTAATCATCATTTAACTCCAATTTTCATCCAATTATCATGTAAATCAAGGATTAAATCCACCTACACTAACATGAGTATGATTATTGCTAAATAAAGCAAGTAATAAACACTTGCCTCAATTTCGATGGTTTGATCAATTGATGTTGGTTGTATGGCTGCATTCCTCGCATTTAGATCTACGTGATGGTGGTGGTTGTTGTGCAAGGTGGTGAACATGGCGTCTCCACCCTTGGAAACTGCTCTCCCTCACCCACTCTGGCTCTCTCTTGATTTTGGTTTATTCTAACCCTAATTGTCACAATTAGGTGATATAACTTATCTCTAATTTTTTTCCATTTAATTTCTCCAAAATTACAAATTACAAAACTACCCCTACCGGGTGCCGGCTTGGCCTAAAAATGTCCCAGAGTCCAAATAAAATACCCGGGTAGAGTGTTTTGACTATCTCGACCCCTCCGGACTCAACTGCGCACTCAAAATGATCATACGACTTACTTAAAAATAATTTACTTTATTACTTCACTTCATTAATTTGACACGACTCACACGCGCGTCCCGACTTACTATACCTAACTGTCGCATTTCTCTATCACGACAAAATATATGAAAATCGTCATTCCATATTACTTATTCTCACAGTAATATTAATAGTTACTAACTTCTCGTCACGCTAGTAAATCTTCAATTTAAATTCGGATTAAATAATTAATTCCACATTTTAATTTAATTAATCCCACATTAATAATAAATCACGTAATTATTTAAGTCTTCAAAAATACGGGGTATTAAACTTGTGGGTTGTATATGCCCGTATTTATAGGAATATTAATTGAATGACTACTGATGTTGTCATCATTTTTGTACTTTTATAATGTCAATATCGACGCTTCCATGTTAAGGGAGCTAAGAGCATGGGAAATTCTAGACCGTAGAGTGAGACTGGGTATATTGGTGTTATGGGGCACCACAGGAGATTTACTCAGCAAAGAGACCCATTTAAAAGAGTTAAATAAAGGTAATTCTGATCGAGTGACGGTGGATTCAGATATGGCCATCAAGGCCAGTAAGGCATTCCACAGGTCTTGTGGAGCCAAAGGAACAACGAGGGTAGACATTAGGATCGAGGACACTGATGCCAGAAAGAAGGCAACCCTGACATGGCCAAAAATGGGGTATTAATCATGGAGGTGTTTTATATGTGGAGAGAATGACCACATGCATCAATATTTTTCGATAGTGTTAATGGGGCAGGAGCAGGGTGACTAGAAGGGGCAACAGTTACAATAGTTTTTGGGAGAGTTCAGATGTGAGTATTACGTACAAGGACCATTTAAACAACTTTATTTGTGAGTTGTCTAGAAGTCAATTAGGAGACTGTCGGTTTATGTTTATTTTCTTTAATTTCAATTATTAATGTCATTTTTTATACTTATTGATCAGTTATATTGGTACTTGGAATTGCTACTTTGAGTACAAAAATTTGTGCTTTGATTGACAGATCGTAGTTTTATGCATAACATGTTTGGGATATTGTAATAGTATAATACAATTCATCACAAAAAAATAAAGAAAAAAATAACTTTTATGATGGTTTACAATTCACAGTAATTATAAAAATGGGTATGTTTCATGACGGCTTTATGTACGTTGTCATTATAATGATTAAAGTAATCGTCATAATAGGTACTTTTTATGACCTTTTTATTAATATCCATCATTTCCATAAGTTTATAAGGATGGTTTAACGAACCTGATATTATTGTTAATAATAGTTTGTATGAAAAACTGTCATAAGATGATAGTTTGTTATGACGGTTTTGTCATCACCAATTTTATTATGACACACAACATTATGAATATTTTTAAATCTTGGAAAACCATCATAAATAACTTTTTATGACCCTTTTTTCCCGTCATAAAAATGTCTATTTCTAATGGTGGTCGCATGTGGGAACGACTGTTTGTCATCGTTCTCTACCAATCCTATTCACTCTTGTTTACGTTGTAAGCTTTTTAAGGGATGACGGACCCTCCTGAAAGCAACCTCGTAGCTGTAAGTAACGCTTTTAATCCATTTGCTCCTCCTACTGTAGAAGATCTTCAAGTAATCTTAATTAATCTTGCCAAAGGGCAAGAAGCAATGCAAGAGAAAGTGAAGGAATTAGCCCAAACATTGTAAGCCAAGTCTACTACCACACCTTCCCGAAAGGAGATGCCTCCTCCTCCCACCCAAAAATGAGAGAAGTAGTTATTCCAGGTCCTCGCATGAAAAATCTTATTACCCAGGAGCAACCTCATCCATCTTTTCTATCGAATACTATGATAATCGGTCTTTCACTTCTGAGCGGCCAATTGTATTGGAACGGTTGAGCAGGACGTCTGATTTTGATCGTTTGGGTCCCCTAACAACCATATGTCATTATAGAGAACTAGCCATGTCGTGCGAGCATCGAGAAGGATCTGTCAGGTTCAGAGCTACCATCCGAGTATCCGTGCATGCCGAGCAGGCTTCTTAGGAAGAGAGCCCAGTGTAAGCGTGCAGTAAGACCACTAAAGATGCCTCCGTCAAGTCCAAACCAGAAGAGAACTCTTGGAAGGGATCAATACAGAGATTAGAGTATCATTGAAGATATGGATAAGGCCAAGAATCCTTTGCAAAGTAGTTTTGTGAAAGGATTTCCCTTCATCCTAGACATTCTGTATTACCCTATACCCTCCAAATTCAAACCCCCACTGTTCACACCTAAGTATGATGGAAAAACTGATCCCGTTCTTCATGTTGAATAGTACCAGGCTATTATGGATATTTATTTTGTTCCTAACGAGATGCAGTGCCAAGCATTCTCAAGTACAATCACTAATCCAACCCAGATATGGTATAATAATCTAGCCCAAGGACAAATTGATAATTTTGATCAGCTTTCTGAACTATCCATTAGCAATTTCTTCTTTGGAGAAAGTTTGATCAAGAGGGTAGCCCATTTATTGAGTGTTTGCCAACGACCAAGAAAAACTACTCGGGAATATATTACTTGCTTCAATAATGAGAAATTATAAGTGAAAGGCCATTACATCATTGATGAGTAGATTGCTTCCTAAAAAGTTATATTATGCATTGGTGAAAGAACCTCCAAAAAATCATGATTGAACTAATGACAAAGGCTGGTAAAATTACAAACGCCGAAGAAGCTATGGCTGCTAGGTAAGCCCTCGAGACAAAACTTGATGGCCAAAAGGGTTCCGATAAGAAGGAAAAAAAAGATAAGAAAGTCGAGAAGCCTAAAAAGTATGAGGACTATACTCCACTTACTATAGGTGTGCATCACATCTTGGAGGAGATTAGGTGAGCTAAGGACTTAAAGTGGCCTGGAAAATTAAAATCGCCACCTAATCGGAGGGATAAGTCTAAATACTGTGACATTCACAAATACCATAGGCGTACCACTAATAATTGCATTGCCCTGAAGAATAAAATTGAATCTCTCATTCGTTGAGGAAAATTGACCAAGTTTGTTGACCGAACTGAAGGTTGGGATCTGAGAAGAAGATCAGAGTCCTCTTGTAAAAATAAAGAGGATAAGAAAAAAGGTCGAGATGACGATTCTGAGGATGACCCTAACTTGCAAAAAAAGACAAGGATCCCGAGATTGAGGTAGGCATGATATCTTTTGGTTGTAATTTCATTTCAGGAAGAGATGTTAGAGGTGGAGATGAAGTCGCTGAGAGAAAGCCCTATTTAAATGAGGCCAAAGCTTATTCTTACATTGGGTGAATCAACTTATTAGACGAGGGAGATAGTGTACCTAGAAAGGTAAATATAGACAAGTCGGTCATCAACTTCTCGAATAATGACTTATTCGGAGTGATTTAGCCTCATAACGACCCTCTAGTCGTCACCTTCTGGGTGCATGAGGCAAGGGTTGCAACAGTTCTCATGGATAATGGTAGTTTAACAAATTATATGTTCTATTATTTCTTTCACAGCCTGGGGTTACAAGATAGCAAACTAGAACCCTATTATAGGCCTTTAATCGGTTTCTCCGAAGAAAAGGCTTATCCCTTAGGAATTATCAAATTAGAAGTCTTGATCAGCACTTAGCCAGTAAGCAGAACTGAGAAGATTTATTTCTTCATCCTAGACAAGAATGTTCCCTCAGCTTATAATATAATCCTTAAAAGAGTTGAATTGAAAAAATTTCAAGCAGTGTCATCTATAGTTCATCAGTGTATAAAGTTACCCACTCACTATAGGGTCGGCGTAGTAAAAGGCAACCAAGTGAAACCTAGGGAGTGCTACTACACTTCAGCCGACCAGTAGGAAGTGAAGAAGAACACCACCACTTACCACATCGAGACTCTGGACCCTCGGGAATAAGTTGATTTAGTTAAAGGGCATATTGTGGAGGCTACATAAACAATTATACTAGACGATGAAAATCCATGGAGGACCACCCAGATTGGCTCAATCTTATCACCGTCCCTCAAACAGTAATTAATTACATTCCTTAGAGAGAAGAAAAACGTGTTTGCCTTACCCAAACTTCATATGCCATACATTTAACATCAGCAAGGGTGCAAAAACGATCAAGCATAAGTGCATGGTATTTGGCCTCGAGAAAACTGTGGCTATCCAGGAAGAGGTAGACAAATTATAGAAATCTCAGTTCATTAAAGATGTCACATACCTTGATTGGTTGGCCAACGTAGTGATGGTCAAGAAGAAGAATGACAAATGGTGAATGTGTGTGAATTTCATCGGCCTCAATAAATCATGCCCAAAGAATCACTTTTTTTTGCCAAAGATTGATCAGTTGGTAGACACCACATTAGGTCTTCAGCTACTAAGCTTCATGGACACCTACTATGGGTACATCAGATTAAAATGAAACCTGAGGATAAAGAAAGTACATCATTTATCACTAGCCGAGGAACTTACTACTATAATGTTATGCCTTTCGGGCTTAAAATGCTAGAGCAACATACCAAAGGCTAGTAAATAAGGTTTTTAAATAGCAGATTGGGAAAAATACGGAGGTCTATGTGGATGACATGCTCATAAAATTTAAGAAGTCAACTGATCACATCTAAGACCTCAGACTGACATTTGGCTACCTTAAAAACATCAAATGAAGCTCAACCTGACCAAATGTGTGTTTGGCATGCAGGAATGGGTGTTTTTAAGCTTTAATGTGAATCAGAGAGGAATTGAAGTCAACCCAGATAAAATAAAAGCATTTATTGATATGAAATCTCCAACATGCAAGAAAGATGTACAAATTTTAACAAGAAGAGTGGCATCCCTCAATCGATTCGTATACCGAGCTACTAACAAATGCTTACCATTCTTCAAAGTGCTCAGGAAAACCTTTGAATGGAATGATGGATGCGGAAATTCCTTTCAAGAGTTGATGAACTATTTTGGATCTCCACCACTGATCTCCTGGCCAATTCTGAGGGAGAAATTATACTTATATTTGGTTGTCTCAGAATCCATTGTTATGTCAGCATTAGTCTAATTGGAAAATGGAGTTCAAAAGTCGATGTATTATACTAGAAAAGCATTTAGAGGAGAAGCAATCATGTATCCACGCCTATAGAAACTTGCTCTAATTGAAGCATCAATGAGGATAAAGCCATACTTTCAAGTGCATACCATCGTGGTCTACATAGATGTACCTATGTGCGAGGCACTTCACAAACTAGAGAAATTTAGGAGATTGATGTCCTTAGAAGTAGAGCTAGGAGAACACGAAATCATTTATGAGACAAGAGCAACATTAAAATGACAGGTTGTAGCAAATTTCATTATTGAATTCACATATCCAGAAATAATCAATAACCCAAGTTTTCCTACTGAGCGCACTTCTTTAGAAGAGAGATCCTCTCCAAAACAAACTGAGGTTATCGTTGATCAACTTGAAACATCAGTAGCTGAAGAGATGGCTCAATGGTATAATAAGAAGAACATGAAACTATTCCAGAAGGGACTATTATCTGAAGGGAACTTTAAAGATGATGACCCAATTTGGAAGTTGTATGTAGACGAATCCTCATGTGCCACTAGTAGTGGAGCATGCCTTATCATCAATACTCTAGACAACATAGATGTGGAATATGCACTTTGTTTTCAATTCCAGACCTCCAATAATGAAGTAGAGTATTAAGAGTTAATTGCAAGCCTGGAGCTAGCCTTATCATTCGGAGCCAAGCAGGTTATGACACATAATAATTCCCATGTAATTGTTAACCAAGTACTTCAAATATATGGGGCCAAGGGAGATCTCATGATCAAGTATCTATGTAAAACTATGGAAGTCATCTATAAATTTTCCACAGTCAAAATGGTCAGGATACCAAGGATAGAAAATACCTGAGCAGCTGCACTTGCTCAACGAACTTTAGCTACCAGGACAAAACTCAGTAGAACCATCCCGATGGAAATTCTTGCACATAAAAGTATATACGTGGAAGTATGATCAGTTTCATTATGGTGGATTTAGGAACCTCATGGATGGATCCTGTAAAAAGATAAATTGATAAAGGCATATTGTGTGTTAACCTAAAATATGTCAGGAAGTTAAGATACAAGGCAACTAGTTATGTGCTAGAGCGAGAATAATTATTCAAAATGGGAAACATCATTTCACTACTTCGGTGTGTACACCCCACCAAGGTACCAGATTTGATCAGAGAGGTGCGTGAAGGTTCCTATGGGGCTCATTCAGTTGTACTATCATTGGTGTGAAGGATAGCTATGCAGGAATACTATTGGTCGACTATGAAGGTAGATTTTATTTCATTTTCCAAGAAGTGTGATGAGTGTCAGAAGTTTACTACAATCCATAGAAGACTGGGGTCTGCTTTAACTCCAATTACTTCTCCATGGCCCTTTGTTGTCTAGGGAATTGATTTGGTCAGCCCATTATGGAGGACCAAAGTAAGGTTCAAGTACTTGGTGGTGACAGTGGATTACTTTATAAAATGAGTGGAGGCTGAACCATTAGTTGAATTGCCTTATGAAAGAGTTTTCTAGTTCATCTTGAAATATATCATATGCAGGTATGGAATGTGTGACACCCCGCTTATTAAAATAACAGGTGTCCATCCCTCTACTAAAATAAAAGAGGAATCTCATTGGATCATTCTTAACATCACTATCGAAACCAATTAATAACTAACCACCTATTATTAAATTAAGTCGTGTGTAAATTTTAATCAGTATTAACGTGACATAAAAGTATGACAAACAACCCCATCTCATCTAAAAAATTAAATAAAATCCACAACTACAAACAAATATGAACTATAACTTTATTACATGCCAAATTGTTCCGAATAAACCATCAGAATAACTTCCATACAATAATTCCAAGATGAAATCAAATATAAACTGAAATAAATCATCTGAATTAGGCAATACGCATGAATATGGAAAGAGTCGTGAACTAGAACAAAATAATAAAAATGGTTAAACAAAACTCTGCAACGTTCCACAGTTTCCACAACTCTAGTACCTGGAAAGATGATCACACCTTGCGTCCCTGCGGTGGACACCTACAATGTTTTGAAAAATATATTTGACACGGGTTAGAGCTGTGACACCCCGACTAATTATATACCGGGTAGCTACTCCTTTATAAAATTAATTCAAAATGCCAAGTTGGCTCAGTTAATAGCATCACTGTCGAAAACATTTGATTATTTCTAACCACCTAGTATTTAAAAAGCAAGTTGCCAAATTTTAATTTAAGTCTGATTAACATGCAACAAGTGTAATGAAGAAATAGATAACACCATTCACCATACTGAAGTAAAACGAATAACCATCACAATAAAGTAAATAAAGTCTGGAGTAAACTCCTCACTACAATCCCATAACTGAAATGGATAACCGAAACTGAAATAAAACGTGCTAAAGTCTGAAAGCTGAAATGTAAAAGATGCTCTAAATAGGAATGGGCAACATGCCCTACAACTGATAGATGGTGACTCTGGAATCCAAAATATAGGAGCGTCTACATGCAAATCCCTGTAGCTTCCACAAGCAGCTACAGCTCGTCACCTGAATGAGTATCCTATGCTTAGTGTCCTTGTGGCTGGGCACCTAAAATGGTTTTACAAAGAAAAAGAGATTTGAAAAGCAAACGGGTCAGAGCCCGAATGTGGAGTTATATTTTAAAAACCTGCAAGTGCTTTAAAAACATTTAAAACATTAAATGCAAAGTACATGTTAGGACGTACACTCGCATGATATCCTCACCTCTCGTCTACCTGTGCACTCCTAACGTAAGTACCCATCTATAACGACCCATACTACTAGATAACTGACAACATAACTAGCTAGACTACCAAAGGTTCTACCCATTTTACTCAGTTCATTTAACATAACAACGCTCGTAATTTAATAGAGGTTTAACGTAAACTCAGTTACTAAATATGCCATTGATATAACTATCAGCTAACTCATTATATATCTCGAAACAATACCGTAATATTTTTACAACATTAACATGAGGATTTCCATTAATTTAATGTATATTATTCACATCATAAATATACGATACAAGCACCCCGCAATCTAAGCTATGGTGCACACATACTCTGCTATCCATCCCGGTACATCACGTACATAAGGATCACATATTCCGAATCTCTCAGGAATAGTTCAGATAACACAAATCACAAATAGTGGAGGCGAACACAGTCACCATCACATGGGTCACGCACATACCTACGCTCCCATGGTCAGCGGACTTATTAATATCACAATAAGTCTTTCTATGACCTATGTTCATCAAGGTACCAGTCTATATCCCCCCCGTAGGCACACAAGGATTAGAGGGTCCTAAGCGAACGCAACCTCCCGTGATAGCAAGTATGGTAGGTATGTCATACACACAATCCATATACTAATACTAAGTAAACACACATCTTAGTAATACCCTATTTTTAATCGTAGTACATATCGCATCCTCATACTAACTATGATTATCACAATTCGTACTATACCGGTTTGTAATTATACGCGCCATAATTCATCCTCACATCGTAGTAGACACTCACATCTCAACCCAAATGGTTCATTGAATATAGTTCTAGTGTATAATACTCCTCTCAATAACCCAAAAGTCCCAAATCTAACCTCACATCAATAAAGGAAGGTCTTCTATATCCTCTAACAAGTTTACGGGACTCTAAAAATCAAAACAGTCCAAAAAGGATCAAACTGTCAACTCGTTAGAAGTCTCGTTCGAACGAGACTTCGAACGAGTTTGGACTGTCAGGTCGTTAGAAGTCTCGTTCGAACGAGGCTGTTCGAACGAGATCCCAGTTCGTTCGAACGAACTGACCCTTCTAACGATATCTCGTTCGAACGAGATATCGAACGAAATTCCCTACTCGTTAATAACGACTGGTCAACTCGTTAGAAGCTCGTTCGAACGACCTGGGGGCTGCTTCTAACGAGCTACCAGTTTCGGCCCAGATTTTTCCCAAATCGTTTTTCATCCATTTATATCACTTCAATTCTTCTCCAAAGTTCGTCCTAACAATGATTTAAGTCCTCTAATCGTACTAAAACATGCTTAGGTTATAAACTAACGTCTTTTAAGGCAATAAGGCATCCTAAACATCATTAAATCCCAAGATTTTATACTTTTCCCCAATATCATCAAGAACATGAACCCTAGATATATATCAACATCAAATCCAGAATTTAATTCGTTTTTCTTTCACCCAAACATGTATTAACATCAGATTAATTGTCTCCAAACTATTCTACATGCAATCCTTCTCAAATTCCTCAAGTTTTATGATCTAGACTACATGGGTTTTCATATTTTATCAAGAACAACCATAAATCCGAATTTTCTAACATGGAAAAGACATTCTCAGAATTTAAATGGAATAAAGTCACTTGCCTTGTTTGTCTCTGAATTTGGTGTGGATTCGGTGTAGAATTTCTGCAGAATTCCTCTCTCTCTCTCCTTCTCCAAGCTTTCTTCTCCAAAAAGCTATGGTGGCTAGGGTTTGCTTTGGGGGAACTTATGAAAACCTAATTTAATAAACCTCCGTAGCTTGTTGGGTTAATAAGGGTTGGTTGGGTCAATTCCTTATCAGATTACAACTCTCAATTTTCGTCACTTTTAATTACCCAAAAATACCAAATTACTAAAATACCCTTTATGGTGCCGGAATGGCCTAAAAATACCCCGGGACCCAAACTATACCCCCGGCTAGTGTATCCTGACTAACTCGACCCTTCCGGACGCGTTGGCGCACTCAAAACGACCATACGGATTATAGATTTTAAATTCACTTTTAATATCAAAATATTATACCGTGACGCGGCGGTCCCACGCGTCTCAACAAAATTTCTAAAATGCCGTATATAAATCCCACGACAAATTTTATAATACGAAGTTCATATGTAATCATATATGCACCTAATCAAATACCAATTCGCATCTCATTAGTATTTATAACCCGGATTAATTTCCAATTAATACACATTTAATTAATCCAAAAAATAAATATAGCCAAAAGTACGGGGTATTACATACTTCCCCCCTAATAACTGAATTTCGTCCCGAAATTCGAAACTAGAAAGTACCTGCTAAAAATAGCTCTGGATAACGTTCGCTCATCTCATCCTCGCGCTCCCATGTGGACTCCTCGACATTGTGATGTCGCCACTGAACACGCACTAACGGAACTATCTTTGACCGCAGTTTCCTCTCGCTTTGGTCCAAAATAGCAATTGGTCCCTCCTCGTAGGAGCTATCTGGCTGGAGATCGATGTCCTCCACAGCAATGTGAGAATGAGCCAAATTATCTCTAAGGTATTTCCTCAGCGAGGAAATATGGAACACGTCGTGAATCCGATGCAAGTGCTCCGGTAGTCCAAGTCTATACGCAACGGGTCCGATCCGCTCAATAATAGGAAACGGCTCCACATACCTCGGTGCCAACTTCCCCTTCTTCCCGAATCGCATAATCCCCTTCATCGGAGAAACCCTGAGCAGAACCTGGTCCCCCACTTGGAACTCCCTGAAAAACCTCTTCGCATCAGCATAACTCTTCTGCCTGTCTTGAGCTACCCGAATGCGACTCCGAATCAACTCAATCCTTGCCGAAGTATCCTGAATCACTTCCAGCCCAAGTAGTTTGTTGTCCCCCACTTCTAGCCAACATGCTGGGGAATGGCAAGGCCTACCGTACAATGCCTCAAACGGAGCCATGCCAATCGTGAACTGATAGGAGTTGTTGTAAGCAAACTCCACCAGTGGAAGGTACTGCTCCCATCCACCCCCGAAGTCAATAATGCACATGTGTAGCATGTCTTCCAACATCTGATTGGTGCGCTCTGTCTGCCCATCAGTCTGCGGATGATAAGCCGTACTCAACTGCAATTCCGTGCCCATGGCCTCCTGGAAACTCTCCCAAAACCTCGAAACAAATATCTTGTCTCTGTCAGACACGATATTTAGGGGCACACCGTGGAGTCTCACAATCTCTGAAATGAAGAGTTGGGCATACTGTCCCGAAGTGTAGTCAGTTCTTACGGGTAAGAAGTGAGCGACCTTGGACAACCTGTCCACAATTACCCAAACGGAGTCGTGACCCCTCTGCGACGTAGGCAACCCCGTGACAAAATCCATGGATACGCTCTCCCACATCCACACCGGAACCTCCAACGGCTGTAGCAATCCTGCTGGTCTCTGATGATCCACTTTTACAAGCTGACAAGTGGCGCATTTCGAGACAAACTCAGCGATATCTCTCTTCATACCGCTCCACCAATATTGCCGTCTCATGTCTTGGTACATTTTGTCCCCTCCGGGATGTACCGCGAATCGTGAGCCGTGCGACTCTGCCATCACATCGTGCCGCAATTCTTCCCCTTCCGAAACAACCAATCTCCCATTGAAGCGCAATCCCCCGTCTGAGCTAACGGTATAGGACTCGGCTCCCTCTGCTAGCAATCGAACTATCTGCTCCTGACAGAACGTGTCATTAGCCTGTGCACGTACTACCTTTGTGACAATCTGCGGGGTAACGGTCATCACAGACATGAAAGATCGGGCCACTGCATCCTGGTGTCCCAATTCCTTCCACTTAGCTTTCCACACCTCTGCCACCTCATCTGCTGGCCTGCGGCTCAACGCGTCTGCTACCACGTTAGCCTTACTCGGGTGGTACTGGATGTCGAACTGGTAGTCTTTCACAAATTCAAGCCACCTACGCTGCCGCATATTCAATTCCTTCTGCGTGAACAGATACTTTAGTGACTTGTGGTCCGTGAACAGCTGAAACTTCTCCCCCAAAAGATAGTGCCTCCAAATCCGTAAGGCAAATACCACTGCCGCCAACTCCAAATCATGTGTGGGGTAATTCTTCTCATGAGGCTTAAGCTTACGGGAAGCATAAGCTATGGCCTGTCTCTCCTGCTGCAATACACCTCCGAGTCCTTGCAAAGACGCATCGGTGTAAACCAAATACTCAACTCCCGGTCTCGGCAATGCTAACACAGGTGCTGAGGTTAATTTGTCCTTCAACTCATCGAATGCCAACTGACAGGCATCACTCCAGATATATGGCACACCTTTACGAGTAAGATGTGTCAAAGGACCTGCTATCTCCGAGAAACCCCGAATAAACCTCCTGTAGTATCCTGCTAGACCCAAGAAACTACGAATCTCTGTTGGTGTCGTGGGCTGTCCCCACTCCCTCACTGCTGACACCTTCCCCGGATTGACAGACATTCCCTGGTCGGAAATAATGTGACCCAAGAACTGGATTTCCTTCAGCCAAAACCCGCACTTCTCATATTTTGCATACAGCTCGTTCTGACGAAGTGTCTGCAAAACCTGCCTCAAATGCTCGGCGTGCTCCTTCTCTGTCTGAGAGTAAACCAGGATATCATCAATGAAGACAATGACAAACTGGTCTAAGAAATCCCTGAACACTCTGTTCATTAAGTCCATAAACACTGCTGGAGCGTTGGTCAAATCGAAAGGCATAAACCGAAACTCGTAAGAACCATATCTCGACAAGAACGCAGTCTTCGAGACATCCTCCTCCCTGATACGCAACTGATGGTATCCTGACCTCAAGTCAATCTTCGAGAAGAAAGAAGCTCCTCTCAACTGGTCGAATAAGTCATCGATTCGAGGCAACAGATACTTATTCCGTATCGTGACCTTATTCAACTCTCGGTAGTCCACGCACAATCTCAGTGAACCATCCCTCTTCTTCACAAACAAAACTGGAGCGCCCCAAGGTGAGGTATACCTGCGAATAAAGCCCTGCCCTAACAGCTGCTCTATCTGATCCCGTAACTCTCGCATCTCAGCTGGAGCCATACGGTACGGTACACGTGCTATAGGTCTCGTACCCGGTAGCAAATCAATAACGAAATCTATCTCTCGACTGGGTGGTAAGCCTGGTATCTCCTGAAACACATCTGAATACTCCCTGACAACCGGGATCGAATCTAAAGGAATAACAAACTCCTTAGAGGTATCCTCCTCTATGTAATACAGATGAGCGGTCGATCCTCCCTCTGGGCGAGGCATCTCCACTATAAACATCTCTTGCCCCGGAATGGCAAAAATAATGCTCCCGCTGAAGTAATCAATCATGGCCCTATATGCTACGAGCCAATCCATACCAATGATCACATCGTGAACATGCATGTCTAACACTAACATGTCCGCAGGTAATACCAAACCACCAACCTCTACCCCCACTCCCCGGCATATAAAGAAAATAAGTGACCCACTCCCTAATGGTGAGTCGACACACGTCACTGTGCTCTCTGCCGTAGCTAACAATCCTAAAGCTTTCGCAAAGTGTGTAGCAATAAAACAGTGTGTAGCACCCGTATCAAATAACACCCGACCCATAATGCCATGGATAGGAAACGTACCCTCGATCGCGGGCGGTGCCTGTGGAACTGCAGCCTGGTGAACGTTGTAGACACGTCCATACTGTAGCTGCCCCTGCTGAGCTGGGACTGCTGGAATGGGTGGCAATGCTGCCATCTACTGCGGTGCGGGAAGAGCGGCGGGAAACATAGGTCTCTGCGGCTCCTGGCGAGCACCCTGCTGCTGCTGCTGTGGGGCCCTGCCCCTATCAGGACAATCCTGCTTCTTATGGCCAGTCTTGCCACAAGTAAAGCACTTCCCTGGGAAGTTCCCTCCCCTCTGCCCCTGCTGTCCCCGGCCCTGGTGGCCGTTATCGTTCCTCCCTTGGCCCTACTGGCCCTGATGGAACTGCTGCCCATTCTGCCCCTGATGGTCGTTTGGGCCCTGCTGGCCCTGACGGAAACCTCCCTGTCCCTGCCTGTAGTTCCCTGACCGAAACCTCTTATTATCCCCCTGCTTGGAGCCCTGCTCAGTCTGTCTCTGCCCCTGACCGGTTTGTGCCCCGCTGGCACCATGTCCTCCAGTCCTGCCCTGATGGCTAGACTCCCCTGACCGCTTGCCCTCGGCCATATGAAAACGGTGGTCCTGGCAGTGTAATAATGCAGCGTTAACCACATCAGAATACGTGGCCAACTATAGGTTCCCTAGCAGATGCTGACGGATCTTCCAATTCAACCCGTCGGCGAACTTCTCTATCTTCTTCTTATCTGTTGGAATCTCGTCTGGAACGATATTCAACAGGTTAGTGAACTCGGCCTCATACTCGGCCACTGTCTTGCCCTCCTGCTTCAAACTCATTAGCTTCCTCCTCATCTCTGTATGAACTGCGGACGGAAAGTACTTGCGGTCGAACCGCACCCAGAACTCCTGAATCGTGAGGGTATCCCTCTCCTCCGCGGTGGTAATAGACTCCCACCACTGTAGTGCAGATCCCACTAGCTTGAAAGTAGCTAGAACCTGTTTCTGAACATCAGTGCACTCATGCATCCTCAAATGCCTCTGTATGTCCTTCCTCCATTGGCTCGAGACTACCACGTCTGAGCTACCTGCAAACTCCGGCGGATGCGCTTTCTGAAAAGCGTCTCGTACACGCTCCCAAGCAGACGGGAATGCATTAACCTGTACTGGCGCGGCAACCGGCGCCTGAGGCGGTGCCTGCTGAATCACGGCAATCGCGGCATTTACCGCTTGGGCTACTATAGCAGCAACCTCAGCGGCGTTCAACATGCCCTGAACTGGAGCGGGCTGGGGTTCGGGCATTGCATTCCTGGGAACTCGTCGTGCACGTCGTGGAGGCCTATGAAATAAGAACAAAGTTTATAAGTTCACGGTTATAAACTTAATATAGCTGAAGAACGAAGCATACACAAAAAGAGTACAACTGTCCTGAAATATAGGGCTCTATATCAAAGAAAACGTAGCGGAAACATAATAGCCGTACAGATCCTAAAGGACACTAGAACCTGATGCTCTGATACCACCTGTGACACCCCGACTAATTAAATACCGGGTAGCTACTCCTTTATAAAATTAATTCAAAATGCCAAGTTGGCTCAGTTAATAGCATCACTGTCGAAAACATTTGATTATTTCTAACCACCTAGTATTTAAAAAGCAAGTTGCCAAATTTTAATTTAAGTCTGATTAACATGCAACAAGTGTAATGAAGAAATAGATAACACCATTCACCATACTGAAGTAAAACGAATAACCATCACAATAAAGTAAATAAAGTCTGGAGGAAACTCCTCACTACAATCCCATAACTGAAATGGATAACCGAAACTGAAATAAAACATGCTAAAGTCTGAAAGCTGAAATGTAAAAGATGCTCTAAATAGGAATGGGCAACATGCCCTACAACTGATAGATGGTGACTCTGGAATCCAAAAGATAGGAGCGTCTACATGCAAATCCCTGTAGCTTCCACAAGCAGCTACAGCTCGTCACCTGAATGAGTATCCTATGCTTGGTGTCCTTGTGGCTGGGCACCTAAAATGGTTTTACAAAGAAAAAGATATTTGAAAAGCAAACGGGTCAGAGCCCGAATGTGGAGTTATATTTTAAAAACCTGCAAGTGCTTTAAAAACATTTAAAACATTAAATGCAAAGTACATGTTAGGACGTACACTCGCATGATATCCTCACCTCTCGTCTACCTGTGCACTCCTAACGTAAGTACCCATCTATAACGACCCATACTACTAGCTAACTGACAACATAACTAGCTAGACTACCAAAGGTTCTACCCATTTTACTCGGTTCATTTAACATAACAACGCTCGTAATTTAATAGAGGTTTAACGTAAACTCAGTTACTAAATATGCCATTGATATAACTATCAGCTAACTCATTATATATCTCGAAACAATACCGTAATATTTTTACAACATTAACATGAGGATTTCCATTAATTTAATGTATATTATTCACATCATAAATATACGATACAAGCACCCCGCAATCTAAGCTATGGTGCACACATACTCTGCTATCCATCCCGGTACATCACGTACATAAGGATCACATATTCCGAATCTCTCAGGAATAGTTCAGATAACACAAATCACAAATAGTGGAGGCGAACACAGTCACCATCACATGGGTCACGCACATACCTACGCTCCCATGGTCAGCGGACTTATTAATATCACAATAAGTCTTTCTATGACCTATGTTCATCAAGGTACCAGTCTATATCCCCCCCGTAGGCACACAAGGATTAGAGGGTCCTAAGCGAACGCAACCTCCCGTGATAGCAAGTATGGTAGGTATGTCATACACACAATCCATATACTAATACTAAGTAAACACACATCTTAGTAATACCATATTTTTAATCGTAGTACATATCGCATCCTCGTACTAACTATGATTATCACAATTCGTACTATACCGGTTTGTAATTATACGCGCCATAATTCATCCTCACATCGTAGTAGACACTCACATCTCAACCCAAATGGTTCATTGAATATAGTTCTAGTGTATAATACTCCTCTCAATAACCCAAAAGTTCCAAATCTAACCTCACATCAATAAAGGAAGGTCTTCTATATCCTCTAACAAGTTTACGTGACTCTAAAAATCAAAACAGTCCAAAAAGGATCAAACTTTCAACTCGTTAGAAGTCTCGTTCGAACGAGACTTCGAACGAGTTTGGACTGTCAGGTCGTTAGAAGTCTCGTTCGAACGAGGCTGTTCGAACGAGATCCCAGTTCGTTCGAACGAACTGACCCTTCTAACGATATCTCGTTCGAACGAGATATCGAACGAAATTCCCTACTCGTTAATAACGACTGGTCAACTCGTTAGAAGCTCGTTCGAACGAGTTCGTTCGAACGACCTGTGGGCTGCTTCTAACGCGCTACCAGTTTCGGCCCAGATTTTTCCCAAATCGTTTTTCATCCATTTATATCACTTCAATCCTTCTCCAAAGTTTGTCCTAACAATGATTTAAGTCCTCTAATCATACTAAAACATGCTTAGGTTATAAACTAACGTCTTTTAAGGCAATAAGGCATCCTAAACATCATTAAATCCCAAGATTTTATACTTTTCCCCAATATCATCAAGAACATGAACCCTAGATATATATCAACATCAAATCCAGAATTTAATTCGTTTTTCTTTCACCCAAACATGTATTAACATCAGATTAATTGTCTCCAAACTATTCTACATGCAATCCTTCTCAAATTCCTCAAGTTTTATGATCTAGACTACATGGGTTTTCATATTTTATCAAGAACAACCATAAATCCGAATTTTCTAACATGGAAAAGACATTCTCAGAATTTAAATGGAATAAAGTCACTTGCCTTGTTTGTCTCTGAATTTGGTGTGGATTCGGTGTAGAATTTCTGCAGAATTCCTCTCTCTCTCTCCTTCTCCAAGCTTTCTTCTCCAAAAAGCTATGGTGCCTAGGGTTTGCTTTGGGGGAACTTATGAAAACCTAATTTAATAAACCTCCGTAGCTTGTTGGGTTAATAAGGGTTGGTTGGGTCAATTCCTTATCAGATTACAACTCTCAATTTTCGTCACTTTTAATTACCCAAAAATACCAAATTACTAAAATACCCTTTATGGTGCCGGAATGGCCTAAAAATACCCCGGGACCCAAACTATACCCCCGGCTAGTGTTTTCTGACTAACTCGACCCTTCCGGACGCGTTGGCGCACTCAAAACGACCATATGGATTATAGATTTTAAATTCACTTTTAATATCAAAATATTATACCGTGACGCGGCGGTCCCACGCGTCTCAACAAAATTTATAAAATGCCGTATATAAATCCCACAATAAATTTTATAATACCAAGTTCATATGTAATCATATATGCACCTAATCAAATACCAATTCGCATCTCATTAGTATTTATAACCCGGATTAATTTCCAATTAATACACATTTAATTAATCCCAAAAATAAATATAGCCAAAAGTACGGGGTATTACAAGAGCCCAAATCCTTTTGAAAATATTATGAAAGTAATTAAAATTCATAAATAAATGTGTATTCCTTCACTCATATTTAAATTGGTACCGCACTCTCTCATGAGACACTACTCGCCTCTCATCTAAAATGTGCATCGAACGTATGGATTTTAATCCCCTAGTTATGCTTTGCGCCTAACTAGTTTCCATGTATCCTTAAATTCCATACGTTATCTCATCATGCGTATATCATATATATTTTAGCTTTCACTTCCGTTAACCATTAAAATTATTAATTATAATTTATTGTCTCATTTTTAATAACTTTCACTTGTTATTAATATTCACATTTTAATTCATCATGTCCGTATATATTTCTCTCCACATATTTTATTATCACATCATGCATACATATATATCACTCACTATATATATATATATATATGTGTGTGTGTGTGTGTGTGTGTGTGTGTGTGTGTGTGTGTGTGTGTGTGTGTGTATATAACCACCATCCCTTATAATGATAATAATATTTTACAGGATGTGGGTCTCTACAATGCTATCATAATCTAGGGAAATATCACATCATCCTGGCTACCTCATCGGGATCTCACACTCAACTACGATAGGAAAATAACAACGTTGGATACGGTCATAGGTTCCTCGATAGTGAGCCATAGCCATACTCATAATTACCTCACTTCAAACTTCAACCTCACAAGGGCACATGCATGGCGCTATGACCTGGGGACTATACTTACCCTGCTTTTGCTCGCCAGGGAAGATAACCCACATCGTGAAACCTCCGATGATAGCACTAGAGGGGTATGTTATTATATATATATATATATGCACACACATCATCTCTACACTTACATATATATTCCCCCAATAATTTATTTAATCATGCCTATCACTAATGCCACAAACACATTATCTTCCAAAGCTCCATTTTATACTCAATTAGTTAATTATTCACTTAATTAATTAATTGATGTCTAAACTACAATTCTAGATACGTAACTAATACCACTCAGCTCGTATCCTAATTTTTGAATTTCAATCACATTTATTAAACTTCAATAATATTCCTCAACTATTTTAAATTCATAACCGGAATAAAGTCCTCTTTAGCCTAAGGTTCAAATACCAACATTATTCAATTTCCATAGATATAAAATATTGACCTTTGATTTCTAACATTATCAATTATTAATTTATCTCCAAATAAATAAAATCCGCACAGCTATCTAATTCTAGCAGGTTCAAATCGATTCAACTTCCTGGACCAAATCGATTCGTTGCTCGAATCAATTCGCCAAGAGGGCCAAATCGATTCGATTCTGGGCAGAATCCCAGTTTTTAGCAAGAAATGAATTTTCATCAAATTCCATAATTTTCTCAATACATATAACAACTATAATTCCTTTCTAACTATTGATAACAATCCTATACATGCTCCTAATCACTTTTAAACAATAATTCACATTTTTAACATCAAATTAATGGGATTCATATTTATGATCAAGAATTTCACTATTCTAATAATCAAATCATATAATCATTCTAATATCACATTCTTTCTATAAATATCAATTCTTAAATCTCAAAATTCTCAATCAATATTAATTCCAAATTTTATATCATTTCCCAAATATAAATCATTTCCTAAAAATCCCATAGTTTATATGTGAAACCACCCCAAAAATATATTTTCCCAACTATGATATGACTGAAATTAAACACAAAATTTTAGTAGAAAGTTAATTACTTGCCTTAATGTTTGTAGGGTCTAAATTTGGTGAAGATGTTGATAATTCTCCAAAAATTTCCTTCCAATCCTTCAATCCTATAGTATTATTGGATTCTTCTTCAATTTCTCACTTGGACTCTTAAATTTTCCTCTCAATTCTCTTCACTACGTTTCAAACTCTTTGTATAACTCTTTTAAATCTTTGGATTTGTGAAATGACCTTTCTTTAAACCTAAACCCTTCTTTTCTAAGTCCCAAACCCGTTTTTTACTTTACATATACCATTTAGAAGTCCAAAAGTCACTCAAACTAGCCCCGATTAATCTAAAAAGCCCCCGAGTCCAAAACACAACCCCACGGGTACTCTATTTTGACTATTTTGACCCATTTCGGATCAACCGTGCACTCAAAATCATCACCTAAGTTACTTCAAAATACTTCCCATCTTAACCTACTATAATTTAATCAAATATGTCGAGGTTGAGATATTATTAAATTATGTCGCATTTACTCACTTATGACATAATATTATTTTCCATCCAATTTTCTTTTATTGTAACACATTAGTAAATACATAGTTACACAAATATTAATTCATTTCACTATAAATTAATATTTCTTTACTTCTTGATTGAATTAAATTATGTGTCACATGCATAATATAAATATCTAATCCAATTAAATATAAATATAAAACTACATGGCATTACAGAATGCCATATGCCTTCATCACTACTCATGGCACTCAGTTCGACAACAAGGAATTTGAGGAGTACTGCATTCAGTCTAACATTTAAAAACATCACTCTGCAACTGGACACCCATGGTGTAATGGTCAAATAGAGGTCACCAACAAGATAATACTTTATGGGTTGTGTTGATGTAAAAAATTAGATCGCTTCTAATTATTTAATCACAGATAAATATAAATGAGACAAAGAATTTTAAAGTGGTTCGGCCTTATAAGAATAGCCTACGTCCACTGTTTCTGTTATTGCCAAGTGTTTAGAAATTCTCGATATCTGTATCTATCAAGAAATTCTGGTCCCCTTGAATGAAGGTGATATATTGTATTTATAGCCCTTAGGCTGTACATGTGAAAGGGTAAACAATTGATGCCCTTTTAGGTGTATACATCTGTATGATGAGCATTCAATGAATAGTTGAACTGTTTATTATCTGGAAATTAATGCTATGACCGAGATGCAGCTCGGACCGCCTGATTTGCTCATCGTTCAGGAGTTCCTCAGAGCGATAGAGTTCCTCGGAGTACACCTGTTGCTCAGAGTATCTGACTTGACCGGGAAGTAAAGTTCCTCATTGCTAAAATAATTGTAGAAATGTGCCATGTAGATTGACATGTGTCTTCTTGTGATTCATCCACGTCATCATATTAATTTTGGTATCAACGGAAGCCCACAATGTTTCATATTTCGAAATTTGGGGAATATAGAACATTCTTTCTTGGTATATGGCAATATTAAATGACTTTCCTAGTTTTTAGGAGCATTTTCTCCGTATTTAATTTTCCTTCCAAATTCACAGAATCCGCCTTTTTGAATTTTTATAAACGCTTCGATCTTCGTGCACTTTTTGTCCTTTTAGCCGCCGGTAGCATAATAGTTTCTTTTTGTAATCATTTCTTTCGCCGTTTCCCGAGGCAAAGTGTTTAAACTTCATAGACAATCCCATCGTCTTCTACATTTTCCAATTTCTGCTTTCGAGTTTTCTATTGTCTCTCTCTCTCTTGTGCGTTCATCTCTTCCTCCGTTCGTTGTCAACAGATCTTCCATTTTTCTGTAAGATCTTCTTCCTTCTTATTCATTTCTTTTGTTCACAATGGTTTATCTTAATTGAATCTCCTAAAAAATTCCGTTCTGATTTTTCTATCCCTTCTTGGGTAACTCTGGAGGTTCTTTCTGAGCCTTCAGATTATTTTCGCTTGGCTGAAGGACATTGGTTCCCCAGCCTCTTTATTGTTGAGTGTGGATTTTCTTTTTCACCAAACCCTTTGTGCTTAGAATTCTGTCAATATTTCGATGTTGTTCTTATCTGGGGCTTGCATCAGAAAGTTGCAGATGAGCACATCAGGTTTGCTTCGTATTTGTTGCAGTATAGGAGTTATACAACCTCTTTCACTGCTCTCCCTGTAATCAGCACTGGTGAACTGGCACCAGCTCTTGAGGACTCTTCACCAGAATCTCATATTCCTTTGAGTCAGAAGATGGGCAAGAGAAGAGTTCCTGCTATCTTCGAGGAGGCTACTTCTGCTGGAGAGGGAAAAAGAAACAAGACTGATGTCCCAAAGGGGACAAAGAAAGTAGATGTTGTACCTCAAAAAGCTACCGAGAAGACCCCAGTGGCTCAGAGCAAGAAGGATGCTCCTGTGGAAGTGATCACCATCTCCCCAACCAAAAGCTCTTCTTTGGTTGAAACTGTTGGAATGCCACCGAGGAGACTGAAGAAATCCTCCTCGGTCAATTTGGCTGAAACCATTCCCCAGCACCAAGTTAGTGGTGCTGGTGTTCCAACTATTATTCCCCCGAGCTCTGCTATGAGCTCGGTAAAGACTTGGATCATTCCCGAGGTCTAAGTAATTGAGGAGAATATTTCTCGGGATATGCTTACATCCCTGGCTACTCGTCACATTACTTCAGTAAGTTTCTCTTATTCTGAATTTTCTTTCTTTCCATTAATACGTGTTTCTCTATGCTGACTTGTCGTTTTTTCCATTTTTCAGCTGGTGAGTTGCTTTAACACCATTGTGAAGAAGGATGAAGCGATTAAGGCTTCCAGCTCCTCGTCCGGTGTAGAGGATGCTTTACTGGGATTAACCCAATCTTTGAAGGATTCCTGTCAAAAGTATGACGAGGATAAAGAAGATTAGGAGAAGAAGTTGGTTGTGGTTGAGGCAGAGAAAGTGAGCTTATTGAGGTCTCCAAGGGTTTGGAGATTAAAATGAAGGACTTAGAGAGAGAGCACAAAAAGTATGATGAGAAGCTCAAAAACTTTGGGGAGCTCAAAAATAAGATGAGAATGGAAGAGGAAGAGCTGTCCCTTCTGCGAGAAGTGAATTGCCAGAAGGAGGAGGTGGAGGCTAAGTTGAAGGCCACCGAGGATCTTCTATCCGAGAAGCTCTCCTCGGAGAAAATGAAAAGAAAAATGGTGGTGAAAAAATCTTTCAGTACTGGCTGGTACAAAGTATGGAACAAGGGGTAGCAGCAATGATGTCCCAGGTGCAGTATGGGAGTCTGAAGTACTTTCGAGATGGTTGGGTGGCTGCCTTGCAAGAGTTGAAGGTTGATGAGGACTCAGAATTGTTTCAACAGCATCTCCCTGGTCCCCCTCCAAATATTGAAGATGAAGAAGAGTTCGAAACTGCCTCCGAAGAATCTTCAATGGTAGTGGGTGATCAAATCCTTACCCCACAACCTACTCAGCCTGCCAACGAGGAGCTTTCATCTCTGCCTGCTCCACCTGAACAAGTTCCATCTCCAACCGACCAAGTTATTATTCCCACCGAGCAATCGAGCTCCTCATCCCAGCCTCCCGAGAAAGTCTTGGGAGACAAGGAAAAGGTGTGAAGTTGTTCGGTATTTGTTTTCTTTTTATCATCTGTACTCTGAACATTGTACTCCTTTCTATGATGTAATAAAAATCACCTTTTTTTTGTTCCTCTATGTTGTTGATGCTCTGTTTGCTTTCTTATTAACTCTTGCCTTCTCTTCTTTATTAGTTTATGGCTAGAATGGAATTGTTGTCTGCTCATGACACAACTCTGCTCCGACAATGCAACGACTATTTTAAAGCTAGTCATACTGATTTGGACAAGTCCCAAATTGTAGACATCCTTGGCCGAGATGTCTCAGACCAAGAAGTTGAGGCCTATCAATACTTAAAGTGTCTTCTTGATCGTGCTGTAGCCAATAATGTGGCTTATTACGAAATGATTGAAGACTTGCAAAGCACTCTCGATGAACTTCAGCAGCAGTATAAAGAGTCTTCAGCTCTTTTGCACGAAGGGTATGAGAAGAAACTCAAACAACTTAGTGCTGAAAAAGGCTATGATAAGATTCTTGCTGGCTATGAAGTGAGAGAGAGAACGTTGAAGACAAAGGTTGAAGAGCACAGGAAAATCACCGAGCTACTGGAGCAGGAGAATAATAATATGCAAAAGGAATTAGCTCAGTTGAAGTCTATTGCATCATCTTCTACTACCTTGGTACCTGTTATCGATGAAGGATTCTCCTTTTTAGAAGTTGAGAATTCCAAGTTGCGAGAAGAATTGGATGCTTTGAGAGGAGTTGGCCCCTCTACTGCTGTTCGGGGACGAGGAAGAGGTTCTCGGGGATGAGGAAGAGTTGCTGTCGAGGAACAAGGTACTCAACCTACTCGGGGATGACCAAGAGTTCTTCGTCCTACCATTGATGAAGCTCGTACTCATGCAGCGTTGGAAAACCAGGCATTCCAGCTAATGGCAAAGAACCAAACCCTATCTGAAATGTCCAAGAAAATCCAGAATTTAGAGGGGGAACTTGCTGCTCAGAAGTCTACTTTGGAGAGTAAAGATATTTTTGTGAGGAACCTTCATGAGCAGTTAGAGAGACTGACTTTCCAATTCCATAAATAACCTCGTGAATTCTGGATGGCAGGTTACAACGAAGCCCTTTATCATTTGGATGCTCGTATCGAAAACGCTAACAATGAAGGCTACAAACAGGGATGGTTGAACGCCTTGGGGGTACTGAAACTAATGCAAGGTCATTATTTATGGGATTATCATGCCCCTGGGCTACTTGACCTACATGTTTCGCCTTTCAAGCTCGACATGAGTTGGATCCCTGCTCGGGCCATTCCTCGCTGCTTGATCTCAAGGTACCTTGGTGACTATAACCTTCATTCACAAGCAGAATTATCGCATCCTGAGCATTTACTGGATACACCTTCAATAATGAACGTCAGAATGCTTCGAGACCCTAACTTTATTAACTCTCCTCTTTGCTTAGAAGATCCTCCTGCTGGCGAGGAGCCTGTTTCAAAAGCATAAGGAAAGAGACCAATAGAATAGGTCTCTTTAATGTAATAGTTGTTTATACATTTCAAGTCAATGTATTCACCTTTGTACTTCATTTTTGGATTCAATGAAATACATATAATTTTGTTTGCAAATGTTGAATGCTTTTATCTTACAGTTGTAAAATGTTTTTCACTTGTATCTCTGTTAAAAAGATGATATAATATTGTCGTCCAACTGATTGTCAACTATCTTGACTGTATATCTGTTAAAAAGATAACAATATTATGTAATTTACCAACCAATTGCAGTTGATTAAAACTTGTTGTCGACTAGCTTACATTTGTAATAATCATTTGGTTGACCCAAAATAATGATGTTTTATTTCTCGACTAATTAAAAGTCACAAGTGATAAAAATTTTAACTTGGTAATATTTTGTAAAATGTACCCGACCAACAAAGGTTAGCATCTTTCGCTTCGTCGACATCCTTTCTCGCCCTTTTACAAACCTAAGTTGGTCTGAGCTCGAATTTGATGATTCTGTTATGTCCACTTGCCCTTTTACCAAAATAAATTGGTCTGAGCTAGTGTCTGCCTCCTAACCAAAGGAGTATGGTTTCCTAACCAACCGGAGCTAGAATTTCTAGGAATGTCATTCTCGCCCTTTTACCAACCTAAATTGGTCTGAGCTCAAATTTGCCTCCTAACCAAAGGAGTATGGTTTCCTAACCAACCGGAGTTGGCATTTTTAGGAATGTCATTCTCGCCCTTTTACCAACCTAAGTTGGTCTGAGCTCGAATTTGCCTCCTAACCAAAGGAGTATGGTTTCCTAACCAACCGGAGTTGGCATTTTTAGGAATGTCATTCTCTCCCTTTTACCAACCTAAGTTGGTCTGAGCTCAAATTTGATGTCCACTTGCCCTTTTACCAACCTAAGTTGGTCTGAGCTAGTGTCATGTTTTCCTAACCAACCAAGGTTGGCATTTTTAGGAATGTTGTTTTATTGCTGAGCAGCGTAGTGTGTAACACTAGTATTCCCCAAAAAACTTTTCAATAAAAGGAGAGAGGATGGAAAAATATCATCGTTTTATTCATATTGATGGAACTGCTTTACATTTTATATCATTGATAGTATTTGCGCAGATGTTCAGCATTCCATGCATTCTTAAACTCTTCTCCTTCTAGAGTTGCTATTCGGTAAGTTCCTGGTCGAACAACTTCTGTAACTCGGTATGGTCCATGCCAGTTTGCCTCCAACTTATTGTGCTTCTGAATGACCCTTTTTAGCACATAATCTCCTTCTTTTAGGTCGCATTTCTTCACCCTCTTATTGTAGAACAGAGTTGTTCGTTGTTGGTAAGAAGCATTCCTAATGGCTGCCTCTTCTCGAACTTCCTCGAGCATGTCTAAATCTAATCTTCTCATTAAATCACTGACTGGGGAATTGAAATTCAGCACTCTGTGTGTTGGGAGACCCAACTCGGCTAGTATTACAGCTTCACTTCCAAATGCCAACATATATGGTGATTCTCCAGTTGCTACTCGGGGAGTGGTACGATAAGCCCATAGTACTGATTGTAGCTCGTTAATCCAATTAGCTTTAGCCTCACTGAGCCTTTTCTTCAATCCATTTAGCAATGTCCTATTCGTCACTTCAGTCTGTCCATTACTTTGGGCATAACCTGGTGCTGAATGGAGCTTTAAAATGCTGGACTGATGGCAGTAATCAGCAAATTCTTCATTATCAAATTGTGTTCCATGGTCGGTGATGAATGCATGAGGAAGACCATATCTGCAAATGATGTTTTTTCCAGACAAATTGATATACCTTCTCGTAAGTCTTGTTGATCAGAGGCTCAGCTTCTACCCACTTAGTAAAATAATCCGCTGCGACGACGAGGTATTTAAACCTTCCTCTGGTCGTTG
Source organism: Sambucus nigra (assembly GCA_949130495.1). Classification (NCBI taxonomy): domain Eukaryota; kingdom Viridiplantae; phylum Streptophyta; class Magnoliopsida; order Dipsacales; family Adoxaceae; genus Sambucus; species Sambucus nigra. The sequence goes on from OX422219.1 coordinate 58,461,450, forward strand.
GCAATGGTCCCACCAAATCTATCCCCCACATAGCAAATGGCCAAGGGGAAGTTATAGGTGTCAATAATGCTTGTGGAGTTCGTCTGATGGAGGAAAAATGCTAGCACTTGTCACATTTCTTAGCATAAGATATACAATCAACCCTCATCGTTGGCCAATAGTATCCCTGTGTCATTACCCTTTGTAAAAGAGTACGACCTGCTACATGAGCTCCACATGACCCTTCATGGATCTCTTCAATCAATTATTTTACCTCGGAGGGATGTACACATATTTGCAATCCTGCCATGATTCCTCGTCTGTACAAAACACCATTAGTTATAACATACCGAGCAGCTTTAAACTTCAATTTCTTGGCAGCAAGCTTATCCACCGGTAATTCTCCCTCCTCGATATATGCCCTGATGGGATCCATCCAAGATGATCCTAAATCAAGGGTGATAATATTCATCATCAGGTCTTCATCTATACTCCGATTTTCTAACACTTTAATTGGTATCGTTCTTCGCATCTCGGTACGAGTAGCTGATGCTAGTCGGGCCAATGCGTCTGCTCATGCATTCTCCATTCTCGGTATTCTGATCAACTGAATGGCAACAAATTCTGCCACCAATTCCATCACCTTTTCATGATACTTGACCATTAATTCTCCTTTAACTGCATATGTTCCCAACATCTGATTCACAATTAATTGAGAATCACTGAAGACCATCACTTGTTGCGCCTCAATAGTTTTTGCCAAATTAAGACCTGCTATCATGGCCTCATACTCAGCCTCATTATTGGAAGCTTTAAACTGAAATCGTAATGCATATTACATGTTGACTTCGTCTGGGCTGCTCAAAATGATACATGCTCCACAGCCTGCAGTACAAGATGAGCCATCTACATACAATTTCCATATAGGCAACTCGTCTTCTAATTTCTAATCTGACAGAGTTCCTCGGTGAAATATTTGTTTCTTCTTTTCACCATCCCCTGATTTTTCTTGTTCTTCGTCGACCATCTTTTCTAGCCCTTTTACCAACCTGAGTTGGTCTGAGCTCGAATTTGACGGTCCTAACACATCCACTTGCCCTTTTACCAACTTAAGTTGGTCTGAGCCAGCGTCTGCTGTTCCTGTAACATCCATTTGCCCTTTTACCAAACTAAGTTGGTCTGAGCTAGTGTTTGTCGATCCTGTAGCATCCACAGGTTGATCGGCGAGCTGCTTTTGCTCCTCGGGGATATAAGGATAGGTGAATTCTACTATGAAATCTGCTATTGCTTGCCCTTTAAGCGATGACCTGGGTTCATAAATTATATCATATTCGCCGAGCTCTATTGCCCAGTACATCAATCTCCCTGATTTTTTTGGCTTATGAAGGGCTTGTCTCAATGGCATGTCGGTGTATATGACTATAGTATGGGCCTGGAAATATGGCCTCATTCTTCTACTTGCCTCAATTAATGCCAATGCCAATTTTTCCAACTTTGGATACCCGACTGCTGCACCTCAGAAGGCTTTACTTGTATAATAAATTGGCTTTTGCACTCCATTATCCATTCTGACCAATGCCGAGCTAACTGCATTCTCTGATACCGCCAGGTACAAGTACATTTTCTCTCTCATTATTGGCCTGGACAACAATGGAGGTTCTCCCAAATATTTCTTCAAGTCTTGAAAAGCCTTCTCACATTTATCATTCCACTCGAAAGTTTTTCGGAGTGTTTTGAAGAATGGGAGGCATCTATCGGTTGCTCGGGATACAAATCTGTTGAGCGCTGCAACTCGTCCTGTAAGACTCTGCACTTCTTTTTTCATCGTTGGAGATCGCAGTCCTAAAAGAGCTTTGATCTTTTCTGGATTTGCTTCAATGCCTCGCTGGTTGACGATGTACCCGAGGAACATTCCTTCTCGTACTCCAAATATGCACTTCGTCGGGTTCAACTTCATTTGGTATTTATCTAGTTGATCAAAGGTGTGACCTAAGTTAACTATATGATCAGCAGCTTTCTTGCTTTTTGTCAGCATGTCATCGACATAAACTTCCATGTTGCAACTGATTTGTTCGGCAAAGACCTTGTTCATCAGTCGCTGGTATGTCGCACCTGCATTTTTCAAACCAAAGGGCATAACATTATAACAATAAGTTCCCCGAGGGGTAATAAAATAAGTATTTTCCCTATCTTCAGGTTTCATTTTGATCTGATTGTAACCGGAGTAAGCATCCATGAAGCTGAGTAGCTCATGCCCCGAGATAGCATCCACCAGTTGGTCAATTCTGGGCAATGGAAAGTGATCCTTTGGACATGCCTTGTTGAGATTGGTGAAGTCAACCCACATTCTCCATTTATTGTTTTTCTTCTTTACCATCACCACATTTGCTAACCCGTCCGGATATTTAACATCTTCAATGAATTGAGCTTTCTGGAGATTCTCGACCTCCTCTTGTATAGCTTGATTCTTCTCGGAACTAAATACTCTCCTTCTCTGTTTTACAGGCTTGATCTCCTTATTCACGTTGAGCTCATGACATAAGAAGTTTGGGTCTATCCCTGGCATGTCTTCATGACTCCATGCAAAAGTTTTCTATCTACTCCTCAGGAAAATTATTAACTCCTGTTTTATTGAAGTATCCAATGACGAACCTATTTGAGTTGTTCGTTCAGGATGCTCGTTGTCCAGAATGACATTCTCTGTAGCTTCCATCACCTGTCCTTTTACAAGTTGAGATTCATCTCTGGGATCCAGTGTTTCAATTTTTGTATCTTTATCCACTTGATAGGTAGTAGTCTTTCTCCTTGACTCCTCAATCTCCTCTTTCTCGACAGATGAATAATAGCATTCCCGAGCTACTTTTTGATCACCTTTTACCACTCCTACTCCAATGTTCGTTGGGAATTTTAAACACTGATGTACTGTAGATGGAACTGCTTCGAACTTCTTCAAATAAACTCTTCTCATGATGATATTATAAGCTGACTGAACATTTTTATCCATCACAAAGAAGCGTATTCTTTCTTTCGACAAGCAGGCCATGTACCAATGAATATATCCAACTTGATCGTCCCAAGTGGAAAAACTTTTTCGCCCGCAAAACCCAGGAGAGGTCTGTGATAAGGCTCCAGTTGAGATAACTTTAGATTTAAGCTATCAAAACATGGGTAAAACATGATGTCTGCTGAGCTGCCATTGTCTACTAGAACTCTTGAAATCATTATTTCTTTCATCTTCATTTTAATCACCAAAGGGTCATCGTGAGGGTATAGGACACCTGCGAGGTCGTTTTTTGAAAAACCAATAACCAGCTTCTCTTTGTTTACCATTGTCGGACGATCTTCCTCAGACAAATTTATCCGTTGAATATATTAGCAAGCTTGAGCCTCACAGAGGTAAGCTTTTCTTTCTGCAGTAAGATCTCCTCCTCTTGCATCTCCACCTGTAATAACATTACAATCAAATGTTCCAAAACGTATGGAAAATACCTCGCGTTCTGGTTGCCTTAGCCTTTTGGGAAGATCGGGTTCATCCACTATATCATCTTCATGATCTCTCTTTCTATTTTCTTCTGCTCGACGAGGAGATCTAGACCTCTCTCTCGCTCGGTCTTCATTTCCTCTCTCATTTCTACGATCAATATACTTTGACAATTTTCCTCGTCTAATGAGAGTTTCAATCTCATTTTGGAGGGCTATGCAGTTTTTTGTCATATGGCCATGATCTTTGTGAAATTCGCAATATTTATCTCTATTCCTTTTGTCAGGGTCTGCCTTCATTTTCTTTGGCCACTTTATCTCCTCGTTATTCTTGATTTCCTCTAAGACATGATTGATACCCATTTTCAAAGGAGTATAATTATCAAACTTCTTTAGGACTTCCCATGACGACTTATTATTAGATTGTTTATCACCACCATTGCCCTTATGCTCTTTCTTCTTAGCTTTGTCGACTTTCACCTTGGTTTCTTTATCTATATTCTTCTTCGCAGCCATAGCCTCCTCGGCATTCATGATTTTGGCCGCTTTTGCCATCAACTCTGACATAGTCGTAGGTGGATCTTTAGCCAAAGTGTAATACAATTTGTTGGGCAACAGCCCATTCATCAAGGCGGTGATTATTGTCTTCTCTTCATAATCTATGACTTCCAGCTTCTCGTTATTGAAACGAGTTATGTAATCTCTAGTACTCTCACCAGATTTTTGTCTAACGCTTAACAAATGTGCTACTCGCTTTACTGGCTTTGCCCCAAAATAGAAATTGCCAATGAACAACTCGGCCAATTGAAACAAAGTTAAAATTTTACCCCGAGGAAGATTGTTGTACCATATCTGAGCAGATCCAGTAAGAGTTCCTGAGAATGCTCTACATCTCATCTCGTCGGGGAAAGCATAGATGTCAGTGGCAGCTTGATACTGCTCTATGTGCAGAACAGGATCTGTCTTTCCATCATATTTGGGAGTTACTACAGGTGCTTTGAATTTTGATGGTGTAGGGAAATCCACAATGGCCTGGACAAAAGGTGTCCCTTGAACAAAAGTTCGTTGTAGGGGATTCTTCGCCTTAGCCATTTCTCCCAATCTATCCTCTAATCGCCGAATGGAACCCTTCCACGCGTCATTTCCTTCCTCGGGCGTATTGGTTCGAGCAATTGATCGAACTGATGTGGCTTCCTGAGATCTATCTTGACAATTAGCTGGTCGTGATTGTGCTGATCCTTCTCTTAGATCTGATGGTTGTCAAAAACTCCTCGATATGGCCTTGGGTGGACTTTTATTCCTCCTGGGGCCTAATCGACTGAAAGGAGATACCTTGCTTAATCTTTCCATGGCACTGGGCCTCTCTGGAGAGAGAGTGATACGTTGTTCAGTATCTATGGTCCTTATTGATGAAGTTCACCCAGGTTGATAAGAGAAATCATCAGATTCCTCCTTACGATATGAATCAGTACGCCTGGATCGTGAAGAAAGTAAATAGTTTTGCCTCTGACCACTTCTCTGTCCTGAATGTGCAGGTGCACCACCATGAAGGGTTTGTACGAGTTGTCGTATTGTTTCTTGCATGGAGGTTTGTCCTTGAGCCAGATTCGTCATAATTCCAGCCAGATCTAGAACAGTTGATGGTGCAGAGGGATTTAGAGGATTTTCAACGTTTCCAGCATTTTAATTACTGGATTCAGGATTATCAACCATTGATGATGAATGATTTTTGGTGAAAAATGATAATAACAATCGTTTACTTCCCGGTCAAGTCAGATACTCCGAGCAACAGGTGTACTCCGAGGAACTCTATCGCTCCGAGGAACTCCTGAACGACGAGCAACTCAGGCGGTCCGAGCTGCATCTCGGTCATATCATTAATTGCCAGATAATCAACAGTTCAACTATTCATTGAATGCTCATCATACAGACGTATACGCCTAAAAGGGCATTAATTGTTTACCATTTCACATGTACAACCTAAGGGCTATAAATACAATGTATCACCTCCATTCAAGGGGACCAGAATTTCTTGATAGATCCAGATATCAAGAATTTCTAAACACTTGGCAATAACAGAAACAGTGGATGTAGGCTATTCTTATAAGGCCGAACCACTTTAAAATTCTTTGTCTCATTTATATTTATCTGTGTGTAAAAAATTAGATCTAAAAAATTAGATCGCTTCTAATTATTTAATCACAGATAAATATAAATGAGACAAAGAATTTTAAAGTGGTTCGGCCTTATAAGAATAGCCTACATCCACTATTTCTGTTATTGCCAAGTGTTTAGAAATTCTCGATATCTGTATCTATCAAGAAATTCTGGTCCCCTTGAATGAAGGTGATACATTGTATTTATAGCCCTTAGGTTGTACATGTGAAAGGGTAAACAATTAATGCCCTTTTAGGCGTATACGTCTGTATGATGAGCATTCAATGAATAGTTGAACTGTTGATTATCTGGCAATTAATGCTATGACCGAGATACAGCTCGGACCGCCTGAGTTGCTCATCGTTCAGGAGTTCCTCGGAGCGATAGAGTTCCTAGGAGTACACCTGTTGCTCGGAGTATCTGACTTGACCGGGAAGTAAAGTTCCTCATTGCTAAAATAATTGTAGAAATGTGCCATGTAGATTGACACGTGTCTTCTTGTGATTCATCCACGTCATCATATTAATTTTGGTATCAACGGGTTGAAAAAGAGGTTAGATGATGCTAAGGGAAACTAGATAAATGAGTGGCATAGTGTTCTTTGGGCCTAGAAAACTACATAAAGAACGTCCATATGTGAAACTCCTTACATGATTTCTTTTGGAACTGAGGCGATGGTACCATCCAAGATAGGTCTACCTACTCATAGGGTGTTGAACTTTGATTCCCCTAAAAGTGATCTCATGAGAAGATTTGATCTGGACTTAATTGAAGAAGTCAATGAGGATGTTGCACTTCGAGTAGCTGCTTATCAAAAAAGAGCTGCTAGATTTTACACTAGGAGGATCAAGCCGAAGAACTTGAAAAAGGGAGACTATGTCCTCGGCAAAGTCATTCAGAAAGGAAAGAAGTTAGAAGAAAACGATCATGGTCCTTATCAGATCTCGGTAGTCGCCCAACCAGGAACTTATCGCTTAGAAACACTTGAAGGGGAAGAATTCAAGAATTCAAGGAACACCGATCATCTCATAAAATATTATTAGTAGCTCTATTAAGAATTTGATGTAATCATTTCATCCAGTTTAATAAAGTTGTGATTTACAACAAATTACGCTTCCTTTTTGTGTTTTTTCTTTCGGAGTATGATGATGACACGTCCCCAAACTTTTCCAACTTCAAAAAAGAAAAAAAAATTAGACTTCATGGCTTCATGTATGACTTTGTCATTGCTAAGTCATGAATAAGAAGTCCCTAAAACTTCAAGTATAACTTAAAGTCAAGAACAAGAAGTTTTACCAGACTAAGTTAAATTCAGGAAAACCTTATATTCCTATGACATTTGGTCGCCAATGGTAACAAATGCAAACACTTAGCTCTAAAAATGACAAAGATTCATTTTACCTAAGTACATTAGTAGAACCTAAGGCTAATAACTCAAGCTCACACTTATCCAAACACAAGCATGTTAGTCAATTGCATAGCTGATCAACTAGTCAAAAGCTTAATTGTTAAACAAAGGCTAAAATACATAGACAAACATGTATGCAAAAGAAAGTATATTTCATTTCAGTAAACTTTAATAGAAAACAAACACAAAGAACATATTGAAACACAAATAGGTGATGACAAGAAAATCAAAGTCATTATATGGGATGTTTCCCATCAGCTTTGTCCATCCCAACTGGAGGAACATCAAGAGTTCTAGGCAAAGTAGTAGTCCTAAAATCTCTCAACCTATTATAACCACCTGTGCTCGACAAGTCCAACAAATGAAGAGGACTAATTTAGAAATCTTCACCCTGAAGGCCATAATCTTCGAAGTATTTTCTCACCAAGCTTTGGGAAATTACATATGTTAGAATCCACTTAGCATCAATACGGAACGGAGGGTCATGATATTCTAGCATGCATAGATCATGCCAATGCCACAGTTTCTTTTTCATTTACCTTTAACAGTGTTAGCATGCTCAGACATCCCCACTTATAACATTCTCTACGATATTACTCCAATTGATCCTCCATATAGGTTATTGCCTCATCATAGACATCCATCTAGACAGCTTTGGGTTATTTATGAAAGTGAAAGGTTAATCAATCTACTTGGTCTTGAAGCTTTTTTATAGCTTTATCTTTATCCTTCAATAGAGTTGCCTAGTCGGCCAAAGTTTTTTTGGTCCTTTCTTCATCTTTAGTAGGCTGAGCAACTATCACCAGCTTATAGGATTGATCAGTCTTACCTTTCTTTAAACTTTCTAACTCTCCCACCAGTTGATCATTCTCCATCTCTAAAAAAGATTCTCCTTCTTTAGAGACAGAGATTGCAAACTTCATCAATCTTTCCAGTTCATTCCTAAGATTGTTATTTTCCTGCTCCAACAGCTTGGAAACTTTCCAAGAACTCTCCACTTCTCAATTTAATAAAAATTCTTTTATTTTTGAAGGTCGTGATGATATTCTAGAGATTTTTTTCAAAACCCCAGCCTGCACTTAGTGCCTCATACTTAGCTTCATAATCAGAGTGCAGTAACGCCAAGGAAAGGTTGTTATCATCTTGCAATTTCTCAATCATTTCATAGTAGACAACATTGTTGGATACTGCCCTATCAAACAAACCCCATAAATTTACGTAGGCTTCTTTAACTCGGTCGGAGGCATCAATGTTGAACAACCATTCCAACTCGACATCGGTCAAATCCGTATGCCCAGCTCTGAACAATCTAAGGCTTCTTCTGAGCAAGTCACTCTCAGCAAACATGATAGTAGTTTTCCTGAAGTTGCATTGAAATATAAAAGTATAAGAACAATAGTCTACTAAAATAAAAATCATGAAGCATAAAAAATAATGGTTCAACTAAGCAAGCATCCCATTGATTATATAAAAGTCATTACAAAATCCTTGTTATTACAACCCAAAAATGAGAAAAAGAAAATTTCAATAGCATCACCCAAAAATAGAGAATCACATAAAAAGAAGAATTGGTCGATAGTCTAAAGGAGTTACACCTTCTCTTCGTCCTTGGTAACTTCTTCAGGGGGAAGGACATAAGCATCAACCATAGACACAATTAGGAACTCCCCAAAGCCTTCTTCATCATCATCAAATTCTTCCTCAATATTAAGGGAGAGCCAGGGTCATGCCATTTCAATAAATCAAAATCTTTCATTGTGCCGACCTCCTATAATGTATCAATCCAGCCGTGTTTGAAAGAGACATTCTTCATATACTCAATTTGGATAGCAGCATCAGCAAAGGCCTTATCTCATCCCCTATTAAAAGCATCATCCTTGCCCTTCTTATATTGATCCTTCAATTCTAATGCCTTTTTCTTCTTATCAACCGCTTCAACAGCTAAGTTAGTTTCTATCTCCTCGGCAGTCTTTACCTTCTCCTCACCTATTGTCACTCTATCCTCAGATTATTTGAGATTATCCTGACTTTTCTTTTGATATCTCTCATGGGCTACCTCCATGTCATTCAAAGACTTCCTTAAGCCTTCAAAGGCTTCATTTACATTAGTTGATGATGCCCTCAACCAGTCATCCCTTATCAAAAATTGGTCATAATCAACTAAGAACTACAAAACAGTCCATCAACAAGGTAAGTATCAAATACTAGTAAGGAAAATAGAAATTGAAGAGGACAAATATTTGAGTCATAATTACCAAAGCAAGATTTGGATTGTCCCTCTCTATTAGCCTGGACCTTGTCATTGGTGCTGTTGCTGACCTATCAACATGTAGGACTCTTGAATAGATCAGGCCCTAACACGACAAGGGTTTACTACCACAGAGGCAAACACTGCAACAAGCGAAATTGAAATCAGATTTAACACAAATTTTTAATATTTTGCCTTAAGGCATTTTTAAGGGAAACTGTCAGATTTTAGGCATGATCGATCGATCGACGCTCCCAGAATCTATGGACGAAATAACAAAAAAAAATTATATATTTAACCCCTAAACTTACCTATATAAAGGAAGCTTGGGACTAGTTTTCTAACACACTTTCCTTACCAACCCTTAGCAGCCAACCCCCTATTTTCTCATCATCTTCCACCTCCAAAACCCAAACCTCCATTAAAATAGAGTTTTCGAGCTTAATTTTGAGGGTCAGAACATAAATTTTTCAAGGTGGTTCAAGGAGAACTCGAATCTCTCGTCAATTTCTACATCTAAAAATCAGGCATGTTTATCCTATTCTTTTTATTTAGTGTTATGTGTCTTAATTATAGCCTCCATTAAAATTCATGTGTTCTAAAATAAATTAAAGAACATAATATTTTGAAGAAATTAATTACGGGGTTGTTTTGTAAAAGTTATTATTAATGCCAAATAATTATAACTTTGTTGTTATTTGGATTGTATTTACTTAGTTGGTGATATTGTGGGCATATACATGTAGAGGAGCCCTTAGTAATTTAATTAAGATTTTTATGTAAAAATTCCTAAATTAATTAAATTACTTGTGCTAGAAAATAAATAACTATTATGGAACTTGTGAGTAATAATGATTCGAAAAAAATCAAATAATTACATGTTCTTAATTTCTCCATATTTAGATTAAAAATCATTTATTGGGAATTTAGTATTGCTGAGAATTTTATCATATATTGTAAATTGTGTCACTTATGAAATATTATAATATTGAATATTTCGGGAACGTTGGTATTTTAGATAATTGGTTGTCACCCCTTGTTATAGTACACTTGTTAGGTATGAGACTAATAAGTGGGTCTTAGTTGCGATTTATGCTAATTAGGTATGGGAGTAGTAAATATAAATCTATGCGGGTTATATAAATTGGGGTGGGGGCAAATTCTCTATATTTACCATTGTTGTGATAACCTAGGATTGATATATAGGTGAAGTAAAAATTGTTATAATCATCATTTATTACTGATGGGATGAAATTGTATTTCGGGAACTTTTAGTTGGGACTAAGGAATATTTTGAGGACTTTCACATTGCTTTTAAGGGTGGAGAAAATTTATGTGAATAACTAGTATGAGGAATTTTAGAAAATTAATAACGCAAGACTAAAACTGGTATTAAAATTTATTGGCGACATAATGTGTCCAGGGTCGACATTTTAACCAAGTCAGAGGACGATTTATGTCGTTTCGTGCGTGAAACCTTGTCATATCGGAAGGATCGTAGGATAAATATGGATCAGCGACTTGACAAGGGGATGTGTGTGTGTGTGGAACCTTGTCATATCGCGAGGGTCGCAGGATAAAAATGGATCAGATGGTGGACTTGATAAGGGGATGGGTGTGGGTAATATTATAATGTCATTTTGGTGTAAATCACCCGTGGCGGGAGGACCGCTATACCTAATAATAAAGTAAGAACAAATCATCCTGGTTAATTCAAACACATTAACATCGTGGGACTTGGGTTAATCTAAAATAATATCGGTATGGCACATTTAAACCTTGTGGATACTTAGAAATTTATTGTTGAGGATTATAGACTTTCTTTTAATTAAAAGATTCTATTATTATGGTTGATATGTATAGCACTATTGTTTGGGTTCAAGAACCCTAATTGAAAGGAGTAGTCGGTATTCATGCTTAGGGCTTTGGCTCTGACACATGTGTTGACTAATATTTTTCAGGAATTAAATTGGAGTGGCTGCATAGAAATTACTGGAGATCCTTCGAAAGTGAAGCTGGAGCTATATTATTGTTTTAGTAATTTATTTCTTCTCCTATTCAATCGTATTTATTGTGAGACTATATTTCGGCTTTATTGGGCCATTAAGTTCCAAAATTGTCTTAATATTTCAGTTGGGTTTGATTTATTGTAATAATTGATATATTCGGAGATTGCATGTGATCGAATTTATATCGCACTTTGGTGATAAATCAGTTCGATGTTCTTAATATTTGGGAATGATTTAAAATATTTATCTTGTGGATTAGAATTTAATATGTCTCACATCTATCGCATGCTAAGGATGATATTTAATTTATTAACGCCCGGTTTAATTTTGGTGGCGGCCGACGCCTGATTTTAACGGGGTGTTACAACAGCTTTGACAGTTGTAACTTTCTTCACAACCTCCTTCTAAATAGTAGGATCTCTCTTTAACCTCTTAAGTTGAGGCTCGATCTCCTTTAGCTCCTCAGTAATAATAACTACTGGTCGCTTAGAACCACCTTCAACTGTAACAAAACCTCTTGGGTGGTGACATTAGGTTAGGAATTTTCCTCCGTCCCATTTTTTCTGGGAACGAACTAGGGATGTTACTGATATCTATAGACTCAAAGGAATCAAATGTTCCTCCAATTTCCAACTCTCTTTCAGCCGAGGAGGTATAAATAGGCTTTTTTTCCTCTTCAAAGGTCAATATGGGCCTCTTCTATGGAATCACTTGTTTGGGCAACGAATGAGGTGATTGCACTCTTGTAATCAGGTAAAACTGTTGCTGACCTAGAGTTCTCTTCTTCCACTATTTGTTGGATTAACCAAAGGAACTTCAAATCTTCAAAATTAACTTCCGAGTCAGGAGGGTGCTTTCTCTTCCTTTCCTCTTCAGAAAAACCAAATACAAATGTTAGTCGACATATTATCACACAGTTAGGAGCATAGGAAATAAAAAAAAGGTTCAGAAAAATGGCTGACCTATGCCATGTCCTTTCTAGGGGAATCTGGGACCATTATATCTAACCCCCTTAGGAAGGGGAGCATATTGTAAATTTTGGAATCAGGAAAAGAAACTACCACTCCATAATCCCATTAATCTTTATTGGAATCAGGAAGATTAACCACCAAATCTCTGTTATCTTATCTTGTCTTCAAGTAGATAGTGTTATCTCTTGTGTACCCCATTTATAATAATACATTAGCTTATTAATCCCTATGTGGGTTCTATAAATCTCATTTAACTGATTAAACTCGTTCACCACATGCGAAGTATTGGGGGCTACTCTAGCAGGAACCACATCAAAATATTAGCAAAACTCCAAAAAGAGTTGATTGGGAGGAAAGGTAATTCCACACTCTGCAATAAAAATAGTAGGAATTCAGTGTCCTTCCTCTAGAGCTAACACGTCTATGGGACCATCAGCCACCTCCAAAATCACCCAGTCTAGAATTTTTCATCTTTCCCTAAACTCCTCTATAGAGCTTTCATCTATAATATACACCATACTTGCTAAAGCAACAAAGAAAAGAGATGAAGAAGAAAAAGCTTTTTTGATTTCCCTAAAACCGCTGGAAGTTTGAATGTTAACAAAGAAAGCTAAAAAGCACTGTAAATGTGAGTTTGAAAGTTTGAGGTGCTGAAAATGGAAAAAGGCCATCCTTTTATAGGTTCTGTGGGGTCATCTCGAAGCTTGAGAATGGAATGATGAACTGAACCAACGGTTAGACTTTCGATGGTTGAACGCTTTCCAAAGGGCAAAAAGACCACAGTACCCTTTGGTGATTCACTATTTACAAAAAATGCCACTGTATTGATGCAATCGATGAAAAAGTATAAGTCCTGAAGGTCGGGGGCCGACCGCCACTATATTTGGGCACCGAGAAACTTTCTAGAACAAATACTCCATCCTTTCGCTAAGCCATCATCCATGGAGCATTGGGGGATTTTATTATGGGTCAAATTATTCATGCCATGTGGACCAATGAGATAGGGACACCTATCCTCATAAGTTTACCTCTCAGTGTTTCAATTATGCTTGATTGACTTTGAAAATACTTGGTCAGCATCCCAGCAAACCACCTTAAGAAGATGAACCATCGAGAAGAGAAAAGGTAACTCACATGGGAATTATCAACGGTCATTCCACACGTTCCCTAAAAGGTCAATAGTCTCATTTATTGCACATGGGTGTAAATTCTTGAATATATAAAGGCATTTTGTCCCTTGGTTTCCAAACCACTATAAATATATCATTTAGCTTAGCTCAAGGGACAGGTTGATTGTGCACAAGCGAGACTGCACAAAGTTTTATGTAACTACCCTTAACAGTAATACTGCAACCATGGACGTAGGCTTTTCCTTAGCTGAACCACATTAAAAATCTTTGTTGTCTTGTTTATTTTCCCCCTTAGGACTTACATAATTATCTATGATTAAGAAATTGGTAATTTATAGCTAAGATAATATTTATACCAATTTTGGGCATCAACAACAATAATAAAGAAAGAAGAAAATCAGACCAACCAAATAAAAATAAAAAAAGAAATCAAACCCTAAGCTAATAACCCATTTCCCCATCTCCCCACACACCACGCTGCTCTTGCTTTCAATTTCCCCTTCTCCCCTCCTCGCGCCACTGACTCTATCTCTCTCTCTATCTCTGTCACACACATACACACACATACAAAAAAAAATACACACGCACACAGCAATACACACACAGAAACACATGCACACAACAATACACACATGACAACACATACACCCAGTAATACACACACAACAATGCACACCAAAGCAATACTCTACCACGAAATTTAGGGCAATAAACTGTGCATATAGATGTTCAAACAATTAGGGCTTGATAGTTCAAACAGATTGTTCAAACAACTTGTGCTTACTAGTTCAAACAGTTATGGCAACAAACTGTGTAGATATTTTTTTTCAGTATCCATTATTTATTATAAACAGTTAGGGCTTGATTTTTTTTACATTAATATTGGTATTGCTAATGTTGATTCTAAATTTGACATTAGAATTTTGTAATATTAATATTGATATTACTAATGTTGATTCTAAATTTGACAGTAGTCTTTGCTTTTATATTGTGATTTATTTATTTTACTATAACAATGTCTCCAATTGGTATGTTAATGTCCAACAAGTTTCTTTCAAAATTTTATTACAGTGATGGTTTAACGAACCATAAAAGGTTTTGATCATGCAATAAAAAGAGATAAATGTTGTTTACTTATTTAATTATTCAACAATGTAAGGACACAAATTTCCAATTTAGTCCATATGTAGTTTTGGCTCAATTCTGGACAAAATCATTTGAGTTATAGGATAGATGTTTGTTCCTATCAAGTCTATGACGTATGAAGAGCTGAAGACGATCCGAAAATATTTTTAAAGTATTATCGTTGCTGATTTCAAGTGCCTGAGTTTAACGTCAACGACATTTGAGTTTCCAAGGCTCCATAAGGTATGAATGCTCTAATATATATATATATATATATATATATATATATATATATATATATATATATATATATATATATATATAGGAGCTTGGAATATTTGCTTGGGTGTATTTGTTTACTAAAATTAAGTTAAAAATAGTTTTATAATTTTTTTGGAGAAAAATTAAACGTTTTTGAGATCTCGTTCGAACGAAACTAAGATCTCGTTCGAACGAGATGCCCAGATCGTTCGAATGACATTACTAACGAGTCTATCTCCAACACTTTGTTTTCTCGTTAGAAGTTTGGTTCGAACGAAAAACCCAAAGAAACACATTCTGAAATCTCATTTATATTTGTCGTTCTAACGAGATGCCAAGGTCATTCGAACGACCTTACAATCTCGTTCGAACGACCTGGGCAGGAAAGCTAAAAATCGGCAGTTCTTTAATTTTGTCCACTTTCCCAATACTTTTTCCCCCACCATCTTTTACTACCTTGACATAGTGCAGGAACATGACTTTTCAAGATAACTTTGGAGACTTTCTCTCTTATTTTTTGAGAGAAAAAATTCCTCGAATCAAAATTTCATGTTTTGTGTTTTCATTTCCATGGATTAAAATCTTGAAAAAACACATATACATCCAATGTTTGTTTAATTCCAAGTTCATATCTATATAATAAATCAAGAGGTTTTTTTTTGTATAAGCTAAGTGGTGGTTGGGATTAACTCTTAGAGCAACCCTTATGGGTATGCTAAACATGTATAAATAGCCTATATGAGTATGCTGTGGGTAAGCCAAAACGTCAAATATAACACTGAGTAAGCTATAAAATAACAAAGATGCAATTGGCTTAGTTGTGGGACCCGCACCCAAAACGGAACATCATGTTCCGCGCAAGGAAGAAAAAAAAAAAAATTATTTGCTTAATGTTCCGCCCAAGCAATTCCCTATTTCCAATATTTCCACTTTCATCCCCCAACTGTTTCAAATGGTTTCAACGGTTAAATATTTTTTTTTTATCCAACGGTTACTGATATTTACATATGGATATAATATAATTACTGATATTCTATAATTATTTCATAAAAATAATTACTGATATTTTTTATTACTGATAATATAATTAATATTAAGTATTACTGATATTTTTTATTACTGATAATATAATTAATTACTGATATTTTTTATTACTGATATTTCAGAAATATTTACATATGGATATAATATAATTACTGATATTCTATAATTATTTCAGAAAAATAATTACTGATATTTTTTATTACTGATAATATAATTAATATTAACTATTACTGATATTTTTTATTACTGATAATATAATTAATTACTGATATTTTTTATTACTGATATTTCAGAAATATAATTACTGATATTCTCTAACTAAATAAATTTAATAATTAAGTAATTAAAAAGCATATTAAAATGAATAAATAAATAATTTACAAGGAAAAATAAATCAGAGAATTTACCTTCGTAAAGGTCTGTGGAAACTCTTGTTGGTTTTTGAAGTGTGAAAAAATATTTTACGGTGGGTTGATTTAAATAGGGGTGTGGAATTTAATTTGGTTGTTGAAATGTAGGTGGAAGTTGAGGTAATTAATTGTAGGGAAGAAACGTAAAAGCCGTAAGACTTTTGGGGGGCAAAATCGAAAATTCAATAACCTTAGGCGGAACATGATGTTCCGCGCAAGGTTATGAGCGCCCCAGCCAAAACGACGTCGTTTTGGTACGATTTTGCTGATTTATTCTATTTTTACCCTTTTTACCGGCTGCGCGTAGCAATTTTTGTGTATTTTAACAGACAAATTTAGCCTAGTTATATGTAAATTTACACTACGCGTAAGGGTTACTCTTAGGGGTTGAATCTAAGGATGAATTATAGTGCCACGTGGAAGCTTAGTTTGAGGACAATATGGTAATTCATGATTCACATCCTTCTATACCCGAACATTTGTGTGGCTCAATATGCTATAGCCGTACATTTGTGTGGCTCGAGAAGCATGGGAAAAGATTGTTACTTTAGTTTGAATATTTACACGCTTTCACTTACACAATTAACAACCTTTTTTTCTCTCACAATCACCATTTCTGAACCTCCTTTTCTTAAACCTCCTTTATTTCTTATACGCCCTCTCTCTAAAAAAAACTCCTCTCTTTTTTAAACTTTTGGCTTTATTTTTTTTTGTGGTTTGGGTTTAAAGTTTGTAGATTATTCATCTTAAATGACGTAGGTACTATGGAAAACAAAG
This sequence comes from Sambucus nigra, assembly GCA_949130495.1. NCBI lineage: Eukaryota > Viridiplantae > Streptophyta > Magnoliopsida > Dipsacales > Adoxaceae > Sambucus > Sambucus nigra. The sequence continues at coordinate 58,478,449 of OX422219.1, forward strand.
TAGAGGAACATCTCGAATTGAAAAGCTATGTATTTTTTCATGTGATGCCAGAGTAAATGAAGACCCATTTTATTAGTTCTATGTGTTTGATTAATGTTTCCTTGATTCTCTTTATGTTTCACGAATCATGCCATAAGTTTCTGTTTCGCTTTGAAATCGAACAAGGTTGTTGTTTCTCTCTCATCTCCTCCCATTTGTATGTTAGTACCCAAATCTCATTAATTCAATACCTTTTTCAGGTTCTGCAACATTACATTAACTCAATCCTTTGCCTCAAACATGTATATCACTCTAAAACCCTCTGCCTCAAACATCAATTGAGTTTCATCACCACCGTATTCTCCCTCATTCCAGCTTCTTTTCGAAACACGACAATACAAATAAGGTTCATATTTCTTCTTTTTATGTCGATACTCATTAGTTGGTATTCCTCACATCACCGAAACTCTTTGTTTTTAAATAAGATCCATACTCAAATAAGGTTTATATGTTTGCTATTTTTCAATATTCACCAAAACTGTCTCTCTCTCTGCCCACAGATGTCAACACACTCATGGATATTTGTTTCAATTTTTTGGTCGAGATCGTGTTTTTTTTAACTCTTTTTTATGGAAATATAATCATATGGTAGTTTTTTGGGGTGTTCAATTTTTCGTCAGTTTTGGGTTTGATTCATGGGTTTTTAAATATGGGGTTCGGGGTTTAAACTTAGGGTGTTTTAGATTTATATGCTCATCTCATTGAAAGATGGTGTTGTGGTCAGGTATATATCCATGGTGAGTTTAGAGAGAAGGAGAAAGGTGAGAGTTAAAAGGGATGGTGAGGTTTGAAGAATATAGGGAAAGGCAAGGTAGTTTAACATGAGAGGCTACAAACACATACAAACAAGAAACCAACAAACAATCCAATAAAAAACATTAAAAAGCTAATACTTTGGGTTTTGTGGGAGTAGTAAACTGCTACTGAAAGTGGGTGCAAACAGTCCCAAAAAATGATAAAACGATGAAATAATAGTGCACTTTCGGTAGAATTAATTCGAAAAAGGTAGAGGCAAACAATTATTAAATCATACCATACGAAAATGTATTGAGATCTTTAGGGGTGCATAGCTTAAGATAGATGAAAAGGGTGAGATCAGTCACGGGTTATTTTTTAGAAGACCATAAGTTAGGTTAAGATGGTTATCAGTTAAAAGAAACATACACGTTCCTTTTTTTTCTCCATTGTGAAAAAATGAACCTGAATTGGGTGTTGTATCTTTAGTTCTGTAAAGTTCATTTGTTTTGTCATGTCGGGTAAGTGGAAGCTATTTGATAAATATGGAGTTCCTCCAAAGTCTCCATAAATATCCAAGATATCACTTGAGATAGATACGACATTTTATGCTTTTTCTTTTAAAAGTTGAGATCAATATTTTTTTGCATTATATATTTTTTATTTGTATTGCAGGATTGTGGAGATTTTTTTAATCTTCAAGAGGGAACTTAAATCATTATCTCAGGGTTGTGGATGTTAGTTTAATAGATTTATGCTATTATTTGGTACAAGTCGATCTATATTTCATTACATTTTAATTGTTTGGTATGTGAGATGTATGTATGTGTTCATATTTTTGAAGGTCTTCCATTAAAATATACAATTAATCTATTAAACTAACTTCCATTGGCATTCAATTAGTAGATGAAATGAGATGCATGTGATTGAGGTATAAAGAGGTGTCTGCCTAGGGTGTCACAAAAAAAAAATCACAAGAATATGGTTTAAATATGTTTTTATGTTTCAGGATGCAAATATTATTATAGTTATAAATCTAGGTGTTTTACTGTTCATTAGTTTTTATTTTAGTTTTCGATAGAACTAGAAATGGTGTATTTTTTATGATTGTACATCAGATTCACTACGTTTTATATAAATTTATTAGAAATGGTGTATGTATAATGAGAATTCAGTTGATTGATCAACCACAACTTTATGAAATAAATGGTAAAACTGATGTATTGATCAATACTGGTGTTGGTTGAAGGATGAACATTTTACTACAATTTGTTGGGGAAACATTTATTGGTTTATGTTCTAGGCAATTTTACATATGTCATGACATTTGTTTATTGTTGGTGTCTATGTTTTACTTTGATCACCTTTTGTAAAAAATTAATAAAATTTATTAAATTTATGCCATTATTTGGTACAAGTCGATCTATATTTCATTACATTTTAATTGTTTCGTATGTGAGATGTATGTATGTGTTCATATTTTTTAAGGTCTTACATTTAAATATATAATTAATCTATTAAACTAACTTCCATTGGCATTCATTAAGCAGATGAAAAGAGATGCATGTGATTGAGGAATAAAGAGGAGCTTGCCTAGGGTGTCACAAAAAAATCTTTCACACGAATGTGGTTTAAATATATTTTTATGTTTTAGGTTGCAAATATTATTACGGTTTCAAATCTAGGTGTTTTACTGTTCATTGATTGTTATTTTAGTTTTGGATAGAACTAGCAATGGTGTATTTTTTAGGGTTGTACATCAAATTCACTACATTTTATATAAATTTATTAGAAATGGTGTATGTATCATGAGAATTCAGTTGATTGATCAACCATAACATTCTGAAATAAATAGTAAAACTGATGTATTGATCAATACTCGTGTTATTTGAAGGATGAACATTCTACTACAGTTTTTCGGGGAAACAGTTATTGGTTTATGTTCCAGGCAATTTTTTATGTGTCATGACATTTGTTTGTTGTTGATGTTTATGTTTTACTTTGATCGCCTTTTGTAAAAAAATAATAAAATTTTATGTTTTTTATTATGTAATTTATTTTATTTTTTGTGTTTGGAAAAAAAATTATGTTGTGTCACTTTTACTTAGCCATATTTGTGTTTGGTAAAAATAAGATTAGGTGTTGTACCCCCATTTTAAATCGGCTGTGTTTCTGTTTTTTTAAATAAATTAAAATAATATTTCATATCAATTCGTGATGCATTTAATTGTATTGTGTCCATGTTATGTTAAAAAAACATTTCATATTGTATTCAATTTTAATTGGGTCGTGTTTGCACTTTGGAAAAAAATACAATGACAAATGTCATTGGGACAAATTTTTATTCATGTTAAAAAGTACACTAGACAAAATTCATCTGTCAATATTAATTGCCAAATTTAATTTTGATGTTCCACAAACAATTTTTTTTTGTATGTAGTTTGTTTTTATTCGTGTGTTATATCTCTTAGTCATGTAATGTGCGAAAAGTATTATGCAATGCCGCACTGAGAATTGATAAGTGTATATCATAAACTAAGCATATGTTTATTGCAATTACGAAAAAATTTGAGAAAACTTACATATTCTTGGGCAATTAAAAAATAGAGGCACCGTAACGATTGTGAAATTGTGCCATCGGCATGTGCACCAAATATTTAATTATTTTAGTCGGTGGTTTGGGTTTCTCTAGATTTGTTGCCGTGTCATCGGCACAGGCACACTTAATTGAAATGACATTTTGTCATGCCGTAAGTGTACCATGACATTTTGACATGGGAACAGATTTATGACGAGAACAAATTTATCACCCTGTAATCGGCATGGGTACAAAACATCATGGGAATAAATTTATAGCATCACAGGAATAAATTTATCACTGTGTCATCGGCACGGGTACATCCTAGTGTGTGTGTGTGTATATATATATATATCTTTGCTTGGAGTGTTTTGTTTGGCACCGATTTTCTCTACACTCACAAGAAGAGAAGTTTGGGTTTCTTCACTACCCCAAAAAGGGAATATTGGTTTATGCTATGGCTTTCTCACATCGCGAAAGGCACTATGTGTGGTTGATGGTTACTTTGCTTCCATTGGTGGACACCAAGACTGCGATGGAATTCGTGGTTATTTGCTAGACGAAGGTATTTGCAAGAAGAAGCATCAGGTCTTAAAGGGAGTCAAGTCGAGTGTAGTAATTCTTACTGTCTTATAATTATAAAACCATATCTAGTGAATTTGTTAGGCAAGGGCCATCCGAGGTTTTTCCCGTTGTGGATTTTTCTCATACATTGCCATGTAGTGTGACTGTTTAATTTTATCTTTGAAATTTTTTAGTTAGATGCATGCTAGGTTGAAAAGATAAAATTTGGTTTAAATCACATATTGGTTTAAATTTGGTGCTAATTAATATTTGCGTAAATGTTTAATTAATTTACTTCAAGTGAAAATTAATTTAACTTAATAATATTCATATTTAACTTGGATTATATTAAGTTTTGTTTAAGCTGAAATTAAAATATTGATGTTGTTTAATTTCACTTTTATGCTTAATTTAATTTTTGAATATTTGAAGGCAAAAGTTTTCAAATTGGGGGCCTCCGTCCCTAACAAGTGGTATCAGAGCGGGAAGGCTAAATTATTGTGTTACAATATTTTTTGTGTTTTGTTTAAAAAATGGAAAATCCACTTTTCACAAAATTTCCAATTTTAGATGGTTCAAATTATGCGTATTGGAAAGCACGAATAAAGTCGGCACTAAAATCCCTAGATGAGCAGGTTTGGCAATCGGTAGTTACCGGGTGGTCCCCACCTAAGTGTTTAATAGAAAATTAATGTATTCTTAAACCCATGGAGAGATGACAGAGGGTGACCTTAAATTCAAAAATTTCAATTCCCGTGGTTTAAATGCTCTTTTTAGTGCAGTCACACCGGATGAATTTTGATGTATCATGACGTGTGAAACCACTAAAGAAGCTTGGGATATTTTACAACTCACCTATGAGGGAACTAGTGTCGTGAAAGCTTCAAAACTCCAAACCTCACCACTCAATTTGAAACCATTAAAATGTTAGAAAGTGAAACTTTTAATGAATTTTATGCTAGACTTTTCGACATTGTTAATTCATCTTTTAATTTGTGAGAAAAGATACCCAACAACCGTGTAGTAAAGGAAATTTTAAGGTCCTTACCCGATAGGTTTATTCCAAAAGTGATCGTTTTAAATTCTTTACCCACTTTTGACTCTATGAAACTTGAAGAGCTCGTAGGTGATTTACAAACCTATGAACTTGGCATGTTTTCTTCCAACGATGAAAAGAAGAAAGATAAGGGCATTGCTTTGAAAGCCCGAAAGGAAGAAAAACAAGTTTCGCATAATGAGAGTGAAAGCAACTCCGAGGATATGGCTATGTTTGCTAGGAAGTTTAGAAAAAAATTTAAATTTAACAAAAAAAATCTTAAGCAAGATTATAAGAAGTTTGATAACCCTAAATATAACAAAGCCGAGAAATTACCTAAGAATCAAAATGAAGAACTTAATAAGGACGAGTTGAATTGATGTTTTGGTTGTGGGGGTTATGGTCATAGGGCATACGAATGTCCAACTAAACTAAGGAATGGGTGAAATGCCACCCTTAGTGATAGTGATAAGGAAGAGGGACCCGCTTCCCCCATTGAGCATAACTTTATCGCATTTTTGGCTAGTCATGTGAGCATTGATAATATATCTTCCAATGAAGATATTTCTTTACATGACACTTTTGAGGCCATTGTTTGTGAATCCCAAAATTTGTATAGTAATGAGAGTGGAAAACAAAGTGAGAGTGAAACTGGGAAGAGGTTGATGTGAGTGAACTCCAAGTATCTTTTCAAGAATTTTACGCCAAATCGATGAAATTAAAAAGAGAAAATTGGAATTTAGAAGCTAGTTTGAGAGAGCGTGTTGAGGTCATTGATGAGAATGCTTTAGTGGAAGACCTTAGGACACGTGAGAGGGATCTTCGTGAGAAGCTTGAGTATGTAAAGATTAAGAGAGATAGTCTTAGAGGTTTAATGGAGACTATGAAAAAGATATTTCTTAGGTTTGAAGAGAGTAAGTGTTTTCTTGAGTCCAGAAGTTTAGAGTTAGAAGAAAATTTGAGAGACTCAAGAAATGTCAAATTTGATTTGGAATGTAGTCCGCTCAATTAGAAAAAATATTAGGAACCGTCCAAATTAAAAATGACACTTATGGCTTAGGCTTCGATTCTTATAATGCTTATGCTAATAAAGGCAAAACCACTAATTTAGGAGAATCTTCAAGGAACACTAAAAATGATCAATCCTTACGTACTACTTTTCATCGAGTTTTCACATGTTCACATTGTGGTTGAAAAGGTCATCTTTTGAAATTTTGTTTTGATCTTAAAAGAGGTCCTAGAAAATCCAAGAGTAAGGTCACCAAGATAGCTAAGGTCACCCAATCCCGAGATTGTCATTATTCACTTGTGTGGGTTAGGATATCCGACTTGGTAAGTTTACAAAATAGGATTTTTGATTCTCATTTTCTTGCACGTGATACCTCCCTTGCAAAATTTAAAGGTTGATTGTATTAGATTTTATTTTTCATACACTAGCTTTTGTGCTTCATGTTATATATTCATGTTAGTTGTATGTATGTTTGTCATTTTCTAGTTCATGCTTCATTATATGTGCCTTTCTAGATTTATGACTTGCTTATCTTTTGTATTTTATCTTTTTCATTATTTTTTGGGTATTAAATGAAAAAATATAAAAAGATTTTATTTTTCTTTTGAGTTAATTTTTGTTGTGTGTCAAAATATTTGAAAAACTCAAAAAGAATTTTCTTTATGTGTATTTTTGGTTTTACACATTTTATGTGGCATATCCTTATGTTTGAGTCATATTTCAGTCCGTTCCCACGTGGCTAGAACTTTTGGTTTAGATTTCAATTCTTAAAGTGTTCTTTATCATAAACACATGGAGTAGTTGGATTTTGTATTGCTTAATGGATTCTATTTTTATATGCCTCGATTCACACATGCATGGGCTATTTTGATCTCTAACTTCACATTTATATTTGATCTAAGTGAGATGTTCTCCTATCAATTTAGTCATCTACATTTTGCTATGACTATGGAGGATTTGTGCATGTAAGAACCATTTACTGGATTTAAAAATTATAAAAAATATGTTATCCAGTGTAGTTGTTTATCAATGAAATTGGGTTGCGCAAGACAAAATTACTTTGTATGAAAAGCCACCATTGAAATTTGGCCTAAAAAATTGAATGGCATAGAAAAGAGAAATTAGCCAAGGCCATTATTGTTTAGTTGGTATGTTCAAAAGAAAACGAGAAGAAAAATATCAATATGGAAGTTTGGTTGCATATATCAGCGGGTTTGCCAAATGACTTTGTATCCTAGTTAAGCTATCTTGTCATGACTCTATCGGTTTGTAGAATCATTAACATTATAGGCTTGTGTGCATTGTGTATGTTTGTTCATTGAGTTCTGTCACATGAGGTTATATTTAAGTGTGATAATGTTTGTCAATCAAATGAGAACTCCGTGAACATGTTTAAGTGACTGGGTTTATATTCCCTTAGTTACTAGTTCACACCCATTCACTTCCGTTTACCACATGATATTTAGACACATTGATGCCATATGAGTATGGAAAACTTTATGTATTTTGTGTCTTTTGTGGTGTTTATACCTATGTATATGTGCGTGTGCTTTATTGATATATTTAGCGTATGTATATACTTGGTATTTGTTTTATTCTTTGCCTTGCTTACTAGTCCAAATATGATTTTAATTTAACAAGTGGTATTCATTATATGTGTATGGATTAGTTATTTTTCATCATTGCCCACATTCTTTATTGTTCCTATTTTTTCATCATCACTTATTTAACTTGTTTTTCTTAAATTGATATCTCATGTGTAACTTTGAGGGGAATAAATGGTAATTACTTTAATTGAGGGAGAAATTAGTTAACTTTATAATTGTTTAACCTTTGTCTATTCCTGAACAAAAAGGGGGTGAAATGGTATCTTTACCTATTTTACACTTTTAGTTTAGGGATATTTACCTTAGGGGGAGTCGCGGCCTTTCTAGGTATATCATTGTTTGATAAAGGGGGAGAATTAATTAAGGGGAATATTTATTTTTTATTTTAATATTGTTATATTCCCTATGCGTTTGATGGTTTGTTTAAGTGTGCAGAAAATATCTTTGTAGAGGTATTCTAAAGCAGGAAAGTGGTTGTTTATCCTTGGGTCGAGTCACAACGTCTGTATTTTCTTACATTTTGGGTGGGATGTTGTGTCTAGACGAGCTTGGCGTCCCTTTAGGATTTTTGGTTGGATTTTATCCCGGAATAGCCAAAGGGGGAGATTTGTAAGGACACAAATTTCCAATTAAGTCCATATGTAGTTTTGACTCAATTACGGACAAAATCATTTGAGTTATCGGATAGATGTTTGTTCCTATCAAGCCTATGACATATGAAGAGTTGAAGACGATGCGGAAAATTATTTGAAGTATTATCCTTGCCATTTTTAAGTGCCTAAGTTTATCGTCAACAACATTTGAGTTTCCAAGGCTCCATAAGGTATGAATTCTCTAATATATATATATATATATATATATATATATATAGGAGATAGGAATATTTGTTTAGGTGTATTTGTTTATTAAAATTAAGTTAAAATGGTTTTATAATTTTTTTAGAGAAAATTAAAAGTTTCTGAGATCTTGTTCGAACGAAACTGGGGTCTCGTTCGAACGAGGTGCCTAGGTCGTTCGAACGACATTACTAACAAGTCTATCTCCAGCACTTTGTTTTCTCGTTAGAAGTTTGGTTCGAATGAAAAATCCAACGAAACACCTTCTGAAATCTCGTTTGTATTTGTCGTTCGAACAACCTTGCAATCTCGTTCGAATGACCTGGGTGGGAAAGCTAAAAATCGGCAGTTCTTTATTTTTCTCCACTATCCCACTACTTTTTCCCCACTATCTTTTACTACCTTGACATAATGCGGGAACATGACTTTTGAAGACAACTTTTGAGACTTTATCTCTTATTTTTTTAGAGCAAATATTCCTTGAATCAAAAGTTCATGTTTTGTGTTTTCATTTCCATGGATTAAAATCTTGAAAAAACACATATACACCCAGTGTTTGTTTAATTCCAAGTTCATATATATATATATATATATAAGGTTTTTACTATTCCATAAGTTGATAACACAATTAGAGGTGAGGATTTAGACACCAAGGGCGTTGGATGAATGGTGAGATCAACATTTCCACAATAATGTTATATGTCTCCCTACACCATATTTTATACACTAACTACAATTACAATTTTATCACATTAAAATTTACTTTCCCTCCTCATTTTACTCCTAAATTTTTACTTTAATTCAAATATAAGGGATACAGTTGTAACTGAACAAAAAAAGGAAAGGGCCATAGTTTCATTTACTATTTCTCAACAACCCACCGATAAGAGTGTCACCTCTCTCATACTTTAATTTGAATTCATTTTTTGGAATAAAAGAGCCAAACACCTGGACTCCCGTCTGCACGAGCTCGAGAACGAAGCACGTCGTCAACTCAACAATGAATCCATCTGGGTCCATATGACCCCGAGGCTTCATTGATTGCCGAAAATAGTGATGGGTTTGGTGGGATTTAGGGCACGAGTTTGCATATATTTCCGAACATATCTATGTCGACGCTGTTTCAGAATCATCTTACTGAGGCAAGAAATATCCATACTCTGGCCAAACACGATTTTACTCCAGCCAAAAAACTGTAAACAGATCAGAAATCGCAAACAGGTCAGACTTCACTTCAACGACATATCATTATCTACCAAAAAATCAACTGTTACTCAAATCCTGAAATCGAGTCACCGGGGTTGGGAAAAAAATGATTTACAACGAATTTAGATCTGAGTACAGAACTGACACATCTTGAGCATCAAAACGACTTACCTGTCATCTGAAATCAACCACCTCAGTTGTCTAAAATGACTTACCTATCAGCACACGCAGGGTTCACCTTGGGAATTCGGGAGGAGAGAGAAACATAGTTTTAGTGGGTTTAAAAGGTAGAGGATAGAGAGAGTTAAGTTTATTTTGTTTTGGTGGGTTTACAGGTTAGGAGGAGAGAGATTTTTTAGCTTAGATTTTAAAATTATATTTTCTTTGCAAGTAGGAATTTGAACTCCTTTCTTACCGGCGAGGAGAGAGAAACACGTTTTTTTTTTGCAAGTAGTTAAGTTGACTTTCAGATTTTTTTTTTATTATTTCCACTTTTGGATTTTGAACTCCTTTCTTACTGCCTTTTACGCTTGAAAAGTTATTCCATGTATTTTATTTGTTAATTTTTTTAAATATTGTAGTATTGGGTATATAAAGTGAGATTAGTGGATAAATATTATGTATTTGTTAGCGTATTTTTTTTTTTTTTTTTTGCATTTCATTGTTACTTTGGGATACAAATAATCATTAACTCTATTGTTTGTTTATTTGACAGATGATTTACCACGTTCCTACCGAATGTATACTTTTCATCCAACTTTTATAAATTCTAACCTTAATAATATGAAAATTTAGAATATATATAGGTTCATTAATATATGATTTTTTGTATATAAGCTAAGTCTTGGGAGTCAAATGGGTGGTGAGGAGTGAAAATATAGTGCTTGGTGATTGGTGTTGGTATGAATTGATAGTTTGATTGTTTTTATGTATATTACTCGATCTGCAGATCAGTGGTGGTTCCTATGCATACACAAACACATATAGCCAGGGGAATAACATTTTGCGTTTTAGTTTTTGGAATGGAATCAATGTAAAGGTATTTTTTTAATTTGGTATTGAAGTATTGTAAACATATCTACCTCATTATTATCCGTGGGGTTGTATTTAGCTTCTATTGTTTACATTATCTATTTCATGTTGAAATACTAACTCATTTATCAGAGAAGATTCTATCCCTAGAGTAAATTTGTTTTTTATGTTTCAATTTAAATAGTGTGTATTGTTTGGGTTTCAATTGTAAATAAGTTGGAAGTATTTAGTAGTTTAGTTTCGAAAGTTAATACATGATTAGAATTTGAACTTTTGTATTGGTTTATTCATTATTATAGGCACTTTAATTTGCAGTGTAATTTCATTACAATTTTGATTTTTCTCATCAGGTTTTTGACATCATTAGTAGTTGACCGTGAAAGATATATAAAATTCTTTCATTACAATTTTTATTTCATTTTTTTTTTCTCTAGATTTCCCCCATGTTATGTTATATCTTTGTTTTGTAACTCACACATCTAAGATCTATTTGCAAAATTTCATTTTGCCACCCAAACAAAGTTGAACATCTACACAATATCCAAAACACTCATCTGCCACCACACTAACATCTCTCTACCCACCACACTCTTTTCTGTCCTGTCATGTACGACTCTTTCTCTCACCGTTCACATCTCCGAGCAACCTGGACATTGCCGCGGTTTAATATCTTTACATTTTCTTTTCTTTTTTGTTTTGCAGATCAAACACGTTTTATGTCTTTGTATTTAATTTTTTTTTGCAGATCAAACTTTAATGTGTTAATATGTGAATTTTGCCTTCTTCTCTTTGTCATTTTCCATTTTAAGATCTAATATAATTTTCATTTTGCAGTTCTAATGTTTCTATATCACTATTGAAACCCTAAGAAGGTATACCATATTCTCTTTCTCTCTTTTCGGGATTTAGACTTTGTTTCCAAGGGTTTTGACACCAAGGTTTTAGTGATTTGGAATTAGAATTATCAGATATATTCATTCAGGGTTTGGCTTCAAATTTTATATTTGTTTTGTGTATTTTTTTTTTTGCTTTGTAATGACTAAGGCTTTGTTTTTTCATGCTTACTTTCTAACCCCCATGTATTTTTTTTTTTTTTTTGCAGATTTTACAATTTGGAGGTTTAAATTAACTGGTACTATCTATTCTCCCTCACTACCATTTAAACCATATGTTCTCTCTCGCTACTATCTGTTCTCCCTCACTATAATTTGGGGGTTTAATTTGTGTTTTAGCGTTATTTAGAGGTATTCTGCTCTCTCTTGGGGTGTTTGGATCTGATTTGTGGGGGATTTAACTAGAAATATGTCACAAAAATTGTATCAATATATGAATAAAATCCAACAACCCCAATTGATACAATGTGTAACCCAGTTTTTTCCGATTCTATTTTTCTGCTTAACCTTCGTTTGATAATTTGGCTATGAGTCCCTGAAAAGATATTTAGTTAATAATTTTTTGGTTAGATGCGGGGGTGAGTTAAATTTTTTTTATTTCTTTGTATTGCCTTTATAATTAAAACTTACCCCAAGCGTGCTCCCTTGACAGGGGTACAAGGATGTTAATTAGTAATCTTATACCAGATGCCACCGCCGGTCTTGGTCCTATTAAGAATCAGGTGTACTAACTTAAAAAATCCAGTCTTAGCCCTATTAAGAATCAGTTGTACAGCAAGTCTTGGTCCTATTAAGAATCAGTTGTACAACACACTCTTTGTAGACTTTAAAAAAAAGGGGCCAACAAAGTAGAAATTCTTAAAAGAAGGTCTTTGGACAAATAAAGCATTCAAGGCATAAAACATAAGAATAGTCTTTGTAGTCTATATTAAAAACAAGTCTTTTTAACAGGTCTTTGTTTGCCAAAAGAAGAAGGTCTTACTTGAAAAAGGGGCGCAGGCAGGTTATTAACAAAAAGAGACCCCAGTCGACCGGTTTGTTATACATACCACTCAATGTCCGAGGTTGTAGGTAATTTCGTAAAACCCGGTCGACCGATACCCTTTCCCCTCACGTTCTGTCTTCTACCCAAGGCTAATTTGGAAATCGAGGTAGACCGGGGGCAGCCGGTAGAAGGTTGTTAACTCGGTACAAGGATTGAGGTAACATTTGATTTTTTTCTAAAATAATTTTATGGTTTATCAATATAAAAATTATATTGTGTTTCTAACCATGGGGGTTAGATCACATGGTTGTTAGCTTTACATTGTTAACAAAATCATCTTATGATAATTTCCCCTACCCTCAATCGGATTTTCTATGATTATTAAAATTTTTGAAATTACTCCTTAAAATAAAAACCCATACTTCTAGTATTTACTTTTGGGGGTAATAAAAATTCACACAAGTGCACGTGAACACACCCCCACACCTTAAAATAAAAACCCACACTTTTAGTATTTTTTTAATTTTAAAATGAGGAAACTTCCATGTATTAGAACCATGTGTGCATCACGGAACTATGTTGAAATTTCACATTTTTACTTGGCTTATTAGAATCATGTGTGCATCACGTAAATAAGATCAGGAACCATGGTGCCATGTATTTTCTTAGAAAAATAGAGTTACTTGACAAGATTAACTTTTTCATCAGTGCACCTACATATGATCGGTATATATGTTATTGAGTTATAATTTTTTTGGTTCTTTCTTATCTTATATATGCAGGAACCATTTGGTTTCTACATATGTGTTTGATTTTAGGCCACTTAAGGATCAATATAGGATCTTCATATGGTTTTGGTTTTTGCATGTGCATTTCATTTTTTCATATAATCAATACATATGTATTTGCTTAAAATTGTTCTCATCTAAATTGATACATTAAGATTATCATTAAGGATCAGTATAGGATCTGCATATTCTTTACTTTTTTTACGTTGATGATTTATTCCATACTCCTCTGCTGCAGCATCAAAATGCTTCGACACAAGATCCATTTGGTTGAAATTTCTAGATATTTACAGCAAAAGGTAGAGAAACTGCATCTCAAGCTAAATGATCTCCCTCACCAATCAATCCAAATTAGGTAGTTATTAATTATCTTTGTTTATTTAATATTTGACTAGCTATCTCAATTGACTAACTATATTTTCTGTTTTGTATCAGGTCGCATTTTGAAAAGGACGGACAATCATTACAGTAGAACATGTGGGATGACTTCAATTGATATATATTTATTTTTTTAAGAAATTTGTTTCATTGAAGCTTTTGTTAGACGAATTTGGGACTTTTTTTATATTGTTGCATTTGTTGTTATCCCTTAAGTAGGGTGGATAGTCCAATAAAAAAGGAGACTATGCCCAATTTTTTTAAAAGTCGACACTTTATTTTTTTGAGACACGATGTGAATTATTGATGAATATTGTATATTTCATATTATATGTGAATTTGTTAAATGAATTTAGATTATTGTAATGTTGTTGTACTATTTGTTATTTGTTAAGCATGGTGAATAGTTCTATATAAACAAAGGAGATTATGGCCATATGTTTTAAAATTACACTTTGTTTTGTTGGGAACGGTATTTTGTCGTTTTGTATTTACGAACATTGAAATTTTTTGTCGTCTTGTAATTACGTGCATTCAAAATTTTCACCGTGCCTTCAGGCACAGGAATTTCGCTAGTTCAAATATAAAGGATACAGTTGTGACTGAACAAAAAAAGGAAAAGGGGCATACTTTCATTTACTAATTCTCAACAACCCTCCGATAAGAAAGTCACCTCTTTCATACTTTAATTTGAATTCCTTTTTTAGAATAAAAGAGCCAAACATCAGGAATCTCATTTCTCTCTCTAAACCCACTGCACGACCTCAAGGACGAAGCACATTGTCAACTCAGTGATGAATCCATCTGGATCCATATGACCCCGAGGCTTCATTTATTGCCAAAAATAGTGATGGGCTTGGTGGGATTTGGGGCACAAGTTTTGGGGGGATTTGGGGAGCGAGTTTGCATATATTTACGAACAGATCTCCATCTGCGCTATTTCAGAATCATCTTACTTACGCAAGAAATCTCCATACTCGAGACAAACACAATTTTACTCCGGCCCAAAAACTGTAAACAGGTCAGAAATCGCAAAAAGGTCAGACTTTACTTCAACGACATATCATTATCTACCAAAAAATCAACTGTTATTAAAATCCTGAAATCGAGTCACCGGGGTTGGGTAAAAATTTATTTAGAACGAATTTAGATCTGCGTACAGAACCGACACATCTTGAGCATCAAAACGACTTACCTGTTGTCTAAAATGAACCACCATAGTCATCTAAAATGACTTACCTGTCGGCACACGCAGGGTTCACCTTGGGACTTCAGGAGGAGAGAGAAATATAATTTTAGTGGGTTTAGAAGTTAGAGGATAGAGAGAGTTAAATTGATTTATGTTTTGGTGGTTTACATGTTAGGAGGAGAGATAAAGTTTTTAGCTTAGCTACTAAAATTATATTTTTTTGCAAGTAGGAATTTGAAATCCTTTCTTCCCGACGAGGAGAGAGAAACAAGGATTTTTTTGCAAGTAGTTAAGTTGACTTTCGGATTTTTTTTATTATTTCCACTTTGCATTTTGAACTCCTTTCTTACTGCCTTTTACGCTTGAAAAGTTGTTCCATGTATTTTATTTGTTCATTTTTTTAAAATATTGTAGTATTGGGTATGTAAAGTGAGATTAGTGGTTAAATATTATGTATTTGTTAGAGTATTTTTTTTTTTTTGCATTTCATTGTTACTTTGGGATACAAATAATCATTAACTCTATTGTTTGTTTATTTGACAGATGATTTACCAAGTTCCTACCGAAGGTATGCTTTTTATCCAACTTTTATAAATTCTAACCTTAATAATATGAAATTTTAGAATATATATAGGTTCATTAATATATGATTTTTTGTATATAAGCTAAGTCTTGGGAGTCAAATGGGTGGTGAGGAGTGAAAATATAGTGCTTGGTGATTGGTGTTGGTATGAACTGATAGTTTGATTGTTTTTATGTATATTACTCGGTCTGCAGATCAGTGGTGGTTCCTATGCATACACAAACACATATGGTCAGGGGAATAATATTTTGAGTTTTAGTTTTTGGAATGGAAGCAATATAAAGGTAATTTTTTTTATTTGGTATTGAAGTATAGTAAACATATCTACCTCATTATTATCCGTGGGGTTGTATTCGTCTTTTAATGTTTACATTATCTATTTCATGTTGAAATACTAACCCATTTATGAGAGAAGATTTTATCCCTAGAATAAATGTGTTTTTTATGTTTCAATTTAAATAGTGTGTATTATTTTGGTTTCAATTGTAAATAAGTTGGAAGTATTTAGTAGTTTAGTTTCGAAAGTTAATACATGATTAGAATTTGATTTTCTGTATTGGTTTATTCATTATTATAGGCACTTTAATTTGCAGTGTAATTTCATTACAATTTTGATTTTTCTCATCAGGTTTATGACATCATTGGTAGTTGACCATGAAAGATATATAGAATTCTTTCATTACAATTTTTATTTCGTTTTTTCTTTCTCTAGATTTCCCCCGTGTTATTTTATATCTTTGTTTTGTAACTCACACATCATATCTCTGTTTTATTATATCTTTATTTTGTTAATTTTTTTATTATATGTGCATATCTCCATTATGTAAGACTTAGGGACCAATATTACATGTCTTATATGGACTGTAAAACTACATGGGGAATGGGCTGTGATTATATTATGTCTATATTAGGTGTTGTTATAAATTATTCACGTTTTAATTATTTCAGATTTTTTATCGTAGTTTACAATCATTGATTTAGCAGTTTTTTCCATTTTCTTACTACTAAACTAATGATTGTACAAACTATCATGAAGATTTTTTTGAATTAATTTGCTGATTTTATCCATTTAAGTCATCGAGTACAAATTTATTAAGGTTTTTATTTCAGAAGTGTACGAGATTTTTTTTTATTTTGTTCATGATCTTAAAGTGTGACTTAGTTCATGAACTTGAGTAATTTGTTAGTGTATATTTTTTTCATTTGGTCTTGGTAGATGTTTTATAATTATGCAAAATTTTGTATTTATTTTTTAATCAATGTTAAACTAGCGACTTTGCTGCAAACATTATCATTATGACTCACGAGTTTAACAAAGTCGCAACTGTTAGGTATGATAAACTTTTATTTGTGTCATTTTCATTTGAATTTGTTTGACGAATTTAGAATATTTGAATGTTATTGGATTTTTTGTTATTTGTTAAGTAGGTTGGATAGTCCTATAAACAAAGGATGCTATGGCCCCTTTTTTTTAAAAAAAAATTACACTTTCTTTTTATGGGGAATGAAATTTTTTCGCTTCGCAATTATTTACTTTGAAAATTTTTGCCGTGCCTTCAGGCACGGGCATTCCGCTAGTGTGTGTGTGTGTGTGTGTGTGTGTGTGTGTGTGTATATATCTTTGCTTGGAGTGTTTTGTTTGGCACCGTTTTTCTCTACACCAACAAGAAGAGAAGTTTAGGTTTCTTCACTACCCCAAAAAGGGAATATTGGTTTTTGTTGTGGCTTTCTCACATAGTGAAAGGCACTATGAGTGGTTAATGGTCGCTTTGCTTCAATTGGTGGACTGCAAGACTGTGATGGACTTCGTGGTTATTTTTTAGACGGATGTATTTGCAAGAAGAAGCGTCGGGGCCTGAAGGGAGTTAAGTCAAGTGTAGTAAGTATTACTGTCTTGTAATTGTAAAACCATATCTAGTGAATTTGTTAAGCAAGGGTCGTCCGAGATTTTTCCCGTTGTGGGTTTTCCTCGTACATCGTCGTGTAGTGTGATTGTTTAGTTTAAATTTGGTGGTAATTAATATTTGGGTAAATGTTTATATTATTTAGTTGAAGTCCAAATTAATTTAACTTAATAATAAGCATATTTAACTTGGATTAGATTAAGTTTTGTTTAAGTTAAAATTAAAATATTGGTGTTGTTTAATTTCACTTTTATGTTTAATTTAATTTTTGAATATTTGAAGGAAAAAGTTTTAAAATTGGGGGCCTTTGTCAATAACAAACTACTAGAGATAAGTGTTGTTTATTTATTTAAGTATCTTCCTTTTTAACACAGAGGAAACCGAAGGACTATTCAATAAGAGGAAAAGAGAACTCGTGATTAATGAATATGACCATTAGAGGTTGCTACTTGATTTCAAACATTCTCTTAAGAGTTTATATTATTTTTTAGTTATATCAAAATCCTCTTGGACTTTGATCGTCTAATTTTATATCAATATGAATTTTAGTTAATATCAAGGGATAAGCAACGTAAATAGATATGGATATTATCCAAATCTGAGAAATTCGAGAGGATACATATATGAATAGTTATTTTTACTATCCGGTCGGATACGGATAGTGCATCCAAATAGCGGATACAGATATGAAAAGTATTGTATTCGCTCTGTATCCATACGTTTACCACCCCTAGCTTTGCATCATGTTTAATTTCAATATTTTAGGACTTTATTTGAATTTATATTTTGATGTTTAATCTTAACAAATGCATTGATTTGAAACTTTTACAAGTCTAGTCGTAACCTTTGGGAGTGTTTTGAACGTGAGATTTTCTTAATGGTATGTGGATAATGCGTCCGCTCTTATCCAAGGATTTTAGATGAGATTTTGTGGTTGCAAAATTTGGGCATGATATGCGGTGTATGTTACTATAACACATTTTTTTTTCTTCAGATGATGATGAATGTGAGAGGTCTCTTTTATCAGATAAACTGTGTTTATGTCCTCAATTACGTATAATGGAACTATCCTCTGTGAGTATCACTACACATACAAACTTTCATATCCGCCTAATAAGACAAGACAATAAAAGCTTGTACCTTATATCCTGGCGGGACTCACAACAACAAGGTACAAAACTTTAATGCACCGGGTATGAAAAATGGATACAAAAGTGGGTACACCAAGCTTTATCATTTGTAATATATTAACTTAGACTTGCATAGGATTTTTAAAATTTTGTGGTCTCCTTTTTTTCTTTTATGATGGATAATGTTTCATATATAAGTGCATACTTTTTCATATTTGGTTGTCAAAGCTAATATTCACATCTGTTTTGAATTGGGTCTTAATATATATATATAGGGAGAGTTTCACAAGAGAACCTAAAAGATGAACTTTTTAATGAACCTTAACAAAAAATACTTAACAATTAATTAATTTTAATTCCTATGTTGTAATTGGTCCGCGCCAGCGGCAACGGACACGTGTGCCGATTGATCCCCAACACCCCCACCCCACCCCCATGGCAGCCCTGCTGCCATAAGGGCTGCGATAAGGGTTGCCATGGTGATGGTGGGGGTGGGGGTGGGGGATGGGGTGGGGTGCCGGGGGGGTGAGGGAGTTGGGGATAGATCGACACGCGTGTTCGTTGCCGCTGGTGCGGACCAATTACAACATAGAAATTAAAAGTAATGAGTTGTTAGGTGTTATTTTGTTAAGGTTCATTAAAAAGTTCATCTTTTAGGTTCACTTGTGAACCTCTCCCTATATATATATATATATATATATAAAGAGAGAGAGAGAGAGCGAGAGAGAGAGAGAGAGAGGTAGGCTCAAGTGAGGACCTCAGTTTGAGGACCGCTGGCATGGACCAATTTTGATAAAAAAGTAAAAAAAAGATATTTTTGAGCTGATTTTTTTTTAGTTTTTAAACATTTGAGTAAGTCGTAAAAAAAATCAGATCAAAATAAATTTTTTTACTATTTTAAAAAAATGGGTCAAACTTTGTTAGTTTTTAACAATTTAAAACTGACAAAATTTGATTGATTTTTTTAAAATAGCAAAAAAAATCATTTTGAGTTGATTTTTTTTATGGTCCTACTGAAATGTTTAAAAGCCATAAAAAAAAATCAACCCAGAATTTTTTTTTTACTATTTTAAAAAAATGGTACTCAAACTAGGACCTCTCTCTCTCTCTCTCTCTATATATATATATATATATATAAAATAAAGCAGGAGGGCTTTTTTTATCTCCCTCAATTAACGGTTGAGATTAAATTTTGGAGGATTTGGTCTTTATCAGTTGTGACAACCCGCTCACCAAAATAAGGGGTGGCCAGCCCAATACTCCAATATAACGAAATCATAGATGGAATCATTCTCAGCATCACAATGAAAATATAGAGTATCCAGGATAACCACCCAAAATTTCAGAAAACGGGTTGCCAAAAATTTTGAACTTAAAGTAAATAAAGGAAACACAAACAACCAAATTCCTGAAAAGATAGGGGAAGACCCGAGACATATATAAATAATACAACAAGAATATAATAAGGAGACCGATTATGTGTAAAGGTCAATAAACTTATAATAGCATTTAAACAAACTCATTAATTTATATAATACATTTCATTAGACATTTACGAAAGCTTGGGCCCTTCGCCCGAATAAAAGACTTGAGCTTAACTAGAATGGAAAAATATGAAAACGTTTATACCAATTGTATCCCGTAATACCCGCAATGCATCACGGCTCGCCACGGACATCAGAATAGCAATTCAAATCAAGCATCCATGCGGAGGAGTACCTGAGCGGAGACAAGATGCATATGCAACAAGAAATATAAACGGGTCAGGACCCGGTTCTATATGATTACCAGATGAATAAAGAGTAGGACAGTTATGAATGATGAATCATGATGAGAGATATAACTATCTAACTACACAATTTAAAACATAAACTAAGCAGAAAGATAAAACAGTTAACATTGATCTGAAAACTTATCATGTGTACCAATTTTCTCATATATGTTTTTCCTTAACAGGAAATATAGGTAAAAATCACAATGTTATGCACTTTATGGCATTTTTATCTCACTTTTACTTTTTGTAAAAATCCTTTCTTTATCAGGAAAATAATCATTTTTCAAATGCTCTTTGTGGCATTTATATGTGCTCTTTATGGCACTTCATTATGCTCTTTATGGCATATCAAATACATCAAGTCCCACTTGATTATGAATTGTTATATATATATATATATAACGAATTCTAAGACCGCCCGTCCGAGTTTCCCCACTGTGCGCGCCCCTAAATGACCATCATCTTCCAGGGCCTAACATAAGACAACCTGGGCACCTATCGAATTCCGTCGGGAAGCGGCCATGTGCCTGCGGGGTAGTCAAGACCACACCCGGAATCTCCTACCCATCGCAGAAAAATATACAACCATAAGCGCTCACATGGCCTAGGACTATATCCACCCTGCATTCATTAGCCAGGGGGCTTCACCTCACGCGCAGACTTCCCTTATGATGTCATTTAGAGAGGTGTGTTTAAACCATTTTATTTATTATTTCCAAAATAAAGTAAATCATTATTTACCGGTTTCATGATTACGTAAATTATCATTTACTAAAAATCAATACCATTTTCATGTATACGTTTCATTTTATCCGAAACCATTACCATTTACTTTTTGTAAATAATATAACTTATCATCCGGAGCCATACGGTAGATTATATCGACACTACAACCACAAAGGGGTAAATAAACTCTTCATTATCTCCAAGCATTTTAGGGTGTTATTTTAAAACCCCAAGATTTTCATCTTTCAAAAGGAATGAATGAACTTTCAATTTATTCTCCAATCTCACCTTTATAGTGTTATTATGAACCACCAAGGTTAACATAGCTTAATTGAGCTTCAGAAATCTCCCAATATTCTTTTAGGGTGGTAATATAAACCATCAAAACTAGTATAGCTTAATTAAGCTTCTAAAGTCTCCCAAACCTAACACTACACCTCCTAGTTTTATAATAACTAACTAGAAGAAAATAATGCCCTATCATCAATGGGCATAACCCCGGAAAAGTCCCCACATAACCCATTCCTAATGTAGGGTAGACAACTAACTCATATTAAACTCTAGGACACTTAGTTTACTTCATTCAGGAAGGTTCCTAGGTCCTATCCTTAAAGAAAAAATGTAAAATTGAGTTATAAAAACAACTCAAAAACAGCAGGAAAACGAATCGATTCGCCCCAAAAGCGAATCGGTTCGGACGACAAAATCAACTTTTTGCAATTGGACGAATCGGTTCGGCCTTCCCCCGAATCGATTCGGGTTATGCGGACCTGGAAACTACCCCTTACCGAATCGATTCGCCATAGGGCCGAATCGATTCGGACCTGCAAATTTGCCAAAAATGGCTTCGACGGGTTAAGAACCCTAAATCCTCCAAACTTCAAATCTCTTCCTTTTCATACACATCCAACAAGAAAAATCTACCCCAAACTAATCTACATGATTATTACCAATCAAAACCCACAATTTCTTCAACATAAATCAATATTAGGGTTTAAATCCCACAAATTCTACATTTAAACCATAAATGTAAATACACAACTAATCATACAATTTATACATCTTAAATCACATATTAGCAAGTAGAAAACATGCCTTAGAGTAGAAATCTCAGATTTGTTTGAGTAGGAGCATCAATCCATCTTCAATCTTCATTTTCTCTTCTTTCTCCATTCTTTCTCTTCCTCTCTCTTTCTCTCCTTTCCTCTCTATGTTTTAAGACATAAAATGGGGGAAATGAAATAAGGGGTAAGTCTAAAATCGTGGCTTAACATAATTCTCCCAACTTAAGTGGTTAACGCCACATTAAAAGACTCCCAAATACGCGTTTAAGCTAAAATCAGGTAAAAGTGCCCGAAATACAAAAATACAATATGGCACTTATTTTGACTGTCTCGGAAATTTCGGGACTAACCACACCCTCTAAAGTGGTATCCGGAAATTTTATAAATCACTTCGACTTCTGATCTTATTTAAACCTAAATGTCAATTTAAATGCATGACACTTTAAATCATACCACATGAAGATATTTACCTACATATTCGGTAAATATACAACATCCCAACAAATATTAACTTCTAACTCATTTAATTAATATTTACTCCAGTCTCCACATTTTATCTAATTACCTTATGAGGTAAAATTAATATAAAATGAGCCTCTCAGAATCGAGGGTTGTTACATACTCCCCCCCTTAAGAGGGAATTTTGCCCCCAAAATTCGGGCGTACCCAATACACAGAAAGGGTAGACCATTCTAGACTAGGATTATACCATCCTAAACGAATCCCTCGTTATTGCAACGTCCCAAATGGACTTAGACTTAGGTCGACCCCATCGACCTCAGCCCACATCATTTTTGCTTTAGCGTAGCACAAAGCGTTCCTCACTAACTATCGATTCTAGCTTCCTATGGAGGAAGACGATGCCCACATGACTCAGCACTAATCGCCCAACCTCCAGAATCATGTTACATCTCCCCTCGGGGCACCCAAACCGACTCTAGGTGGCTTAACCCCAACGCTACTCAACTTTTCCTCACATTGACTCATCTCATCAAGGTGTATGGCTTAAAAGCCAAATCTTTAGAGAAATGTCCCGAGACCACTCCAAGTCCAAGGAACATATTACCCGTTGGTTCCATCCAACGAGTATACGAATTTCTCAACCGACCACGCTAGGCCACTCACGATGCCATGCCTTAGGGAATGATCCATAAAGCCATTCAAAAGCCAAATGGTTGTACGAAAATTTCTATCCATACAATTACTATTTCCATCTGCCATGTATTCTAAGGCGCCCATTCGAGATGTGCCTTTCGGTCCTAAGTTAAATTCCTCTCATACATCCATCCACTTTAGGGTGGTAGGATATACACCATTTTTATACGGTTCCCATTTCTTCATGGAAACTTTAGCCAAACTTCCGACACGAATATCTAGTCTCGGTCCATCCTATTTTAATAGGCACCTCATGCAGTTCTACCATTCCTCCATCAAGAATGGGGCGTACTCTTCTACATATAGTTCATCCATAATGGCCGAAATTGCACCTGTCTGGTCGAACGATCAACAATTTTTCTCAAATAGGATCCTGACCATAACGGTCTCGGCACTTCGATATAAGCGTCTATGAATATACCCCTCTTCATTCCACCGATAATCTTCTTCGCACGAGTAGGTTCAATGGTCAATCACAGACCGGAATATCCACGCTTCAAAGTCTCCCTAGTCAGGTTCGTTTCATTGGGCTTCCTAGGCCATCACCATTTCTCCGACGGTTTCCTATTCGACGTATCTACTACCCCAATCGCATTCCTTTAGCAAGAGAGAACGTCCACTCGATAGTTCTTCTGAACCCTAAACACCAACACTATTCTGTTGCGCCACATATTGCAACAACTTGTTGCTCGTGCGAGAGACTAAATTTCCTGCCCAGGAAGTGGTGCCTCATCTCTTTAAGGTGATCACTACCATAATGAATTTCAATTCAAGCGTGGGATAATACTTCCCACAAGTTTACACTTGTGAGACGCACAAACAATGGGATTATGCCCTAGTATTATTACTCCCCAACCTGGCAGGAGCTTGTTCATTAAACCCACTTTCGAGCTCACTATCATGGGCTCAGGAATGAAGGTCAGCCCATCCATTAACTCCCCGTAAGTGAATTTACCAACGTAACATCATATTTAAGAAAGGCCTTATTTCCTTCGGCCTAAACCACCAAACCTCTCGAGACCCCATAAATCTCGTTCCTAGGGATCTAATCCCAACCCACGACTTATTCGTGGTCAACTCCTTACCACCTTCTTGAATTAACATCACATACCCTAAAGACCTAACGTCCTAATAATCCTAAAGTCTATCTATATATATCCTACCTCAATCATAAGCATATACGACTAAATATATCCCTAGTGCCCAAGACCTATCTCAACTCCCAACATTCGCTCGGTTTCATGCGTGGGACGTCTCGCCGAAGCGAAATCTAGACAAGGAACCCTCCCGTTACACTACTACCTCGCATCGTCGGTCATTAAGATATGACGGTCTAGGACACATGATCGGGATCGGTAAACAAAATATTAATTCACAACTCTACTAATAAGATTCTACTAATAAAATTTTACTTCTACGTTTTACCTCTCAATTAACCAAAGATTTCAATTAATCAGACATTTACTTGCTATCTCCCCAACCAACTAAAATATCTTTACTCACATAATATACATAAATTAAAAGAAAGGAAAATGGCATCTCTCCACTCCCAACGTCGTTAAGGTTCACGCGTGGAGCGTCCCGCAAAAGTGAAATCCAAACAAGGAACCCCTCCTATGCATTACTACTTAACTTTGTTGGTCGTGGAGATAAGTCACAACAACCACATACAATGAAAACAAGCAATAGAACACTCATACCACACATCATATATAACACACATACCTTTAAAATATCATCACTCGTTTTATAAAGAGTGAAGAAATCATAAAACTTCCCTACCGCGAAAGTCATATAATTACTCTGCTATAATCGTGTCAATACTACAACGAGCTCAAATTACACACCCGAATATACATCGGATACAATACTACTAAGTCTTATCCTAAGGAATACACCACCCACTAATAAGGCGGAATTCCCACCAACAATTTATGTCAATCACTCTGGGTCAATACTAATGGCTCTCAGGCTCCATATTCGAGCTTTACACGAACCAACATTATTTCCATTAACTCCCCCAACCAGGAACTTTACTCTTGCCCTCATTCTCCACTCAACGAAGTTTAAAATGAGCGGTTCTACGCTCCACATCATCGCCATTATTCCGACTCTGGTCGACGACAATTGCCCATGCAGTCCCTCTTACTTTCTCAGTAAAAGAGGACATGCACTCGACCTCCTCTTCCTCAGTTCAATGAAACCTCCACAGGCGGATATCCACCAAAAAGGGTTTCATTTCATTACCCCATCTGAAGTGCTAACTACACTTATTTTGGAGCCTATCATATATGATGCACGGTCTCCCTAACCGTACAACACCTTATTCACTATCGATCTTCACCCACCTGCTTACGGTGAGAGAACCATTTCAGTGCTTCTCCATAGCACTATATTTCCATAAGCATACTATCATCATACGGCTCACAGTCTATAGTGTTTCCTCCACACTATATAACTTATCGACAAAACCAACATCCTTGCATCCTATAACATCTCTTCACTCCCTACGTCTTTATTGTTATTGCGTGGAGCGTCTCGCAAAGCAAAATCCAAACAAGGAACCCCTCCAATACACTACTACTAAACTTTGTCGGTCGTGGAGGTCCGTTAACTTCAAATATGCAATCGGGATAAACCTATCCCCTCTTTCAACAAAATGCAGTCTGAACTCCTATCTCTGTTCAAGAGCCACACCACTAAGAGATCGCACTAACACTAAGTCCTTGCGCAACCAATAATGATTTTTAAACTCATAGCTCAACAATTAACCCTGCATACCTTAAATCATATCTATAAGGTCGCCACACACTCGTATCACGATAATGAAACATCTGCTCACCTAAGTTCCGTCCATGCATATAATAGAGGCGAACTCAACCTGTATTCAGGTGAGATATCACAACAACAACATCTTCCACCCTGGAACCGCCAACACGCTAGTCTTTCCATCATTATCCTACTATCGCTCAGAATAACGAATTCATATTCTACTCAAAATAAAACCATACTCGTATAACACACACAAAATGAGCAATACTAATCTGATGTAAACTCAAAATACTAATACACGCTCTTCACAGAGAATGAAAGAAAATAGATCCCCGCTATCGTGGAATACCAAATAATCATATAGTACATAACGTTATCGATACTATTTATAAACTCGAATCATACACGAATCTAGGGATAATAAAACACTGTGACTCAATCTTATCACACAGAATAAGCCTCCTTCAACTGAGGTGAAGCTTATAACAACATTCTTACCAATTACCCTGGCTACTCCAAATAGTTCCTGGACATGGTACGCTTGCCATAACTGAACCAAAAATTACTTTAATCAATGCCCCATCTGGGCACCCTACTCTTGCCCTTTAACTCCCACTGGGCAATGACTAACCGTATGGTTCTATACTCCACATTACAACATTCCCCATGTCGGGTCACCCTGACCCTTTTAAGGTTATCAGTATATTGGACTCCATAGCCACAATCCTGACAATCACTTTACTAGTTCCTCTTAACTTCTTCATAAAAAGGAAACTCCACCACCGGCCTCAACGACCCTGTTTCAAAGAATTCCCCTGGTGGATGTCCATCAATGGGGTCTACGAATGCACACATTCTCCGTAAGTATTAGCAACACTTCTCTAGTGATTCTATCATTCCTCGGAAGGAGTCTCTCTTCATTGTACTTACCTTGATTTATTACAAATTCACTTATGCATAACTCTCTTTATTCACTGTTGGCCTCTGACCGATCCTTACGTGAATAATTTAAAACTGCATTCTTTTCATTCTTGCTAAATCATGGGGACTCAGGGTTAAAAACTATTTGTAAGATCCCTTTAGGGGAAGATCATCCTGCTCCCCCCAATTATGGTGATCACTATACCCAGCATTTCAATATTGCTCCTACGAGTGAAAATTTTTCCTCAAATTTTCACATCTGGGTATTTCCATACCCTTCTCTAAATCAAAGCCTCTAAGCCTTCTAATTCCAATGAGTAATGCTACACTGCTTGCGCATGAATTAACTTCAAAGTATGGACCTTATCAAAGACCCCTTTCAAACCTTTAGCTTCACCGGTTAATTCAAATTTAGTACCACTCTCTACTATAGCAGTACTTGGATACTTACAACTACTACACTTTTAGAATTTGTTGCAACAATTGTTAGCGAATGCCTTAAAAGGAGTGACCTCTGCTACAGTCCTCACACCCAACTTCAACTCATAGCCCCTACTAAGCCCCACCTCCTTCCGCCTTCCTTGATCCCCACACGAATCTCGAACGAGTGAGCAAAAGATTATTATAATCTAATAATATGGAAGGAGAACAAAATCTCACAAAAGGAATCAAAAATCCTAATCATAAGGCGCTATAATAAATCAAGAGCAACGCTGAACGCGTAGTACGTCCGCACATATTCCTAAAGACATTAGAACCTGATGCTCTGATACCATCTGTGACACCCCGCCTAATAAAATACCGAGAAATCACTCATGTACCCAATTAAAATAGGAGTCGCATAGCAATCATTCTTAGCATCACGGTCGAAAACCAAATTGATTACTAATAACCTATTAGGCTGGCGTCAAAATTTTATTTAACTAATCTTTTTAATCAAACCAACTAAGAAAAATAATCACACGGTTTAAATAAATGAAACTAAAAAGAAATAAAATTACCGAACACTCGGTTCAACAATAATACAAACAGAATGAATGCCGCATAAAAAGGCGGTGAAAGAATAAATAAATACAATTTGGCTTTCGGCCCGAAAGTTACTACAAGTCTTCCTATCTAGATCATAAGAATATAAGTGTCTCAAAATAAACCTGCATACATCCACAGCTGCTGCAGCAAGTGTCTGACTCGAAAGAATAGTCATCCACGCATCCCTGAGTCTGGACACCTATATATAGAGAGATATAGCAAAATAGAGGAAAAGTAGAGAAACGGGTCGAAGCCCGAGTTGTCAAAATATTTTGCAAGTGCATAAATGATTTATTTTTATTTATTTTTTTAAATATGTTTTATCTCATATTTAAATTGGTATCTCACTCCCATGAGATACCGATCACCTCTCTTCTAATAGTGCACACCTAGCGCATCCCTCTAAACATTCTAGTCAAGCTACATTGCCCAACTAATCTGTCGCCCCCAAACTCTAAAAATCCTAAGAAAACCAAGTACTAAGGGCCAAACTTCTCCCCGGTCTCAACACGATGCCATGTTCGTGCATGGGGTGTCTCGCGAAGCGAAATCCAAACAAGGAACCCCCCCCCCCCCCCCCCCGATACACTACTACTTGGCAAGGTCGATCATCGAGATGCAATAGACCCTCAGCACATAACATATATATATATATATATATATATACACTTGTGGGTACCTAGATTTGCCATCACAAACCCAGACGAGTAGCCCAATAGAAACGGCCCAAAGTCTGGGCCCTTTGCATCTCAACTGAATTCAGTTATGACTTAGTACACTCCTAAAATCTCGTATGGAGATATTCTAGGAGTATAAGATGGACATGGGGGATTCCAACACCCCCACTCCCCAAGAATAAACATGTATATAATAAACCCTAAGTCTGGGGCAAAAGGCACGATTTGTATTCTCTTAAAAACACTCCCCGGAGTATATAGAAATAATACTGACTGCACCACCGTGAACGTAGGCATTCTTGTCGAACCATGTACATACAGTGTTGTGTGATTGGCATTCGTTATCTTTATTTTCTCGGGTGATTGCGCTTTTCTAATTTATTTTTGTTGAATATGATTATCACCACAATTGGCGCCGTCTGTGGGAAATGTTTGTCTTCCTTAAGAAATCCCTCACCAACAAAGAAGCTAGGATGTCTGGTCACAGTAGAAATGCCCGTCGAGCAGGGGATATCCAAGAATAGCCTGCCCCATGCAGGATCAGATCTGAAGTTAGGCATTCAGACCAGGGATCTCACCCTGAGCGGCAAGCCTCAGAAGAAAGTCAGGGACCAGCGAAGTCCACACAAATCTACCGGTTGATTTATGACTATGAGGGAAGGCTCCAAGAGCAAGGAGAGACTGCTCGTAAGCAAGAGGTTGATAATGCTCGCCTCAAAAGGATATTAGAGAAGATGGAGAAAGAACTCCATCGCAGCACTAGGTGATGTCCATACCACACTCCTAGCCCTTAGGCGAGAAAGTCTCACAGTCGAGGGAGGAGCCCCAGACGCGGATCCTAAAGGAGTGAGAAGCTCAAGTCAGATGATGACTTGCTCGAGCAACAGCGACCAGCTCTCCGTTATAGGAGCCCAACTCGAGGTGATGACGATATACGAAATTTGGTCCGAAAAGAAATGGACCAGCACCCAACACATCGGGGTGCCAGATCAACCATAGAGCTTGCTCAGTGAGCTCTTAGGACCCAAATGAAATCCCCTTTCTCAAGATAGATAGAAGAAAAAGAAGCCCCCAAGAAGTTCACAATCTCGAGATTCAAGATCTATGATGGAAAGACTGACCCTATCGATCACGTTAGGCAGTAAAGGCAGGCAATGACTCTCTGGAGCCACAGAGATGCACTGATGTGCCAGATATTTCCCTCAAGACTCTATGATTTGGCCCATAAATGGTTCTAGAGGCTCCCCCATAGGTCCATCGGGAGCTCTGAATCCCTGATCGAGCTCTTCACGACTCTCTTCATTACTAGCAGCTCCCATCCGAAGATGATTGATGCTTTGCTAACAATAAAGAAGACTCCCCAGGAGAGCCTGCGAAACTATGCAAAAAGATAATAGGATCTGTTCAATGAGGTCTTGGAATGTCAGAGCAAGTATCAGTAGCCTCTTTCAAGATTATCCTACCCAGCTCTTGCCTTCTGCACCAATCCCGGATGAAAAAGGAGGCCACAACCATAGATGACCTAATGGTTTGCATCGAGAAATTTGCCAAAGTGGAGGATGTGACCCGCCTCAATACAGGAGATAATGGTCGAACTAAGCTCACTACCAAGGCCAACGATAAGTTCAAGAATAAGAAGAAAGGGGGAAAGAATGGCTCTAAGAACGGAGGTAAGAAAGATGCTTTAAAAGCATTTCAGGCAGTGAACACTGTCTTCAAAGAACCAATCTACGAGATCTTGGCGAAGAACAAAGACGAACCATTTATTAAGTGGCCTATAAAGATGGGAGGAGATACCTCAAAGAGAAATAACGCGCTGAGATGCGCTTTTCACAAGGAGGGAGGACATAAGACTGAGCATTGCAAGGCTTTTAAGTCTCACCTTGAAGAGTTGGCCCAGACTGGGCACCTGAACGAGTTTGTTGAGAAGCAGGCAGAGAAAGTCACTTCCAATGGAGAAACAAGACCGGACAACGTGCTCGAAGATGATGTTGGCCATGAATTTGCAATTATTCATGGGGCATCTGATATGAAGAAAATTTAAAGGAATTCAGCCCGGATGAAAGTGAAAAAGCTTACTGCAGTAATGCAAGCTTTTTAGATTGACCCAGTAAAGACACAAGCAAGTAAACGTCGGCGAGAAGATGACGTCGACTATAGCAAATATATTATATTCACAGATGAAGATCTGGTGGGGGTAAGAACCCCACATCATGACGCCTTGATCATTACTCTTAGGATATCCAACTACGACATCGACAAGTTGCTCGTCGACTAGGGAAGCTCATCCGAGGTAATGTATCTCGACCTGTTCAAAAAATTGAAGTTAAGTATTTCCGACTTGAAGGAAGCCACTATACCTCTAGTTGGATTCGCTGCAAAAGTGACTATCCCATTAGGAAAGATCGTGCTGCCGATAAGGACAGGAAGTGTCTCTAAGATGATCGAGTTTCTAGTGGTCGACATCGAATCGCCATATCAAGCTATCGTCGGTAGGGGGTAGTTGCACGCAATGAAGGTAGTCCCTTTGACCTACCATTAGAAAGTCAAGTACGTAACTGAGCGAGGAGTAATGGATATTCACGGAGATCAGTCGATGGTAAGAAGGTGCTTCATAGCAGCCATCCGCCTGAAACCATAGAAGAAGGCCGAGAAGGCCAAAGAGAAGGTCGAGGAACAAGAAGGTCTGATACCTTCAAAATAACAGTTAAGATATGGAAGGCCCAGAGTGGAGGAAACTAGGCTCCTCCCGTCTGAGCGGGTCGTCGAAAACCTGGAGGAGATAACGACCAGTGGAAGCAAGAAAGATAGGAGTTTCTTGATCGGGACTTCTCTTACAGATCAAGAGAAGAAAGAATTGACGGTGCTACTGAGAAGCAACCTAGATGTTTTTGCGTGGGAACCTTACGAGCTGCCTAGCATTGATCCCACTGTGGTTTTGTAAGGACAATTTTGTCCATTATTAATTTGTATGTCGTACGCCGTTACAACGTTGAAGAAATTCAAGATCACATCTACAACAACGGATCCGAATATCAAAGCATCTTCAACATCATAACCTCTGCAAGAATGAACTTGGTAAAGTTTTGTTTTGAAGTCCCTTAAAGTTCATACTTAGTATTGGGAAATTTTTATAAAATGTTTTTATAAAAAATAAGAAGTAATTTTTTTCAAGAAAAATGAGGCTTTTAAAAGTTTTTTATTTTTCTGGAAAGCTGGACCAGTCCGCCTCCATACCGAACCGATCCGCTTTGCACCAGTGAACCACGGACCGATTGCAAACCGAAGAAGCCTATTTTAAAAAAGAACCGATCCGAGGTCGGACCGATCCGCCTCCAAGCCGGACCGGTCCAGTTGGGTTAAAATCGTACAGTTCCGTGTGATGTTTATCCATCAGCTCATATTTCCTATATATATAACTATTTCGGTGGTGTATTTCTTTAAGTCTTTGAGAAAACGTTTTTAAGAGTTCAAACACAACAAGACTTTGATTTTTGATGTGCCAAACATCTTTTTTATTCAAACACAAAAATCCCAATTACTTTTTTGTGAATCTTTTGAAACCCTAGAACACAAGTTTTGCTACTGTTCAACCTTTGTGGGGAGATCTTTGTAACCGAGGGCTGCGTGTCATTGCTAAAGGAGTCTCTACAAAGTGTTATGGCTGCGTGTCATTGAGGAGAGCTGTGGTTCTTCCTTTGTTGTTTGGGCTGCGAGTCCTTGGAGGGTGCGCGTGTATTCTCTTACTGAGTTCAAGACTGCGTGTCTTTGTGGGTTGGCTGCACGTTGATCCATTGCAGATTTCTCTATGTAATTGTAAGTTGCGATTTATATATTCATAGTGAAATAAAGGTTTTACCCGAAAGGGGTTTTTTCCTGAAATCTGTGTCTCAGCATATTTACTGCGTTGCATGATTTATTTTTAATGGGTTAATTTAGATGCATGTTTAGGGGCTGTATTTATTTGAGTTAAAAGTAGACTCTAATTAAATAAGGGTTACTTGGAAACTTGCGAATTTAATTTAAATCATTATCATAATTGCACTTTTCAGGTTTGCCATAGGTTACATGTCGACCCCACTTTCAGGCCTATCGCGCAGAAAGCGCGGCAAACTGCGCCCGAGAAGGCTAAGGTCGTGGAGAATGAAGTTGAAAAGTTGCTGGATACAGGATCCATACGGGAAGTTCAATTCCCTAAATGGCTATCCAACCCAGTAGTGGTTCCAAAGAGCAATGGGAAATGGAAAGTCTGCATTAACTTCACTAACCTTAATAGGGCATGCCTAAAGGACAGTTTCCCTCTCCCAAAGATCGACCAATTGGTGGATGCCACAGCTACTCACAAGAGAATGAGTTTTCTAGACACATATTTGGGGTATCATCAGATCCCTCTGTATGCACCAGACTAAGACAAGACAGCGTTCATCACTACTGTCGAATTATACTGCTACAAAGTTATGCCCTTTGGGCTTAAGAATGCAGGAGCATCTTACCGGAGGCTAGTCACCAATATGCTCAAAGATCAAATGGGAGATACCATAGAGGTCCACATCGACGATATGCTCGTCAAGAGTAAGCATAAAGAGGACCATCTCTCAGACCTATAAAATACCTTAGAGATCCTCAGGAAATACCGAATGAAGCTCAATGCGAAAAAATATTCTTTCGGTGTCCAGTCAGGAAAATTCCTCGGGTATTTGGTTAGCGAGAGAGGCATTGAGGCCAACCCAGACCAGATCGATACGATCAACAGGGTACTACCCCCTCGCACAATACGAGACATACAGAAGCTCACGGGCATACTCGCTACTTCAAATCATTTCATCTTAAAGTCCTCTGAAAAGTGCAAGCCATTCTTCCAGCTCTTAAAAGGAAGCAAGATAGTAGAATGGAATCAGATTGCTCACAAGCATTTGAAGAGCTCAAGGCTTACCTTAGCTCACCGCCCATGCTCGTTATACCTCACGAGGATGATTCCCTGTACTTATACCTCGCCATATCCAACCATGCCGTCAGTTCTGTACTGGTGTGCGAGAAAGCAGGAATCCAGCATCCAGTCTACTACGCAAGCAAAACCTTATTGCACGTCGAGCAGCGGTACCTACCACTGGAAAATCTCACTTTCGCACTAGTAATATCTTTAAGGAAGCTGAAACACTACTTCAAAGCTCACACTATCATCGTCCTTACATCACACTCCCTTAAAGAAGTCTTACAAAAAGCGGATCTGTCTGGTAGACTACCCAAGTGGTCAGTCGAGCTTAGACGATTTGATATCCAATTTCAGCCCAGGAATGCAATTAAAGGGCAGGTCCTCGCTGATTTCATCGCAGAATTCACAGGCGAACAACCTTTTGACCAGCCTCAACCCGTGAAGTAAATGGAAGATAACCCATCAGTAGGAGCCTGGAAACTGTTTATCGATGGAGCCTCCAACTCAGAGGGGGAAAGAGTAGGAATTGTGCTCGTTACACCGGAAGTTACAATCCTCGAGAAAGGAATCAGGCTTGGATTTGAAGCCTCCAACAACGAGGCAGAATACGAGGCTTTGATAGCCGTTCTGCATAAGGTATGGGTGCTGGGGGCAAAGCAGCTGCAAGTGTTCGGCGACTCACAATTGGTCTCCAACCAGATAAGTGGGGACTTCAACGCAAGAGACGAAAGAATGGTAGCCTACCTCGTCTTGGCGAAAAAGCTTATGTCCATCTTTGAGGAAGTCAGTGTCCAACAATTTACCAAAGGATAGAACAACCATGCCGACGCCCTGGCAGCCCTAAGTTCAGCAATCAATTCCAACTTAAAAAGGACGATCGCCATCGACTTCCTCATCCGTCTGAGCATCAACCAGAGCGATGAGCTGCAAAACATGGAACATATACTCCATATTGAGTCAGTGCCCAATTGGGTGGACCCTTTGAGGGACTATTTGAAAGATAGCGCACTTCCAAGCGATAAAAAAGTAGCTCATCAGATAAGAGTCAAGGTTGCTCGCTTCACTTGTCTTCTGTGGGCAAACTATACAAGAGATAATTCACATGACCTTACCTTCAATGTGTTCACCCGAAGGACATCGAGCTAGTTGTACACGAGCTTTACAAGGGAATCTGTGGAAGCCATATTGGAAGGAGGTCACTAGCCTTTCGAGCAATGAAGGAAGGCTACTAGTGTCCATATATGCAAAAAGATTATGCAGTATATGCTCGCAAATGCGAGAAATGTCAACTACATGATCCTATAGTCCACCAACCTACCAGCGACCTAAGATCGCTTACCCGCCCATAGCCTTTCGCCTAATAGGAGATGGACATCGTAGGCCCTCTTCCTACCTCTGTCGATAATCGCAAGTATCTATTGGTCATAATAGATTACTTCACCAAATGGATCGAGGCAGAGCCACTGGCGAACATCAGAGATGCAGATATGATGATATTTATATGGAAAAACATAATTACCCGCTTCGGAATCCCCAGAACCATCATCACTGACAACGGAACACAGTTCGAGAGTGGACCTTTCTATAACTTCTGTAGAGAACACAGGATCAGGCACTATTTTAGCTCGGTGGCCTACCCCCAGAGCAATGGTCAAGACGAGGCCTCCAATAAAATAGTGATCGATGGGTTGAAGAAACAACTAGAGCGAGCCAAAGACGCATGGGTGAGTGAGCTGCTAAATATTTTGTAGTCCTACCGCACTACCCCACGACGAGCAACTAGGGAAACCCCATTCTCACTAACATATGGAATGGAAGCAATCATCCCTTTGAAATCTGTCCTACCCACCATGAGAACCACCCTTGTCGACCAAGGCCAAAATGATGCAGCATTACTCGCTGAACTTGACCTAGCTGACGAATGCAGAGAGCTATCCCTAATAAGGTTGGCGAGGTATTAGCAACAGCTCGCGAAATAATATAACAAGAAGGTCAATCCAAGGACATTCCAAGTTGGGGACTACGTCCTAAGGAAGGTCCTTGAAAGCGCAGTAAAACCATCAGATAGCAAGATGAGTCCAAATTGGGAGGGACCATTCAAGGTGACAAAGGACGACCTACAAGGAGCCTATCACTTAGAAACGCTGGAGGACAGAGAGATACCCCGAGCTTGGAAAGTACCCAATCTGAAGAAATTCTACTTATAGTTTTTTAGTTCATCTTTTATCACATTTTTAAAATTGACAACTCAATTTTTATTGCTTGTGATTAATAAAAGAGTGTTTGGCAGTGACATTCTGAAGTGTTAATTTTATATTATGAACTTTATAACTTGCACACCTTTTCCAAGTGACAGGCATATTACTAATTATGCAGAAGCAGGGAATCACCCTCCTCAGGTCTTTGTTATGAAACACGAAGAACCTATTAGCATTGCCCCTGACAATATATGAAGCCCTACAAGAGACCCTTAAGCAGTTCGGCCAAATCAAATTGGTCGCCAAATAATGTTTGGCTCAAAAATCCTAATCAGATAGAACATCCAACACCAGGTGTGTCCTCGCCATTGTTGTACTTAGGCCTAAGGGAGTGTGACGACACGACCTAAAAGGTAAAGTAAGGCAGAATGGTATCCCAAAAAGTATACTGGACTGGGAGGATACTCACTAAAAAAATAACCCTACAAATCTAGTCGACTATAAAGGGCCCAAGAAAATCAAGCAGGAAATAAATAAATAAAAGATATACAACGCATGTTTAATCGATAAAATCGCCCGAGACATAAATATCACATTACTTCATTACATGTACAATGAGTTACATCCAGTAAAGTCTTAATGAGGCTGAGGCCTCTGAACAAGATAATCATCCACTTATGCTCTTCGGCCATCATCCGGATGAGGAGCCAATTCCTCCTCAACCTTATTCACATCTGACTCTAACATCCGCCTAGGGATAACATCTATAGGGATCCAATGGCCGTCCTTCCTCAAAAGATTAGGCCTCAGAGTTGAAGGAGATATCTTGTGACGGTACCAGAGCACTGAGTTACTTGGGACCTGCAGTTCCCTGAGGGCACTCAACCATCCCCTAATAAAGTATAGTTCTTCGAACTCTGTCAGCCTCATCGGAGCATCTATCCAACCTTGTTCATAACCATCAGCCTACACTCGCCGAGGACCTTTCTTGAACAGATGCCTCAACCATGGGATGTCTTTTTGAAGCCCATTAGCAATCACATATGCTTGATAGACATCTTCTCGGATCTCGTCCATTTCCCTAGTCGGACCACCTACGTTTGGACCAGCTCGCGGAGTAGCCGATGAGGTAGAACCTCACAAAATTGGAGGGGCGCCGTTCGGTCCTGTGCTAGCTCATAGAATAATCGATGAAGAGGAACCTCGTAAGACGTGAGGAGCAATGCTCGGTGCATGTTCCCTGAGGCATAACACTTCCCTCCTTAGGGACTCATTTTACTTTTTTAGAACTTCTCCTACTTGGTTAATCTCAGTGGCATCGAGGAGTCTAGCTCTCAGAGTGTTCACTTCTTCTTGGACAGTGGCACTAACATCTTCCATCTCCTGAAGCCCGTCTTTCAGTTTGGCGATGAGCTCAGACTGATCTATGAAGCTCTTATTCCTCGATCATAGCAACTTACAAATCCTTAAGAAGGTCTGGCGAACTTGATTGCTCACATTAGGACCAAGAATTCTTCCAAGTTGAGAAGTGGCAGGTTTATACTCATCTGCATCAATCGACTATATGCCATAACAAGCAGTAAAGAATAAAAGAATCAATATACTGAAGGGAAGTGCTTTAATTTCATTAATGGAAGTCCAAATTACATCGATAAACAAAGAAGAGCAGTACAAACAAAGTAAAAATACATAAAGGTCCTAAGATAAGGCTAGCTGGCAACCTCGATTTGTTCAGAGGCGGTTGGCGATTTTCCCTTGTTAGCAACAGTAGTAGCATCTCCCTCGAAAGTAACAGTTGTTGCTCCCTGAGTAGGAGAAGCACCGATGGGAACAATTTGACAGGTAGGGACTACACCTTCAACGGTTGGGGTAGGCGCATCATTGACAATAAGCTTTGGGCCTGGATCATACTTATCGAACAAGGGTGAGTCAACGTCCACCTTAGCAGCCAAAAGAGCCTTATTCTAGCCCTTTTTTAAGTTTATAGGCTGATGTAGCCTATCAGAGTGTCAGCATCTTCATATGCGATAGCCCACTCAGAATTGTATGAACTTTCCTTAATGGTGGCTGCCTCGGACTCCATATTTTTTAGCTTCTCTGCAAGCACCTTATTTTCCTCAACTACGGCTAGCTTGCTCGTGCAGACCAGGTCGTAAGACTGCTTTAGCTCGTTTATATCCTTTGCCACCGCCTCCTTCGCTCTATTAGAATCAACAAGGGCAAGATCGAAGGACATCTGAGACTTATTGGTAGCCTTCAAACTGGCCTCTAGCTCGATGCCTTTCCCATTCAATTTATTGTTCTGCTTCTCCAAATTTGCATTCCTACCCACCATCTCGTCACGAGTACGATAGAGAACGGCAAATTCGGTCAAGAACTGCAAGTAAAAAGGAATAATTAGAATAAATCATTGAACAGAATATTACAAGTATCAAAGAACAGAGATAGACTTACCAAGGCTAGCCTCTGACTTTCTTGCAGGGCTAACTAATCAGTCCACATTGCCCTCTATCGATCAGCAGGCAAAACTTCTCTCTCGAGCAGCGTAGGAGCCAGTTGGGGAGAGGTGGTGACCGAGGCCCCCTCGTGAAATGCAGACACGAGCACTAAAGCTTTCCCGACCTTCATCCTCGCTTCCACTCTCATCCTCTCCTCTTCTCTCTCCTTTACCTTCTCAGCTCTCTTCCTCTCTTCCACCTTCTTTTTCTCTTCAGCCTTCTTCCTCTCCTCTTCTTTCTTTCTCTCTCTCTCTCTCTCTCTCTCTCTCTCTCTCAACTGTTCTTCCTCCTTTCTCTTCTTCTCCTGCTCATGAGCAGCAGACTGAGAACCGATGGAAACATCCCCACTGACAGACTTTTTCTTCTTCGACCGCTGAGCAAGAAGCATGTCATCATCATCATCATCACGAATCAGATTCCTCCTAGGAGGAGCCATTTCCTCGCTGGAACTCCTGGATGTACTTAAAGACTCTTGAGCCTTAGAAACCTCTTTCGATCTAGAAGAACCTTCACCACTACAGCTCGCCTCACTGAGACCGCCTTCAGCACCTCCCGTAATGTCACTTTCAGGACTGTTCTCTTCCTCGTCCAACTGGATGGGATCTGTAGCTACTTCTTCAGTAATATCCATGTCAAAAATGCTATCTACAGGACGCAAAATGAAACAGGACTCAATGTTCTTGTACTCCAGAAGAAAAGCAGTTGATCGAGGATGTTCACCGTTAGCCAAAGGATCTCTAATATTTCAAGCTTTAATCAGCTTGGCAGCTCGAACCTAACTAAGGGCAGGTTCTAAGTTCTTTGTCGTCGATGAAAGGGTAACAGAAAAATATCAGAAAAATCAAACATTGACATAAAAACAAATGAAAAGAGCAAAGGCAAAGATTACCTATGAACTCCTCCCCATGAAAGGGGACTGTGAATCTATCAGACCTCGACCCCTCAGTATGGGGGGAAACTGCCAATTTCTAGCAAGAAAACTCTCTTGCCAGTAATCCTTATGGGAATCAGGTAGATTTACTACCAATACCCTATTAGGACTCCTGGCCTTGAGGTAAAGAAGTCCAGAACTAGTTCGAGAGAAGGAATAACAAAAACAAATTTCAGCAAGCCCTAATTTAGTGCCATAGAGTTGGTTTACTATATGGACCCCATTAACTATCTTCCAAACATTCGGCGAACACTGTGCTGGAACGATGTTGAAATAACCAAAGAAATGTAAAAACAAAGTGCTCAAAGGGAAAGTGAGACCCCCTTGGGCCAGCAAGAGAACATGAATCCAATGAGCGCCCTCTATCTCTCTAACATTTTTAGGGAGACGGGCGCACTCAATGTATACCCAGTCTGGGATATTATAGAACTTCCAAAACTCATACATAATCATATTGCCTATGTTTTCCATTTGTAAACCCTAATTAAAAATTCAAAGAAATCTTAACAGAAAAAACACAAAGAGAGAGCAAAGGGGACTTACGAGATGAAGGTTTGGCTAGGGTGACATAAGATCACAAGCCCAGATGACGAAGAAGATTGAAAGAAAAGTAAAGAAAGACCTAGAGAGGAGTGCGCAATAGCAAAAGTTTAGAAAAGATTAGAAAACTTGAAGAAGTTTGAAATGACAACTACGGACTGCTGTTCCAAATGACTTTTAAATGCTTCCAATCATCATGCACAGGACACGAAGCAAGTTTCCACCTAAATCAGTTTTCAATCTTGGGAGGAGTTGCACAATTTTCAAGAGAGACATTATGACAAATTATTTAAATTTATTGAGCCCAAATTGTGGCCCAACAACTTTAGGGGCAATTGCGGGTACCTGAATTTGCCATCACAAGCCCAGACGAGTAGCCCAATAGAAATGACCCAAAGTCTAGGCCCCTCGCATCTCAACTGAATTCAGTTATGACTTAGTCCACTCCTAAAATCTCGTAAGGAGATATTCTAGGAGTAAAAGATGGACGTGGTGGAGTCCAACACCCCCACTCCTTGAGAACAAACATGTATATAATAAACCCTAAGCCCGGGGCAAAAGGCACGATTTGTATTCTCTAAAAAATACTCCCCGGAGTATATAGAAATAATAATGAATGCGCGACCGTGGACGTAGGCATTCTTCCTGAACCACGTACATATTGTGTTGTGTGATTGGCATTTGTTATCTTCTTTATTTTCTTGGGTGATTGCGCTTTTTTCATTTATTTGTATTGAATATAATTGTCACCACAATACTCATATAAGAAAAACCCAAAACTAGAGAACTAAGGGTTAAACTTTTTCCCAGTCTCAACATTAGGCCATGTTCATGCGTGGGGTGTCTCACGAAGCGAAATCCAAACAAGGAACCCCCCCCCCCCCCCCCCCCGATACACTACTACTTGGCAAGGTCGATCGTCAAGATCCATTAGACCCTCAGTACTCAACTTATATATACGTACCCATATAAATACATATACATAACCTACTCATTTACAATGCACATCACAATATAAGTCTGGATACAATCTCATGGAATGAGAATTAAATCTTTAGTCCTTTTGTCTCTTTACTCTTAGTTAGAGATATATATCTTGTTCTCATGCACAAGAAATATACTATACACACCAGTATAATAACCATCCAAAAGAGCTATAACTCGAGGATGCGGTCTCTATGCTATCATCTACCAGTGAATCACTCACATATCATCCAGGTTACCAACGGTCGGAATCTCACACCGCCTTGGTAAAAGCCAAATCACAACGTATGGGAAGCGATCATAGTTCCTCCTCGAAAGTGAGACGAAACATACCCACCACGTCTCACCCCTAATAAAAAATCACACAATATAAAATAGAAGTTATGACCTGGGGACTATACGCTCCCTGCTCCTCAATCCAGGGGCCTCACCTACATCGCGCAACTTCCCATGATATCATAGAAGGGGTATGCTTCACATACATATATATACCATCCACACATAGATATATATATATACATTTTCGTATCATATAATATATATACTTTAATCACATAGTAT
Source organism: Sambucus nigra (assembly GCA_949130495.1). Classification (NCBI taxonomy): domain Eukaryota; kingdom Viridiplantae; phylum Streptophyta; class Magnoliopsida; order Dipsacales; family Adoxaceae; genus Sambucus; species Sambucus nigra. Next base: position 58,519,704 of record OX422219.1, read on the forward strand.
ATATATATATTCCACATTGTTCCTCAAAGATACATATAAATGGACATAATTGCCAATCACACATAACAATGACCAATAATCCCAAAGATTCTCACAATTATTAATATCCAAGCATTCACACGCTCATGATACTAAACCCAACAGTATTCCCTCACTTGATAAATAACATGTACCTTATTTCCGCATAAGGATTTATATAATTTCTCCAACTATACCAATTCATACTAAGTAAATGAGTATTTTACCAAATTCATCCTGGTAGTCTCGTACGCTATACTCAACCATAATCAATATAATTATGTTTTCTACACGCACAAATATGTATGCTTAAAAGCCCACTGAAATTATCCCAAGAATTATTCACCCCCAAACACCCTTAAATTAAATAGGTCGTGGATTCCATTTCCACGAACCCAAGGACTACATTTTGTCCAAATATTAATATAGAGGTCCCCACTCTATTTTTGGGAAACCCCAACTCTCCAATTTCTCAATTTATCTATTTTTCTCAAAAATATAATTTTAGTGTCACATGCTTAAAACACTCTCTTAGCCCCCATAAATTCCCTCAATTGGATGAATATTTACTCTATAGTTAAGTATTTATCTCCCTAAATAAATAGGCTAGAAATCCTTAATTCTCCCAATATCAGGTTTGATTTCTAACTAACGATTTCGATTTCGGATAGCCTTCCTAGAAAATGATTATAAATCCAAAAAAAATCATAAAAATACACGATCAGCGCCCACACGACCGTATCGAAAAGATCTATAAATTTTATTTTTTGACCAAGATCCGAATCGATTCGCTTCCAGGACGAATCGATTCGAAATGGACGTTGTCTCACTATTCATCATCTTCTCCAATTTTCATTTTAATCCAACAAAATCCCAACTCAAATTCCATCGTTTCTACCTCAACAACCAACAAAATAATCATCTACACATAATGATTTAACCAACACATCAATTAAAATGAAGGTATTCAATCATTCAATCAAGAATCTAACCCTAACTCCATCAAATTCATTTATCACAAAACTACACCATTTTCATCCATTCATGCTTAGATTTCATATGGGGCGATCAACACATCAATTTCTATGAGTTTATTTCACAAAAACCCCATTTTTATTCAAGAATACCAACCCAAAAATCATATAGTTTACCAACCATAATATGAGATATACACACTAAATTGAATAAAGCAAGTAAGCACTTGCTTGGAGGATAAAATCCGACGATCCCGAGTCGAATCCCACGGATTCTGGCTCGTAAATCCTGTTTCTCTCCTCTTTCTCCCTTCCTTTCTTCTTTTCTTCCTTTTTCTCCCTTTTCTTTCCTTTCTCCCACTCTCCCGTGTCTTATATAATGAGAAATAAGGGTTTATCCCTTTTAAACCCCAAAATGACTCATTTACTCAATTGCGAGTCTCTATTAAGTCAAAAATTTGCGAAACTCAATTACAACCCCCGGATACTCTATTCTGACTATCTCGGCCATTCCGAGACTCACCGCACAATCGGAATCTTCATCCGAGGTACCTGATCGCAAATCACTAATTTAACCCCACACAACTTAATTATCCTCTATCCCTTTAAAGTATTCCCATTAAAATATTATCCTCTGTCCCTTTACCCAGCTGCGATATATAATTAAAATACTCCAACTTATTTACTTAATCCCAAAAGTAAATATAACATCCATCGAAAACCATCTAATCCTTGAAAACTCCAAAAATTACTATTCACGATAACCTCTTAAATTGCCAAATTACACTTACTTATGAATTTTAATTATACCCAAAAGTGAAGGGCGTTACAATGTCAAATTGTCTTTTAATCATTTCCTACAAATTGAGAAAAAACATGTATCACAATCAACCTCTTTTCGTAAATGAAACTTGCAAACATCCACAAAAATAAAATTCATAATGTAACTAAGTCATTTACATTGCAATTATCAACATATTTATAACTCTCTACCAGTCGCTCCATCATCGACATCGTACGTGAGATCCTTTTTCTTACGTGTCCATCTCCAAACACTCAATTTGTCGATGGACTCTCGTTTTGACTTCGTCTAATTTATATATAAAAAGAAAACATGTTAACAAAATCCTAAAAGAACATAAATATAATCATAGTTTAGTAGAATAAATATATAATTATACTAAAGTAAGAACATATACTAACTTGTTTCTTTATTACAGCAATTGAAGTTCTCACAATTCTTGGGTGAGAACAAAGATAAGTTCGGTTAATGATATTCCTATTTGCCACTCGCTGCAAGTGAAAATAAATAATGTTAATGACATTTTAAGTTACTTGGTATTGTATACTTTCCTCACCAATTCAATGTATTATTTTTAGAAAATTTCGATGGAGTCTTCTTTGTTTTTACATGTAATCCAACCTGTCTAATCACCAACATAACATCAATAATTAAAAAAATAACATGCAAAATCACGTCTACCAATTCAATGTGATACCTTTGTTGTTTCTTGACCCCATTGTTTCACTAAGATTTTCCATTGATTCGGGTTGACTTGGGGGGTATAGTTGCTAAACGCTCTGCATCCGTGTTCAATTCCCTATAACAATTCTTCTTGGTCTCATACTTAAAGGATCTCCATTGAATTCCAAGCTTACGACAACATATGTTTTAGTTAGAAATACTAAGAATTTTAAATACATTAGTTAGAAATACTAAGAATTTTAAATACTTTAGTTAGAAATACTAAGAAATACTAAGAATTTAAATATTCGATTTTACTAATACGAGATTAATTTAATATTACTTGCACTTGTTCCCAAACAAAGTCGAGCTTTCATTGATTTTCTTTTTTCCAAGAAGGCAAAGTCAAAGGAAACAAATCCCCTTGACGTGCATAATAATCGAGTTGACTCTCCAGCTTCGTCACATATGGTCGAATTGGTTGGCAATCTTCATCCCCACCAATTATCTTTTTCTCACCATTACCCCATTCATTCCATTGTTTGGTACTCCCTCTAAATTTCCTCTTAATAGAGGATGTGCCATTAGTGTCTGATAACTAGACTTTTTATCTCCCCGGCAACGACACCATTTGATAGAACGCCATTTGTGTGTGGTCGTTGCTTGAAAAGCCCTTCTAATCAAAATCCTTATGTACCTACAAATATAATAATAAACTCAAGTGTAGAGTGGTAAGTAAGGATGTCAATCCACTTTCTAGGGAGTAAAGCAAATGGAACAAATTCACATGTAATTCACTATTTATTTTCTTTTTGTGCTTTTTCACTTTTTCTAATTTTTTTTAGATTTTTCAATATTAAAACAAAAGGGTGAGGTGAGATCTAAACTAAACTAAACTAAAGTGAAAATAACTAACTAGAAAATGACTAAAATAAAAAATAAAGTCTAACACTAAAATAAAAGATAAAGTGAGGTAAATAATTGTGAGAACAATCAAGGAGTGGGATTACACCACAAATTTTAGTTATTCTAATTACTTAATTTAATTATTTGAATTATCCCAAATTAATATTAAAATTACAAACCAACTCTCGTTGCAAGTGTAATTATAATAGTAATCTTTTAGAAAGCTAAAAATAACACCCCACAACTCTAGAAAATTAGATCTACACTCCTTTTAATTAATCACCCGCTAGGATCGATCAATTAGAATTTATGTCAATCTTAGAAATTAAATTTAGAGTTGAAATTCAAATGATAATACCCCACATAAGAAACCCCTATCTCTAGTTCGAATCTAAAATGGGTATTATCACTAGAATTTCGATTTTCTCTCGAAAATCATTTACCCTCTCTCGAGGCGTAAATCTAAGGGTGAGGGATCAAATTTAACATTCAAAGGGAAATTTCAAGTAAGCAAACTAATTAAACTAAAATAATATCAAATAAGGGTTTCACCCCACCCCTTGAGAGGGGATTTATCCCAACATGGTGTAAAATTTGACAAATTAATAATCAAAGGCATAAACAAATAAAATAGAAGGGTAAGAGGACAAATCTTCAAACAAGTCTCCTTGATTTGCAAAATTGGACTTTAATCCTCCATTAAAAGTGAGAAACATCCATTCAAAGTGAGCTTTCCACCATATTCAATTACATACAAACACTCATTTGAATCACTCAACAATTAATTTCTCACAAATATCTAAAAAGATAAAAACAAAATTATTTACAAAAATATTCTACCTAATTTATTTTCTAAACTAACCTATCTCTCTCTCTAGAATTTTCTTCCTCTCTACAAGCTTTTCTTTTCTTTTTTGATGATGGCCTTGAGGTCTTCTTTTATATGCAATTGAAGCTAAGGGGTTAAATTGGTAAAATAAGGATGTGCACATGAGGGGTGTGAGGTCATGTGGGTGAGGATGGTGAGGATAAAATCTGATATGATTTGAGGGTATAATGGGTATTGTGGTTAAAAAGGTACTTGGGGGGTATTTAGGTAAAAAGGGGGGTTAAAGGAATTAAATGGCATGTGGCTTAAAGTGGTTTGGTTTTATTTTGGTTTGTTGGTTTGCATTTTGAATAGCAGGTGGTATAAGTCGTGGAAGGCTTACATGGAAAATGGGTATTTGGTTTTGAAGAAGGGGTTTAAATATGAATTTGGGTATGGGTAGGATGTAGGATGTGATCGCAGGGGCTGTAGGTGTGGTCGAAGCCGGCGTTGAAGTCGGATCCGCGCTTAGGCGGGGCTGAAAAGGGGCAAGGGAGGTTCCGGGTTACTGGCCGGAGCAGGGGTGTGGCGGCGGTGGCCTCGCGAGGAGAGAGAGGGGTTGGTCGGACGAGATCGCCGGAGAGAAACGGGCTGGTCGCCGGAATTTTTCTGAGGGTTGAGGGGGTGAGAGCTGGGGTTAGAGAGTCGCCGGCGTTAGTCGCGGGTTGCGGAGTCGAGGGCGCGACTGGGCAGGAAGGTAAAAGGGTTGAAGGTGAGGAGAGGTTTGGATTTGTTATGGTGGGTTTGGTGTTTTGGAGTGAGGAGAGAGAGAGTTGTGGTGAGGAAGATGAAGTGGGAGTGGTTAGGTGGGTGAGGCTGTAAGGGATAATGTGTGAGGATGAGGGGTGTGTTTGGGTGTGAGTTAAGGTATGATAATGTGGTGTGAGAGTGTGTCTCATTTGAACCCCTAAAATAATAACACTAAAACTAATTAAAAAATAAAATTATAAAATAAAATTCTATTCTAAAATAAAACAAAGACTCTAATAAAATAAAACTAAAAAGAAATAAAATAAAAATAAAATATAAAAAATGAAATCTAATAAAACTTAAAATTAAAATTCTAAAAAGAAAATGTAAAATCTTAAAAAAATACATAAAATCCTAAAAATTATAATCCTAGTAAAATAAAATAAAACTAAAACTAAAAACTAATAAAATCAAAATCAAAATAAAATAAAATAAAACCTAGAAAATACTAAATAAATTTAAAATAAATTCTAAAAATAAAAATGACTCAACCTAAAAATCTAAAAAATAATAAAAGGGCAAATTAAACACACACGGGGTTCGGGGGTATGTTTAGGCTAGGTTTAGGCTCGGGTAAGGTTACGGGTTTGGTATTTAGCTCCGTAAAATGCACAATTGCCTTGAAATACGCATTTAAACACCCCAATTTGCATTCGGCCTGCATAATAAATATTTAAGCACATAAGACCCATATTGTCGAGAAATAGCAACAAAAGTACGTCTATTCGGGGTATAAAATGTACAGTTTTGGGTGCTTATCAGTGTCACTTGTTCAAAAGTAATGAGCAAGTATATATAAAATTTACGAAATTCTGATGTATAGATATCTTTTAGTATATACCATCATGTGAGATGCCCTGTAAGTCATTTTTCATTGCACAAAATGGTGTACCATTGATACTTGTTTAAAAAACGGTATACTTTTTGTAACTGATAGTTCCATAAGTAAAGAAGTAGCAACAAATCAAGGCCAAGAGTAGATATAAGGGGCAAAAAAAACAGTATCTGATTGGAAAAATCAAGGCCAAGTTAAATTCATGCTCAAGATTATCAAAACTAATAGAAAATCCTCATAAGCAAGCATTATTCTACTCTCTAAATATCCCCCATTGCTATTCTCGTAAATAGATCATAACTATCTGTGACACACTTTCACTGGCCCCGCTGGTGTTGAGAATCCCCCTTCATCGCCAACTTTTGAAACCCCAATAATAATACCCCAAAATCTCAATGCCGCATTCTCCATACTATTGGGGATAGAAAATGAGCATCCGAAAGACGACTGGTGATGGATGGTGTTTCTTATCTCTGGGTGGTATCCAGAAGGTGTTCGTCGATGATAGTGAAAAAACATTTAAAACAATTTTGGCGTAGGAATAGGGGTATCCGGTAATAAGAAACATAAACTGCGTATTAATAAGCTTTGGGGAAGCAATATGTCCAAACAGTGCTTAATATATATCGTCAGAATGCTGCTGAAACATATAACATACTTTCACCAGGGTAATAGCTTTTAGTTAAAGCTAAGAATTGAAGGGTGTATATAAAACCAGATGGTAAAATTCTTGGTAAATGTTTCATACAATCACAAACTTGTTAATCATAATAAATATTATAACAAGAACCAAACATTCCAGGGCCTGAGTGAAGACCACATAATTTTGTGCCTCACAAAAGCCCCTTGGTGAAGAAAAGCAACTGAAATCACTTCAAATACTTATATAATTATGGTTAGATGCTTACACAGATAACTCATAAACAAATTATGTTCTTTTAAATTGAATAAATATGAGAGAAAACTTATTTAAAATCCCTCTTTAATTTAGGCCAATAACTTCGGTCAATTAGGATACTATTATTATTTTTTAAAACGCACATACTAAGATGCTCGGTTCCCAAGAGAGTAACTTTTTTAAAATTATGGTCAGATCCTAGGATGTCACTCCTAAACTAGTTTCCTCTCGATATAGATACAGATTTTCACAAACATTTATATGTGTTCAATCAAATACGATCCAAATGAAGAACTATAAAACAACCATTTTTATCAATCAATATTTGGACTATAAATCAACCATTTTAATCAATCAGTATTTGGACTATAAATTAACTATAAATCAACTGTAAAACGACCATAAATCAACTATAAAAAACAACTATTTTAATAAAAAAAATTATATGTGTTCAGTCAAATACAATCAAAACGAAGAGCTATAAATCGACCATTTTAACCGAATTTGGTTCTGTAAATATAGGAAGCTGATTTTAGAGTGAAACGTCAGGGACCGATGTTATATGTTTTTCCAAACACTAATGTTTTTGGTCCAAATATCTTATGTAGTTGGATTGATTTTTTTGCTCTCCATTGATACAATAGCCTCCAATAATGGTGTTGAATAAAATATTTTAGTCTTTGAGAATTCACCTTAATTATAAGACTGCTCTCCTAGTCAAATTGTTGCATTGTGATCTCATAGTAAAAGTAATAATTACAAAAAGAATTTTCTCGTAAACATGTTTCATGATGCATTGTCGGTAATAATGGAAACTATTATCCAATTGTCAATGCATGTTGACTAGAAAATTTTATTTAAAAAGAAAATGGTGAAGATAATTAAATAAATTTTGGGGTAAAGACTACTAAAGCCTTAACCCTGTGCTCACTTGCAAGGAACAACCAGAGAAAGGGGATTCAAAGGTTGGTGTCAGGAGAAAATTTATGAGTTCTAACTATGGTATAAAAACTATATATGTGTGTAATTACACAAAAGTAAGTTACAGTCGCGCGAACGACTTACAGATGTCGTTTAAATGACATCTCGCAACATACCTATGTCATTCGAACAAGATGGCAATGTCGCTTGAATGACCTGGGCGTCAAAATATAGGTACGCTCCAACACTTAGAAAAAATTACTCATTCTCAAATTTGAAGAAAAAGTCTGCTCCAACAGTTAGAAAATATTTTGTAAAAGTATCCCAAAAGCTCTAAGTGAAAAATTAAGGTATTAAAAACATAACCTTAGCAAAGTAAACTTTGCGGAGTCTTTTTGATGAACTTGATTAATTCGGATCAATCTTGATGTAGATTGTTCTTGAACGCTTTTCGACGGTGTAGCGGTATATGACATAACAAATTGATAACAGACTTATAAAAATATGTCCTTACAAATCTCCCCATATGTCTTTTCCGGTACATATATAAAAATATCCGAATTATCAAAAACCAAAATGCATATACAAATCTACCCTCTCATGAATAAATTTGCAAGATCTCAAATCGTTCTTCAAAAATCTTTGTCAACTCTCAAAGCTTTTCTCACCAGGGTGTGCAACATCATAATCTTCAGTCTTTGTACCTACACACAGGAGATAAAGTAAAATACCTTTGTGACGCATGGAGTTTGAAATGATATAAGAGTAAATCATTAGTAAATCAAATCTCCCCCATAATGCAAAAACTCCCCCATAACAATTTTTGAAATGATATAAGAGTAAATCAAATCTCTCCCATAATGCAAAAACTCTCTCATAACATGATAATTCTTTCTCCCTCTTTTTATGATGTCCCCAAATAGACATAGAAGAAGAAAAAATCAAAACATTGAGTGTCACAATAAAATGCATAGCAAACATAGATCAAACTATGCGCATGCAAAGGAGTATCTGAAAAATTTCACAAACTATTTTTGAATTTTTCAATTGTTTATACAAAAATAAGATACTAAAAATCACACCATGGATTTAATCTCAATCAACCAAGTCGTGAAAATGGAATGAATGGGTGTGAACACATTCGATAGGTAAATACACTCAATTAATCATATGTGCACGATGCATACGTGTACTCCTAACGAATTAACATCAAAAGTATCCTTAGGTGTAAAAATTGTTGAATTTAGATGACATCGTCTTATGAAAATCAACAAATCAAAGTCAAAACGATTTCCACACCAATAACGTCCAAAACTATGTAGCGTTTTTCAAGACTTTCAAGGACCTGCAAACCGATTATAAAATCTCCAACCAAACTCGCTCATATATATTTTCTTTTAGAGGTGTTAAACTAAATTCTCAAACTTTGGAGAATTGGTGCAAAAACCTAATTGGCCCATAATTGGCATGAATTTCTTTTTATTGCCTTTAAATTTTTTCGAGCTCTTTTAAACCTCTTTGGACCCCGGATAATAAAATTCCTCAATTTTTTAGGTCCAATTTAAACGGTGGCTTAATCACAAAGGATAAATAAAAATCTTTCGTAGCCCTTCACCGTTTTCAAACAAAGCACACAAACTCACAAAGAGCTCTTACATGCACACCTTTCTTATCAATTTTTATCGCACTTCGTTCATTTTAAGGACATGATTGAAGTGAAAACACCCAACCAACATGTGATAAGACAAGCACAATAATCAAACAAAGTCGTGAACGAGTGCAATAAAGGAAATCACGAGTCAAACAAATAGGAAGTAACACCTAATTACATCATAATGACTCCAAACATTATAAAGCACAAAGATGACATGATATATTGTCTCAAAACACTATCAAATAGTCACATGAAAAATATGGAATCATGTTGTGACTTGATCATCCTAAGTGTTCATCCATAAAAGGTCCAAACAAAATACAAAAATCTTTTTGGATTTTTCAAAATTTTATCAAAATAAAATCTTTTTGTATTTTTCAATTTTTTTTCTCAAAAAAAATTAAACATACAAAAATGATACATACTAGAAATAGGCAAATAATGATATCATGAAAAGCATCCTATGCTAGTAAACAAGTCAAACCTCAATCGTTAGGTGCGGAGGGATTTTCCAAAGTTGGTGCAAATTTATGAAAAACCTCCATCAAATCTTGTGAAGTTTTGACCAAAAACTTAACTTGCTCTCCTAAATGTGCAAACTCTCTCATGTAGTCTCCGGGAGAAGGTAAAGTATCATGTGTGGGTGCATGTGTGGTAGAAACATGTGTAGTAGAAAAATGTGACACATAACCCAACTTAAAGAAAAATTCCCTAAGGTGTCCTCTCCTTTTGCAATGGGAATAAACATATATAGGCCTAGGAACATCTTTCTCAAAAACTCTAGGACGCGCTCTCCTAGTACGAATGGGATGCCTAGGTGGCTTAGGGTCCGACTCATGTGAAACTGACACTAAAGTGGGAAACAACTCGGGTGCTAATTGGGAAGTAGAAGCACCGTCATGACTTATTCCTAACTTCTCATCTTTACCCTTAAGAACCACCTTTTCAACCTTCTTAGGTGGGTTCTCAAAATTAACTTTTACCTCCCTGTCATGTTCGAGATCACTCTCGAGTTAGGATACATGTGTCGTCAGACTAGACAATGTGTTGGGAAAATCACGCTTCTCCTTTCTTAAAACCTGCTTCTCTCTCTCCAAATCTAAAACCAGATGACCTAAATCTCTATTACACTTTTTTATTTTCAAGGTCTCGGTGTACAAATCTCTAAACACTTTTTGGAGCTCACTTTCATCTCCACTCTCAAATTCGCTCTCATCTCCACTAGAAACACTCGAGTCATCACCAACGCTCTCATGACCTCTATCAACGTGAGACAAAGTGGGTGTGCTCACATGACTCGAAAAAGCTACAAACTTCTCACCACTAGTCTCATCACCCTCACCTTCACTATTATCACTAAGTGTGGAGGGAATGGCTACTTTCTTTCCTTTCTTTCTAAGCCACGTAGGACACTCAAACGACTTATGCCCATTACCCCCACATTCAAAACAAGTCACGTTCTCAAACTCCTCCTTAAACTCCTCATCCGAGTCATTCTCTGTTTCTCTCTCATCGCTTTCTTTGGCCTTTCCTTTCTTTTTATTTTTCTCAAAAAATCTCTTTTTATTGGAAGAATTATTTTTGTTCATGTTGAGAAATTTTTAAAAAAATTTCGCAAAAGAGGCCATATCATGAAAATCAAAATCTCCCTCAGAATTGGACTCACAAAACTTTTTCTTTCTTTTTCTTAAAATGAGTCTTTAAAGCAACGCTTCTGTCCTTAGACTTAGTTGTTTGGGAAAACATGTCTATCTCATAGGTTTGAAGGTCTCCTACAAGTTCTTCCAAGTTAAGTGATTTCAAATTTCCCAAAGAGTTAAAAACAGTGACTTTAGGAATAAAGAATTTTGGGAGAGATCTCAAAATCTTTTTAACGACACGCGTGTTATCAATCACCTCACCCAAATTAAAACATGTATTAACAATGTCCGACAAACGTGCATAAAAATCATCAAAGCATTCAGACTCAGACATGGTGATAGTCTCAAATTGGGTAGCCAAAATTTGTAACTTTGATTCTTCAACCGTGTTCATACCCTCATGTGTCAGTTTCAAAACATCCCATGCCTCTTTAGATGTGGTGCACATCATAATTCGGCAAAAATCGTCGGGAGTGATGGCTCCAGGAATAGCACTCAGACCACGGGCATTAAAATTAGACATTTTATAATCATCTTCAGTCCAGGCTGACACGGGTTTTAAAGAGGTGATATTATCAACGGTGATCGTGGGAGGTATCCACCCATTTTCAAAAAGCAACTAAACACGCTCGCCAATGAATTTTAAATAAGATTTCATACGAGTTTTACAGTAGGCATAATTAGACCCGTCAAAAATAGACATCATATTAAATGAATGTTCCATTGGAAAAATTGCGGATTTTCACAAAACTGATTTTTCAAAAAAATCAATATCACATGATTTTACGAAAAATAGGAATACGCGATAAATTAGGGCAACCTGATCAGATACTAATTTGTAAAAAATCGTATAATGTGGTGTGTGATATCGATTTACAATTATTCGCAAGTTTCCAATTAAACCTTATTGAATTGGAGTCTATTTGTAAAACAAATTAATTCAACCCCTAAAAACGCAACAAGTTGTGTGCGTGTATCAATCCATAAATAAATAAATCATGTGATATAATTTTAAGGAAAAATACCCACAGGTCAAAACCTTTTATTTCTATAACTTTGAAAAGTTTAGAGGACCATTGACTTACATACCATCTTGCTTTTCCCACAAGAGTAGCACCCGGTGTCTTCGTCAAACATCCCAAGTAACGACTAGAAATCTGCAGTGATTCACGCGCAGCTATACCACAAGGACCGCAGCCCAAAACACTCTGTAGAGACTCCCCCAACAATAGCATGCAGCTCTTCGGTTGTAGAGTTATCCCCACAAAGGTAAACAATCGCAAATGTTGTGTTCTTAAACACCAAAACAATTCATTAAAGCATATGGGAGTTTTGTGAATTGTAAACAAAAGAGGGATTAATCCCTAAAATGAAGAAGCCAAAAGAATTCTGCTTTCGCAGTTTTTCTGTTCTGTAAAACGCTGGGAATTCTTAAAGAAAATGAAACCATTTAATGATTATTTATACAAAATTGTGTCGCCTCAAAAAATGTGCTCATTCGAATGAGATAGCAGTCTCGTGTGAACGACTTACATATATCTTTCAAACGACATCTGGCGACGTACCTATGTCGTTCGAACGAGATGGATATCTCGCTTGGACGACCTGAGCGTCAAAATCGAGGTATGCTCCAACACTTAGAAAAAATTACTCATTCTCAAGTTTGACGGAAAAGTCCACTCCAACACTTAGAAAATATTTTGTAAAAATATCCCAAAAGCTCTAAGTGAAAAATTAAGGTATTAAAAACATAAACTTACCAAAGTAAACTTCGCGAAGTCTTTTTAATGAAGAACTTGATTAATTCAGATCCGTGTTGATGTAGATTGTTCTTGAAAGCTCTTCGACGGTGTAGCGGTATATGACATAACAAATTGATAATCGACTTATAAAAATATGTCCTTACAATTTTATTATGGTGGGAAAATGTCATAGACTCCGATAATTTTGTTATGAAACTTCCAAGTAACATAACGATCATGGTGTAACCCCATCAAAAAAACTAAAATAAAACTCACTTATACTCTATTATGAAATTTCTAGGATCACTTAGAGAATTGACTCCCGAAAAGGTCTTTAGCAACTTCTGATTGTGAAGAATTTAACACAAGGCTCTCCTGTGATACCTACTACCTCAAGAACCTATGGATGTACCTAATATCTATATCTAACAAATTGGTATCTGCCAATATTTATGTATTGAGGAGTTTTGTGGTTGCTTCAGTTGTGTATTCAGTAGTGTGTCTATCCAGATCTGCAGAGGCTGAGTCAAATTTCAGGTCATGTGCTTCAGTAGGCGAAGGAATTTTTTAGGGATATGGAGAGGGTGGTAAATTTGATTTTAGTGGTTCTTCATATTCGAGTCTCCCTCAAAATTACAGATCTAAAAAGGGTATATGTTTGAAAAAATATATGTCCTTTTGTAACCTAAAATAACACATGGAATACAAATCTGAAATATATAGCCATTTAATTTATTATTGATATCAATATAACTGTTTTAATTGATTAAATAGTATCATAAAACGATCAAGAGACATGACTAAAGAGATGGGGGCAATGCATATGGGAATTAGTCTTATTTTTAAGTGCAATATTTGCATTCCTCAAGAAGTAAAAATTTATATACCTGAGATGGGGGGTTATGCATGTGTCGCTCTGCTAGTAGATGGGGATCTAATCATACTGAATCTGTTAAAACAAAACAATATATATGATTAGTTATTTTATAATTAAAAAATATGAAAAAAATGAATCATATGATAAAAATAAGCGAAGCATATGTCATAATGCTTACATATAAATTTACAACTTATCGAGGTTGCCGTCTCTTACCTAAAATTGAAACTAGGGGACTCATGGATGGACCCCCTCATCAAATATATCAGAGAGGGAGAACTACCGGAATCAAAGATATAGAGTAGAAAACTGAGGTACAAAGCCGCAAAGTTCTGAATAATGGGAGATGTCTTATATAAGAAAGGATTTCTGTTACCTCTCCTCAGATGTGTCCATCCCACCGAAGTCCCCCGCGTCCTACAGGTTGTACACGAGAGTTCTTGCTCCAGTCACATAGGAGGAAGACCTTTGGCCAACAGGATAATCATGCAGGGATACTGGTGGCCGACCTTGGCCAAGGATGTTGCAGCCTACGTGAAGAGGTGTGATAAATGCCAAAGATTATCTACTATCCCCCATCAACCTCATCAACCTATGACGTCAATCAGTTCACCTCAGCCATTCGCAGTATGGGGGATTAACTTGGTGGGACCCTTGCCAAGGACTGCGAATAATTATCGATTTTTGATAGTAGCGATTGACTACTTCTCCAAGTGGGTGGACTCTGAGCCAATGATCATGACTACAGAGAAGAAGACCTTCCAATTTATCTGGAAGAACATCATATGGTGACATGGCCTTTCGAACACCCTCATCTCAGACAACGGAACCCAGTTTAAGAATTCTTCCTTGGATAAGTATTGCGAGAGAGTTGGGATCAAGAAATTTTTCTCGTCTCCAGGCCGACCTTAGGCAAATGGTCAGACCGAAGTCATGAACAGAATAATCCTCGATGGGATTAAGAAGAGGTTGGAAGAAGCTAAGAGGAAATGGACAGAAGATTTTTATGTTGTGTTATGAGCCTACAAAACAACGGCTAGGACGCCAACGGGGGATACCCCATTTATATTAGCGCATGGCTCAGAAGCCATCATACCAACAAAGGTAGGACTCCACACCCACAGAATTTAGACCTATGGCCTCGAGAAGAATGGCAAAGAGAGAAGATTGGACCTAGATTTGATTGAGCAAAGAAGGGAAGACGATGAAATCAAACAGGAAGCCTACCAGCAGAGAAAAACAAAGTTCTACAATCAAAGGGTGAAATCAAGACCCATAGTTGTTGGAGACCTAGTGCTGAACAAGACGTTACACAAGATAAATAAACTTCACCTGAATTGATATGGCCCTTATAAAGTTATAGAGGACGTTGTACCTGGTACTTACCGGCTAGAAAACCTCGAAGGGGAATCGTTCTCCAATCCATGGAATGCTGATCATCGAAAGAAGTATTACATATGATGTAACAATTATTTCTATGTAGATGCATCATTTTATGAAGAGAATATTAATGAGAAGATCAGTTCCTGTGTCAATTCTTTGTTCATTATGCTTGTATGATAAAATTTATGGGGGTAACATCATATATGGATGACCTCAGACCTTTAAAACATCATAATTTCGTGATAAGGTCTGAGGTGAAACATCATATTTGGATGACCTCAGACCTTAAACATCATTAATTTGGTGAAAATTTATGAGGGTAGCATCTTAGTTTGATGACCTAAAACCCTAAACATCATAATTTAGTGACAGGGTGTGAGGTGAAACATCATATTTGGATGACCTCAGACCTTAAACATCATTAATTTTGTGAAATTTATGAGGGTAACATCTTAGTTTGATGACCTCAAACCTTAAACATCATAATTTGGTGATAAGATCTGAGGTGAAACATCATATTTGGATGACCTCAGACCTTAAACATCTTTAATTTGGTGAAAATTTATGAGGGCAACATCTTAGTTTGATGACCTCAGACCCTAAACATCATAATTTGGTGACAGGGTCTGAGGTGAAACATGATATTTGGATGACCTCATACGCTAAACATCATTAATTTGTTGAAAATTTATAAGGGTAACATCTTAGTTTGATGACCTCAGACCTTAAACATCATAATTTGGTGATAAGGTCTGAGGTGAAACATCAAATTTGGATGACCTCAAACCTTAAACATCATTAATTTGGTGAAAATTTATGGGGGTAACATCTTAGTTTGATGACCTCAGACCGTAAACATTATAATTTGGTGAAAGTGTCTGAGGTAAAACATCATATTTGGATGACCTCAGATCTTAAACATCATTAATTTAGTGAAAATTTATGGGCTTGACATCATATTTGGATGACCTCGGACCTTTAAAACATCATAATTTGGTGACAAGGTCTGAAGTGAAGCATCATATTTGGATGACCTCTGAGCTTAAACATCATTAATTTGGTGAAAATTTATGGGGGTAACATCTTAGTTTGATGACCTTATACCTTAAACATCATAATTTCGTGACAGGGTCTGAGGTGAAGCATCATATTTGGACGACCTCAGACCTTAAACATCATTAATTTGGTGATAAATTACGAGGATAACATTATAGTTTAGTGATGAAGACACCATTATATTGAGGCTTCAGGCTTTAATACAAACATCATTGCATGACATATAAAACCATTAAAGGAATATTCATCAAAAGACGTAAAGCCCTGTTCAGAGGATGATATATCATAAAGAAGTTAAGAACTACAAGTCAAAATGCGTGAGAGAATGTTAGCATAAATTATGAAGTTACAGATGAAAAACAAAAATTGCAAGTAAAGCTTCACAAATTTGGATCTAAGTGTCTGCAGCCACAGGGTTAGTAACTTCGACCTGATCATTTTGGTCGACATTGGTAACCTCGACCCCATCTTCTTGAGGGTTAACGTCCTCAGTCTCTGTGGCTTTTGGCTAGGCAGTCTCTGCAGGGGCAGCACATCCTTCCTCCTCCACCTCTTGTAGGGCTTGATCAAATTAAGGGTCAGCATAGCCCAGACTAATAAATTTCGAGGCTTCTAGGCTCCCTGCCTCCTTCTCTTTCATTGTAGCCCATTTACTAGTGGCCTTAACACCTCTTTCGAGGTATTCAAAGTCGAAGCTTATGAATTGGTCAAGGACCTGATAGTCAACCAACCACTTCTCAAAGGCATCCTCAAGGGAATCTTTCACTGCAACATCAACCTTTTATTGGAGGATGTCATCCTTGGCCTTCAGGGCAGAGGAGTCGTCTTTCTGAAGCTTTTCTATATCCTTCTCCCCCTGCTTCACCTTATTCTCAGACTCTTGTAAGGAAGTCTTCAGATGTTTCACTTTAACATTTAGAGTGGCCTCCACCTTCTGGGCCTCTCTTCCCTTTTCAATCAGGGGTAGCTTCCCCAGGGTCCAGTCAACAAATCGGTTCATGAAGAGGACACCCTGCAACACAAAATCAAATGCATGAGATTAAGACAATGCAAATTAAAGACAATGTTACACTTGAACTAAAAAGATAAGTCTTTACCTGGATAGACCTGTGAAGGCAAAACTCGGCCTGCCATGAGTATCAATAGAGCGTAGGAAGCGCTAGTCAGCATCGGTCATCACAGAGCCGATGTCATCCATTGCTTTCAGACTATGCTCTATGAGTCTATCACTGATCTTCAACTGCTCCAGACGAGCAGGTAGTGCATCATCGAACGAGTTGGGGATGACATGATCACTCTTTTGGGCTTTGCTTTGACTCTGATCCTCTGAGGCAGTGGTGGAAGATTTCCTCTTTTTTATCGCGTCGGCTAGGGGTGTGCAAAAAAACCGACCGAACTGAAAACTGAACTGAACCAGCCCGAACCAAACCGAAATCAGCGGTTTTTTTTAGCCCGGTTCGGTTTGCAGTTTAAGGATTAAAAAACCCGATAATATTGATTCGGTTATCGGTTTAGACAAAGAAAAAAACGATTCGAACCGAACCGACATCAATATTATATATTAAAAAAACCTTAAATATCTTTTATTTTTATATCCAAAAACCATTAACCAACCTCCAAAACCGACCAAAACCGAAAACCGACCTATAAAAAATCGACCAAAACTGAAAATCGGTTAAAACTGAACCAAAACCGATGTGAACCGAAACCAACGATTTTTTTCATCGTCGATTCTATTTTGGTTTGATTTTTTCCAAAACCGAATAGATCGGTTCGGTCTGAATTACAGTCCAAACCCGACCCGAACCGAATCGTGCACACCCCTAGCGTCAGCTTTAGAACTCCCAACATTTTGCTTTGGTGGGGGAGGAGAAAGAGCATTGAGCCTAGATTTCTTCACTAGAGTAATAAGACTTGGTGCATACATCTCCCAAAAGTCGTCTGAGATCTCTTCGGGGCATTATGAAAAAAATATATCCGAGTTAGTAAATCAGAGACATCAAAATATCAGAGGTACAACTTGGAAAAATAAACACTTAGGAAGTTTAGCTAAAGGACTTCCCCCCAGGCCAGTCTCAGAGAGGTAGTTAGGGGTCATCAGGTGTTCATACTTGACCAGCCGACCAAGCTCCCCCTGATCTTAAAGGTCCTTCACCTTTTGAAGGTTATCCTGGCTTAGCCCAGGATCCGCTTTAGCAGCCAATGACAATTTTCCCCACATCAGAGGGGTTCTCGACTCTAGAGATGAAGAGGGGGCATAAGTGCTAAATTCCCATTCCCCAGAAATAAAGAAGTATCATGGTTTCCAATTGTGATTTGAGGTTTGGGTAACCAGTAACATCTTCTTATCAGACTTCCTATCTAGGAAGTGGTAGTAACTCAAATGGTTTCTGGTAGAGAAGGGCATGTAGCACTCTATGAAGACCCTGACATGAAGGTCTGAATGATGAGCTGCCCTCTATAGGACGATGGCTCTAATCATCACGCTCCAGACATTGGGAGACAACTAGGAATGTGCCAGGTTGATATGGGCTAATATAGCCCTAATTTTTGGATGGATTGGGAGATGAAATCCTAACTTAAGCATCTTCTCATACATGCAGATCTCCCCATATCGGGCACTGAAGGCCCTCTCATCCCTCAGAGGTCTCCCAAGCTTAATAGAAGGACCTATGGAATAAATGTGCCTAAAAGCTAAGAGGTCGAATTTATTGACAGTGCTCTCTATCTCGGCGGCCTCTGAGATGTCAATGTCACTTTCGTGACCATTATCCTCATCCCTGGCGATGTCGTCCTGGGCAGGTGTAGGAGCACTATCAGGGAACCTCTAAGAGAAATTAGCCCATGTGGCGATCAATAGAGGAATGACATCTATAGGGGTGGAATAGCCACACTCGGCCCTACAACTTCGACATCAGAAGAAGTCCGTGAAGATCTGGAACCATTGTGGGACGAGGTGCGACTTTGGACCTCGGCCTTATCAGGGACCTGATCTTGCTTGATGGAGAAGTCCATCGCCTCTTGGAACGAGTCAACAAACATAGGGTCTGAGTTTGATGACTCAAACTTAGACATTGGAGTGGGTTCCAATGGAGTCTCCGCTGGCTCAACGGGTTCAGCTGGCTCAGGTATATCAACCTCAAAGGGGGTGGAAAGATTGGTCTGAGAGGGAAAGTCTCAGACCTACGAGCCTCCTCTTGGGCTCGTTCTATTTTCCTAATCTTGTCTAAAGTCTTCTACCTAAGAGAAGGGAATTCCACTAAGAGCTGGTAAAGAGGTCTGAACATATGAGTCAGACCTTACACTTGGGATTCTAAATCAAAAATAAATAATTTAGCAACTTAACTAAGGATCAAATTGGGGTTTTAAAGTAAGAACATGCAAGAACAGTCACCGAAAAACTCAAGAATCTCACCGGAAAATTCAAACAGTCATCGAAAAATCCAACAAACTCACCGGAATTTGAAGAAGCAAGAATAAAAGGGGTTGAAAATGGCAGAGTGAGGTGTAAATGATACCTGTAGACTCGCAAAATAAAGGAGAAGTGAAGAAACAAAGAGACCCCTAAAAATGCAACAGCCAAGCCCTTGTAAGAGAGAGAAAATTACAGAGATAGCCAAGGCGGGAAAGAGAGAAATGAAGAAGAAAGAGAAAGAAAGGAGGTTTAAACCTTTAAGTGGGTTGGCATAACTCCCAATGCCCATCATTTCCTTGGGATCCCAAAAGACAATCAGAATCATTGCCCTTGTCATGCACGCTACCCATTCGAATAGGTGACACATGTCAAAGAGATGGTGGTACATAAAGAAAGGTCTCGGAATTGTATACCCCATAGTTACCCATTCACATAATTAACTAAGGGCTAGGGGTGATTGATGTGCCCAAAATATACCTGACAGCTCAGAGACACCAACCTCGGCCAAAATGGTGGCCGAGGCATCAAGGGGTCTAGATTTGCAACTGGTGATCTCATCCAATATAAGGTCGGCTATGGCCGACGTTATTAGTTCCCCACTATCAGGCAACAAGTGAGGTCTATATGGTTCATGTGGCCAGTTATCCAACAGGTCGTCCGCAGCCGACATCATGTCTGCCTCATACATCAACCTCGGATGGGTATTAGCCGAGTTCTATAAAGACTACGACATTCATCGTAATCAACCTCGGCTAGGAATAAGCCAGCGTTTCAATTATGTCTGCGTAAGCTCGGCCCAGGCCGACGTTACAACTCCGCTTGTCTTACCCCGAATTTCTATTGGGCCGAGATCATCATGAATAACCTCGAATAAGGCAGTAGTCATACTTTCCCAACCTCATACTCTTCCAGGCCGAGGTTGTACCTATCAGGGACAGGGCCGAGCATTTATGAGCATATTCAAGGGAAAGAACACGTGGACAAAATCAGTTGTAACAAATCAATCCCCTCACATTGGGGAATATTTCATCATCATTCTCTATATGTGACAAGGATAGATGTCTTCATCAGATTGGCTAGATCAATACACACATGCTTATTGCATGCATGGAGGGTACATTACACCCCCCCCACACTATATATACCTACCTTCTCCTACCTTGAGAAGGATTCGAAAATCATAACCCTAGCTGAAACTCTGTCAAATTATACAGTAGATAGAGAAAGCTTGAGAGATTGTATCCATGGCCATAGTACGTTATGTTAGTGACCTTCCTCACTCACTTGCACAGTGGACGTAGGCCTAATTGGCTGAACCACTTATATATTGGTGTTCATCCTCTTATCCTCATCTCAATCTCTTACATTCAGTATACTCTTGTGCTGCCATTGTTATCACTGATTTGATCTTACAAACGTCTTGAAGGGTGGTTCTATTTCCAGCATCATAAACCGCCTATACAAAACTCCCATGACATTGTAAAAGGCACAATACTTTTTCATAATCATCCTACTCATATTTTACTTGATTCTGGTTTAACACATTCATTTATAAGTCTTAAACTAGCTATTTTTTTTATAATTATTACCTACATCTTTAACTATTTCATTGGCAATAGAATTACATATGGGTGAAATCAATACACCTACCCAAGGGTATGAAAATTGTAAAATTCAGCTAGGTTTAGGTACGCTCTTTATAAATTTGATAATTTTAGATATTTGCGCTTTCAATTTTATTATTGGGATGGATGTTTTGTCAAGACATCATGCTTATATCGATTGTTAGGCAAAGAGAACCTATTTTTGAAGCCAATACAATTTTTCCTTCGTATTTTAAGGATCAGGTCATTTGGAATCATCAACCTCCCAAATTTAAAATTTCTCTTCCATAATTCTCATAATTTTGGAACAATTCGAAGATATTTTTCCAAAAGAATTGCTAGGAATACACCCTTCCCGAGAAATAGAATTTAGAATAAATCTTTATTCTAATACTTTCCCTATTTCGATACCTCCGTATCGAATGGCTCCCTTAGAACTTCGAGAACTCCATACCCATATAGATGATCTTCTTAAAAAGGGTTTTATTCTCCTTAGTTCATCTCTTTGGGGAGCTCGCATATTACTTGTTAAGAAACAAGATGGAAGCTTTAGGTTCTGCATAGATTATCACAAGCTAAACTAAGTGACTAGTAAGAATACATATCCTCTACCCAGAATCATAGATTTATTTGATCGACTTCGAGGAGTGAGGGTCTTTTCTAAAATAGACTTATGATCTACTTAGCATCAATTGTGATTAAGAGAAGAAGATATTCTAAAAATTGCTTTTCGAACTCGTTATGGACATTTCAAATTTATCGTAATGTCTTTTGAATTAATCAATGCACCCATAGATTTTATAGACCTTATGCAAAAAATCTTTAGACCTTTTCTTGATCAATTTGTTATCATATTCATTGATGATATTCTTTTTTATCCCCCAAACCAAGTAGATCATACCCAACATTTAGAGACCACAGGTTATATGATAAAAAAAAAGGAAATATGATTTCTCAATGATAGAAGTAAAATTCCAAGGACACGTGATTTATAAAAATGGAATCCAAGTCGATCTTGTAAAAATTTTAGCCATTTTAGAATGGAAAAATCCTACCAATGGGACCAAGGTAAAATGTTTTCTAGTGTTAACAAGTTATTATCACCCCTTTGTGGAATGATTTTCTCGCATTTCTATTTCGCTCTTAAAGCTAAGAAGTACCATTTGTATGGACTGATGGATGTGATAAAGCATTCCAAATTTGGAAGGAAAAATTAACTACGGCTCCTGTCTTAACTATCCTTTCAAGTGATGTAAGCTATGATGTATACACCGACGCCTCGTTGCAAGGTTTATGATGTGTTTTAATGCAAAGAGTAAAAGTAGTAGAATATGTATCATGACAACTTAAAACCCATGAGTGTAATTACACTGTCCATGATCATGAGTTAGCTGATGTAGTTTTTGCTTTAGAGAACTGGCGTTGTTACCTTTATGGTGAAGAATTCCAAGTACTTTTAGATCACAAGAGCTTAAAATATATATTCACTCAAAAATATTTAAATCTAAGACAACGATGTTGGATGAAACTTTTGGAAGATTATCGGTTTAATTAGACTACCACCTAGGAAAATGTAATGTGGTAGTCGATGCTTTAAGCCTTCATCCTGTTGGAAGACTCCAAACTTTGATCTTTTATGACATTGATGCTACCATAGAGTAATATGATCTTCAATTGATACATCCTTACTCAAAATTTTCCAATGTAATTGCATATTCAGATTTGAGAAAGAAAATTTTGGCACAACAGTCCCAACATCCTTTTTCACAACATATTGAGTGAAAAAACCATAACTTCTCATATGACAAGGAAACAACCTTAAGATTCAGAAATAGATTATATGTGACTGATAATTCATCTCTTCGAGAAGAAGTGTTAGAGGAAGCCCATCGTTCTAAGTTTATCATTCACCCCGAAAGCTCTAAGATGTCTCACACATTGAATAAACAGTATTGGCAGCCAAATATGAGAAATGATATTGAGAGTTTTGTAAGAAGGTGTCTTACTTGTCAACAACTAAAAATAGGACACCAACATCCTGGTGGACTTCTCTAACCCTTTCTAGAATATAAATGGGATCATATCACAATGAATTTTGTTAGTGGACTACCTTGTATGTCTCAAGGATATAATTCCATTTAGGTAATAGTATACTGACTTACCAAATTTGCCCATTTTCTATAAGTAAAAACCAATGATTCTTTTCAAAAGCGCAGCAAACTCTACATTCAAGAAATTGTCCGATTACATGGAATTCCTCTATCCATCGCGTAAACAAAGATTCTCATTTTGTAGGATAGTTTTGGCAAGCACTTCAGACCGCAATGGGTACTAAAATTCATTTGAGTACCGCATTCACCCTCAAGCGGATGGACAATCTGAACGTACACTTCAAATATTATAAGATATATTACAACCTTGTAAGTTAGATATGCCCGACAATTGGAATGAACACTTAACCCTCATTGAGTTTTCTTATAACAACAGTTACCAATTAAGTATTAAAGCCACCATATTTGAAGCCTTTTATGGAAGACCGTGTCGTTCATCAGTATGTTGGACGGAATCTGGAAGTAGTAAATAATTTGGTCTCAAAATAATCCAAGAAACCACTGAAAAAATACAACAAATAAGAAAGAGATTGAAGATAACCCAAGATCGTCAGAAAAGTTATGCAGACCAGCGTCAGAAGCCCCTAGAATTTCAAGTTTGTGACCAAGTATTTCTGAAAGTTTCTCCTCGAAAAGGGATTTTTTGTTTCGAACAGATAGGGAAATTAGCCCCCAAATATAATGGACCTTTCATGATTTCTAGACGTATTGGATCTATAGCCTACCAGTTAGAATTACTAGTCGAATTATCCAATATTCATAATGTATTCCATGTATCCCAGTTACACCATTATATTTCTTATCCCTCCCATGTCATTACATGGCAAGAAACTTCTATTCAATCTAATCCCGAATTTGAAGAACGCCCTATTCAAATTTTGGATCGCCATGTAAAACTTCTCAGGAATAAAGAAATCCCTTCAATCAAAGTACTTTGGGAACATCAAAATCAGCAAAAAGCAACATGGGAACCAGAACAAGCTACGAAAGACCAATATCCTGGTCTTTTCAAAGATAAATTCAAGGAAATTTTTTTTAGGTAAGTAGACTATAGCATTCGTACTTTTAAATACAGTTAATTGAAAACCCTAATCCCCCATAATTCCTATTTTACGCCTCATATAATATGAAAATTCAAAAGTATCCTAAATAAGGATAAAACTACTTAACAAAACCTACAACTTTACTAAATTTCCCATGTACCCCTTGAAGTTTTAACATTTCTAAAATGACCCTTTAACTTTTCAAATAAGTATAACTTGACTTATACTTAACCCCCAGTCTCAAATTGTGTGGTAAGATTTTGAAGCTTAGAAGCTTTGACAATATTGGTTCCCTCGTGTGTGAGCTGGAGGATATCCCAAGCTTATTTAGACGTGGCACACGGAATGAGACGATGAAATTCGTCGGGAGTGATTGCACTAAAAATAACATTTAAATCTCGAGAGTTAAAATGCATAGTCTAATATCATCCCCGGTCCAATTTGTGACTGGCGTAAGACTAAAGACATGTTCATTAATCATAATAGGATAAGTTCACGCTCTTTTAACAGCAAGCCAAATGCGCTCATAAATCGATTTTAGAGACGATCTCATTCTAGCTTTCCAAAAGGCATAATTGAAACCATCAAACAAATGTGTCCTATTGCATGAGTTATCCATATAACCACCAGGATTCCTCTAAATAGCTTGTAGAAAAAAAATCTAAACCAATTTGATAAAAATAGGTTTCATAGGCTGGTCCGGTTATATGTAGAAATTGTAGATTATATCACACTTACAAGCCAACTTCAATTAAATATAATTTATCTTGATTAACTAGGCAAACCTAAACATGCAAGATATATGAATCTAAATTGAAATAAACAAATCACAAACAGAGAAGACAAGGCTTGAGGGAAAAAATTCCTTTCGGGCAAAATCTTTTTTTAGTACATAACTAAGACTACTAAGAAACGCAATTATGTATTCCTTTTTTGTTATTGACAACAAGCGATTCAGATCTAACAAAGCTCCACATAAATCTTCACTTACCTCATTATCCACCGATCAACCTCAGAAAAATATATTCCTTTCTTCAATAATGAAGGATTAACTCCACGAGGTTTAAAACAAGAGATTTGTTGTTCAGAGTTTGATAAAGTGATCTAAAATCATCCAAGGAGTTTGGATTTTAAAAACAAAAGAGTTCGATCAGAAAATATGCCTGATTAAAATTTCAAGCTCGTATCTCTATATATAGGGAGAAAAATCTCTAAGATGTAAGCTTGAAAGGTTCCATTTGAAATAAGGTAAAAAATAAAATTTTCTCGACTCGTTCAAACGAGGTACATCTCGTTCAAAAGAACACTCATCAAATGAACTTTACAACTAAATTCTAGTGCGACCAACCTTTTTAAAAGAAGATCTCATTCGAAGTTGTTCTAACGAAAACTGTGTACTCGTTTGAACGACATCCAATGTCATTCCAACGGCTTTACAAATTTTTCAAAAAATATTTTTAAAAAATATTTTATGTTTTCAAACATTTTTAAAATACCACTAAATAAATCAATTACACTAAATCAACTTCATATACATTGTCCATATGATTCTACTCATAACCTTAGCTTTTCGATCTTCGATCATTACTTTGGATCACTAACTTGTCTTCAATTGAAACTCTTGAGAAATTACATGATGATGTAGAGGTCTAACATAATATACTAAACTTAAAAACATGATGAACATTATAATTTTTGCTCTTATAAATATAAAATGGTTAAGAGTGTAATATTAATCTACCTTTCCATTTTAGTCGACAATACTTTTTTTACTCTATCCCACGTATATATTTTTTAGGTACTAAGATCCCTAATCCCTTAATGTATATCTTATAATTCCGGATATACACAAACTCAATACGAATATATTATAAAAGTTCTTACACAAATTCCAACAAAATTATAAAAACACATAATCATGCGTAGGAAAAGAAGTTGGCACGCCAACTAGGGCATACAAATTGAGTGCCAAAAGAAAGCGTGGAGAAAAAAACACATTCCTAAAATGTTGGCCACACAGTACATGAAAAGTAGAGAAATGTTTTGGTTATGAGCGTACAGTACGTGTTCATCCCTGTTGTGGCAATGTAGAATACCCTAACCCCAACCCAAACCCTCTTAAACCTCTGTTCACTTTCCTTCTGTCTCAAACCCTAGCTCTACTCACCTGCCTTCTTTATTTCGTCAACCCAAAAACCTGAAACTTGGGGTAACATCATTTCTTGTTTCTTTTTTTTTTTTTCTTTTTTACATTATTTTGAAGTTGTTTATGCTTATACATGCTCTGTTTGGTTTCTTCATTAGGAAATACTATTTGCATATATGGAATCACCTTAGCCTAATGCTTCATTATCATTTTAGCACATACTTTATTTTGTTTCTTTTTTCCCTGCACATGGTTTGATTTAGTTACCATGCAATAAAAATGAGTGTTACATGGAAAAAATTATAGTATGGATCCAATTAACTTGGGTATATTAAATTGGGTATTCCCTGTTGTTTCGGAAATTTATTTTTTTAAAATTTAAAACAGAATGATAAAACAAATAAATATATAATATATAATATTTATTAACAGTTACAAGTAATCTATTAAACAAAATTAACGATTCCACTTGAAAGTTGATAATATAATCCTAGCGCAACGAATTCACGTTGTGTCCTTAAGACGATTTTGCTCACTCAATAGTTGCTCGAGATTGTAAGCAATCGTCTCCCAGGATAGAATGGATTTTTCATCCTTGATGGTAGCATCACTTTAAATTGTCAAGGCTCCGACGAACTTAACAAATGTTTATATTTTGAACACTGAATTCTACTTCGAACAGGAGTAGAATTAAGAATACAAAATGTAGGAGGGAGAGAGAATGGATTGTAAATTTTCGGTGTGAAAAAATGAGTCTGGATGACTTCTTTTATAGTGTTGTTTATGGTCATTTGAATAGGCACCATGCCTTTTTACAAGCATTCACACTCTATCACTAAATAGTTGATTGTTTAGGGTTTAATTATAGATCATAAAATTATACTTCATTAATCCAAGCCCAGGCTCAGAACCCGAACACGGGTCGGTCGGACGGACAGCGTAGCCGGCGGTAGCACGCGTGCACATGGGTTTTTGACCTAAAGTCCATATATGCATAACATAGTCTCTTTCCCCTTCAAATATTTGGGATACCTCCTAGGCATCCAAACTTTAGTCCAAAACTAGGAGTATATTAACTCATCAATTTTTTACATTCTTTCAATGTGGGACAAACGTCCTACACCAAGTTTACTACAAACTTCTAATCTCAGGTGGGTGACTTTGGAGATAATTTTCTCATTAAATACTTAATGGATTTAGATATGCAAATATACCATGTTATACTCCATTCGGAGGAGTACACGATTATGTTAGGTCCCACTAAAATCGACATGCGGGTCCCACTTTAATTTGAGCTCAAAGTAGCTTAATTAGGACTTATTTAAACCTATTTCTGGCATTCCTTATGTCAACACAAGCAATCTAAACTTGACCTTCAAGATTTTCTTTTTACAGAAAAGTTATCATTTTGAAATTTGTTTGATTCCAAATTTAAAATTTTAGAATACCTCAATACTAAAACCGATTAGGTGGGGACCAAAATAATGGGTTTACTTACAAACCACTTCAAAATGATGTAATTTTTTAGTGTTTTGAGGTAAAGTGAAGGTTGTTTCTTATAATTTTACCCTCATTTTCACCCCAAAATTATGTTGTTTCAAGGTGATCCATTAGTAAATCTGTTATTTAGGGCCACACCTTATCGGCTCAGACTTCACTACAACATATTGTTGGAATCTGACTCATAAAGTGGCAGCCCCATTATGAGCACTAACAATAGCTCCATTATAAACTTCACTACCAGCAACCCCATTAAGAGATCAACAACCCCATTAAGTACTCCACCACCATTCCACCAAGGATTTGTTTAATCCTTTCTCTCACAAACTATATAAATGAAGTGTTTTTATTGTTAAAAGGCACACCAACAACAAGTGAGAGCAATTACAGAGGGGTTTTACAACTAAGGTATTTTAGTTATAAGTGAGTGCAGGAAACAAGATCATTTTGTGAGTTTCTTATATGAGGGTTCCTACAATATTGTGAGATTAAAAGTGTGACTTAAGTAAGTGTTCAAAATAGTGGTTGAGTGTGTAACACATATTCTCATATAGTGAAACTTCTCTTCCCCTCCTATGAACGTAATAAATTTTGGTGAACCACGTTAAATCTTTATGTCTATAAATTTGTATTATATGCTTTATTAAATTTCATAATTCTATTAGTAAGTTGATTTAGTAACTTGAGGGGAAAAGTCTTGGGTTGTATTCTGCACATTAGGATAGTGGTGTTTTGAGGTTTTTGGAATTATACGCTAACAAGTGGTATCAGTGATACGGTTTCTAATTACACCGATAGTTAGGTTCAAAACATTCAAAGGGTGTTCAAGCACAAGCTCGTGAATTTTTTCTAACGGAGGAAACTGAATCAGACGTTACTCCTGACGTTTCTTCTATGAGCACGAACTTAAAGAAGTGGAATCCTAGTTATGGATCCGGTGGTTCCATAAAATTTAAAATTAAGCCTTATGACGAAAAGATCAATTTCGGTCGATGGTAATGATGGATGCGAGGCGTTATTATCAAACAAAGGCTTAAAATGGCTTCATTAGGCATTCTAAATAAACCATAAGGCATGTCCGATGTGGAGTGGCTTGATATTGATGGATAAGAAACTTTTATTGAAAAATACATCACTGATGAGGTATTAAATCACGTGGTGGAGGAGACCACTGGCAAGAGCATGTGGAACAAGTTAAAAGAAGTATATTTCGGGAAAAGTTTATCCAATAAACTTTTTTAAGAAGAAATTGTTCAAGCTCAAAATGAAAGAGGGCGAAGATACGATGAAGCACATCAGCATGTTCAAAGCCTTGATTAATGATTTGACTCGAATAGATGTTCAATTCAAGGAAAAATATTAGGCCCTGCTATTGCTTGCATCGTTGCCCAATTCATACGAACATTTCATCTCCACCCTAATGTTCGAGAAGACTACGCTCAAGTTCAACACTGTTGTGCAAGTCATCTTTTCCCACGTGAGCATGAAAAAGAATGGATATGGTGTCTTATCTTCTCAAAATGAAGGTGGGCTTAGTGGCTAAGATTGGCAATGGTGGACGAGGAGGAAGATCAAGGTCACTGGACATAAAAAATTGGGGCACCTATAGATCACAAAAACTTCAAGCGTTACAAATGTCACAAGAAAGGTCACATCAAGAAGAATTATCCGCAGATGCGAAAGAAAGACAAGGAAGGTGATGTTATAAAAGATGTGGGTGTTGCAACACAAGATGGTGGAATAGAGGTACTTATTTTCTTTTCTGCCGATTATGAAAGTGGGTATATTATTGACTCGGGATTCTCCAATCACACGTGCTCCAATCGGCCCCAACAGAGAGTGGTTTAATCAGTACAAACCATAAAACGGTGGAAAAATTCTCATGGGAAATAATGCTACATGCAAGGTAGTGGGAATTGACACGGTATGAATCAAGACGTGGGATGACATTATTTGGAGGCTACATGTTCTGACACTTAAGAAAAAATTGATCTCTTTACGCGCACTTGACGATAATGGGTGTGTCATTGAAGCTAATGAAGGGATTTTGAAAGTGAAAAAGGTATCAATGGTGGTTTTGCACGACACAAAATCACGTAACAATTTTTATAGATTGAGGGTAACCACTATAATCGATAGAGCGGCAGTCTCTATAAAGCCAAAAGTTGACGACCTACAGTTATGGCACATGATACTTGGTCTCATAAGCCAAAGAGGCATAGAAGAGCTTCATCGATGGAAGTTATTGAAAAGAGTTCACGGGGGTGTAAGCTCAGTTTTTGCAAGTATTTTGTGATGGACCAGCAAACTAGTGTTCAGTTCAATATCTCTACAACCAAAAGTAAAGGTGTTCTTAATTATATTCATTCCGATGTTTATGGGTCTTTGGATATTGTATCCCCGGGCGAGTTCAAATATTTTATGACTTTCATTGATAATTTCTCTCACAAAGTCTGGGTTTATTACTTTAAGGTAAATTCAAATTTTTTTGACAAATTCAAAGAGTGGAAGGCTATGGCGGAAAATCAAATTGAAAAGAAGATTAAGTATTAAGGAGTGGGAATGGAGGAGAATATAAGGATGGAAAATTCCTTCAGTTTTATAAAGATGCTGGCATCACAAGACATTTTATCATGAAGAAAACTCCACAACAAAATGGTGTTACATAGAGGATGAACCACACCATTATAAAGAGGGAAAGATGCATGAGGTTTCATGCCAGGTTGCCAAAATATTTTTAGGTTGTAGCTATTGACCATACCGTTTATATGGTTAATAGGTCTCTAAATGCAACTCTTGGATTGAAATATCCCGGAAGATATTGATTACTCAAAGCTAAGAGTATTTAGGTGTATAGGAAATGTTCACATTCTAGGGATGAAAGGACCAAAAATGACTTGAGGTCTCATCCATGTATCTTTTTTGGTTTTATAAAAGGCGTGATGGGGTACAAGAGTTAGGATCCTACATCAAGAAAGCTCGTTCAAACGACATAAGTTTGCCATTCGAACGACCTAAGTAAATGACATCTCATGTCGTTTCTTAGGTCGCGCGAAGGTTCGTCCCTTGTTTGCTTCAAACGACCATGTATTGGTTTAATTTTTTGTAGGTCATTCAAACAACATGTCACTTTCGTTCAAACGACATCAAGAAGTGGTTCTAACGACCTGCACGACCTCAACTTTTTTGTTAGCCTGTAAATACCTATTTCGTGAAGCTTATAATTCAAGACTTTTTATTTACGCAAACTGCATAACAACTGCAATTAAGTCTTCACTTTTTAGGGCTAAAACCCTTTTTTATTCACATAAACAATTCCCAAGTACTTTTGTGACTAATCTTTGGAACCCAAACACTTATTGTCGAAGTTTATTCTTATGGAGTGTTATCTATATTGCTAACTTGGGGATACTCGAGGGTATTCACTGCTAAAAGAGGAGTTGGGGTTCTTATGATTCTCGAGGGAGTCATTCCTAGGTCAAAGTTGCAATCTTTATGCATCCTCGAGGGAGTTCATTATAGTATTCCACTTGTAAGTTTGTAAGTTGCGATTTACATTTTATTAGTGAACTAAAGGTTTTGCCTTATGGAGATTTTTCCTGAATTTGATTTTTCTGAGTTTGTGATTGCATGCTTTATTTCTTTATTTATTAAATCACTTAGATGCATGTCTAGGGTTTAATAAAATTGGAATCTTGGTTTGATTGAAGATTGATTCTAATTAAATAAGTTTAATTCCATTAGAAATTTGCGAATTCTTAAATTGATATAACACCGCGTACACATGCATTCTCAGTTATTGATATCATTTCATGATAGCCCATTTGTTTCTAAGTATGTGTAGAGATTACCATACTCATATGTTTTTATATCACGAATTATTTTATTTATGATCATTCAGATCAACTTAAACCTTTCTCACATAATAACTGGTATCATGAAAATTCATTATAATGATTGATTCAGTTTACCTTGGACCTCTGTGCATTATTATTTATTGTAGAAGCTTCAGTAATAATTAGGGAATAGACTGCCGTGTTATCCCAATTTTTTTTTACTTCGCCTATGTTCTCAGGTGATTGAGAGCCCAAGTTTTTAGCTACATAAGTATGAGTGCCACTTTAATTGTGTGCCTGGCCAATTACTTTTGCCCAAAAGTTTTGGATTAATTGTTATTTGGTTTTACTGATGGCTTATTTATTTCTATACCCACTTTGTAATCTGGTGAGTATGGGATTATCAATTTAAAACACCTTAACTTTATTATTGTTTAACTATGTTATTTTCCAGACATCTGAATTCTATAAACAATCCATCTTCCATCTATTCATATAATTTGTTATAAAATTGGTAGAACCTGCTTGGCATATTTGTGTTAATTCCTTCTTCCTCCAGATGGCCAGGAAAAAGAGGATATTCTCTCTTCCCTTTTGTGACACACACGGATCACGTGTTTGCATATGTAAGTGTCAGGACAGAGACTAAACCATATGGTAGTAAGGAATGACACTTTACTATTACCTACTTTATATTTCATGTTTACAATAAGATGTAATTCACCCCTGTGGTGGTAGTACACTATATGTGACGTTTTTAAGAATAAAGTTATGTTTTTCACCTTAACTTTAATTCACTGCTTTATGTATACTATCTTGTACATTCATACATAAAAGCAGGGTGTGACAAGACAACACCCGAAAAGCCAATTTTTTATTTTGCTTTTTATTTTTTAACGACTCGATATAAAGTTCGAACTATGCGCATTGGAAACCTCGTTCTCCCTCACTCAACTCATCACCTTCACTCTCCAGAATGATTCAACTCATTATTGAGGTTATCACGTTTAGAAACATCCTCATCGGCGTGAGATGTCCTTGAAGTGGTACCGTGACTAGCCATGAACACAGTGAAGTTACGTTGTCTAATGCATATAGGATATGTGAATCATGATTCAAATAAGTTGGGCATTATTTATGAATGAGACGGATAAGTGTATAATTGGTCATTCTTTATGAATGAGTCGGATGAGTATATAATTGGTCATACTTTATAAATGATCCGGATGAGTATATAACAGGTCACTCTTTGTGAATGAGCCGGATGAGTATATAAATTGTCATTCTTTGTGAATGATCCGGATGAGTATATAATTGGTCAGTCTTTGTGATTGATCCGGATGAGTATATAATTGGTCATTCTTTATGAATAAGCTGGATAAGTATATAATTGGTCATTCTTTATGAATGAGATGAATAAGTATATCATTGGTCATTCTTTATAAATGGGCCGGGTTATTATATAATTGGTCATTCTTTATGAATGAGCCAGATAGATATACAATTGGTCAATATTTATAAATGCGCCCGATAAGTATGCATATATCATCATGGGGATAGGATTTATTGCATTTAATTTTATGGAATAGTATAGTAGTGATGCAGTTGTTGAGCTATTTTGCTCACGGTTCCTATGTTTATGATTTTTAGGTATTTTGATATCACTAACAAATTTAGGAGGTCGATGGGGTTAGTCAGGGACACATAAAATCTTGATTTTGGTCAAACATAAATGGGGTAATTTAAGCTTACTTATCCTTTCAGTAAGTTTGAATAAGCATAATTACTTTAAAATTGTTAAAGGTTTTAGTTTTATTTATTCATGTTAATAGTTGAAAAATGATATTTATGATTATGGTTTGGTTAAGGTAATTATGAGTTAACTCACTTTGACTTTCAAACTTAATTATAAGTAACTGGATTGGGGTGTGTCAACTTTTGTATCAGAGCCTAGGTTTTAGAGGTTCTGGGGTGAGGAGCACCTAGATTTTGCAATGGAAGTAGAAATTGTTTTGAGTCATAAGTAAATTGTCTTTAATGAACTAACATGTTATACATATATATTGTTTTATGGGATATGAAATGTAAGGATCTTTCAGGAAAGGAAATGAGATGTTAAGGTTTATTCAGGGATGACAACGAATACAGGTATTTTAATATGAATCATTGCATTGTTTTATTTGTGGTGCGGAAAAGCATGTCATTTAAGGAAATTTTTTAAAGACAAAATGTGGTATTGGAAAATTGTGAATTATTGGAAGTAATCGCTTTTTATACTAGAATATATAGACTTCAGTTGTGTCACTTATTAAGCCATGGTTTGGTGTGTGCCCATTTACACGGGAGAGTGAGGTACGGGAACCCATATTTCGTTAAAGGATGAAATGGTAAATTGTTATAGTGTGAATAAAATGAAGATTCACGTGGTAAAGGTGAAGTGAGAATATTAATAGTTGTATATATTTAAATTTAATATGTGAAATGGTCTGAAATTCAATTACTAGTCAATATATCACATTTGATCCGAATATGGGTTCATAATGAATTATGGTAAGTAGAATAAAAGAGTAATAAGAGTTGAGATGTATTTATTTAATATCTCGAGTATATGTAGTGTATATTACCCTTGTGATGTTTTGAACCGCTAATAGGAATAATAAAGTTGAGACAAAGTGTTGAAGAGTTGGAAGTTTAAAAATATTAGGAAGCCCTTTTAAGATTATGTGTTGTGTATGAGTATGGGAAAGAAGCTAATCGGTTTGGAATATCAACAACTAGTTTGGGTGGATATTGAGTTGTATTTATCATAGTATGTATGTGTTATCACTAAGAGTATGATATGTAATGAATATGATTGGCATTATATGGAGTCACCAAGAAGTATGGGTAAGGATGATGTGCTATGTGAGATACCAAAATGTGATATATTAAGGTATTTGTACATGTTATTTGAAAGAAATACGACATATAATAGTTAGATAAGTATTATGGGTTTAGTAATTATGGTTAAATTTTAAGTGGTGATGTTACGTTAAACATCCATGTTACCAAACGGGTAAGACAAGCGTATTAATGATAGTGCATAAGAATGTCATGTTAATAAGTATTGGGATAAGATTATGATTGTAAAGTTATTGTGTTGGATAAATGACTTGTTAAAATCATTGTATGCTTAGTTAAAGAATAATGAAAAAGGGAATATAGTGAGAAGTTATATTGAGTTCATAGTGCATGGCTGTACAATATATATGAAGGTGAATACAAAATCTCGATTAAGAATAAACATTTAGTGAATGATTGTTCGATTTCGATATGAAAAGTAGTGAGGCGATATTGAGATTAAGAATTTGTAAGGACGATATTTACGTACTCTTAAATTTCAAAAATGATACGGAAAGTAGTTAAAGTCAAACACATGTATTTGGTGTTTGATGGAAGATGAAAATATGATGTCTAATAAGCTAGTCTGGTAATATGATAATTATGATTTGAAATATTACACAATGATAAGGATAGACTGTAGGAATGAAGGGAGAAATATAAGGAATAATACTAGGTTTGCTAATAATATTCACTCATTGTGAATATATGCTGATACAAACGATAATCTATTATATGTGAATGTTCAACATACATGTATAAAGGTATGAAGTAATATGTGTGTTGGGAATTGGTTTTCATGGATAAGAAATCATTAGATGATTATCCTTACATGTAAACAATAAAGAAACTGAAAATATTATGAAAGAAGATTTGTCGTACATTAAGGAACCAGTGCAAAGTATTGATCGAAAGGAGCAAGTATTAGGGAATAAAGTTAGTCTTGTAGTAAGAGTGTGGTGGAGGATCCCTGAAATTAAATACGCAACTTGGGAAATGGAATATAGCATGAGAAAATAGTATCCTCAATTGTTTGGTAAGTGAAATTCATACTAAATTTCGGTGATGAAATTTTCTAAGGAGGGAAAGTTGTGACAACCCGGATATAATTATGATAAATCATGTTTAAATCATACTTAATTTATGGGATGGGGATAATGTGTTATTGGTGTATATAATGTTAATTTATTATGTTTAGTCTAATCCTACTTTCATAACTCATGAGATATCGAATTAGTTACAAACAGAAAGTTTTGAAGTTTTCGGTAGGAGTGCTCAAGTTGGAGACTAGTTTTGACCATTATAATTTAACAATTGACTTGAGGTGAAAACTAAAAAGTTGTAGATATGTGAGTTAGGTTTTTAATACAACAAACAGTGCATCGAACGAACGTTCGAGTGAAAAGAAATCATCTTTTTACGAACATGGGGTAAAGTAGTCATTTAGCTTTAAATGATATTTTGTCTTATATGGCGCCACATGTCATATTTTGATTAGACCAAGGGGAGCTGCCCTTATGCCGACTCAAAGACCTTAAAATCTTCCTTATTCTTCATCTACATCCGAATTTCAAGTGGTTTGAGGTTCCCATGAAAGAAAGAAAAGTTAGGGTGAATTAGTGAAGGATTAAGGAAGATAATCGACAAAATAAACAAGCTTATATATCCAAGGGAGCATAGGTAAGATTTAACTTGTAAATTTCATTCTTTACATTATATATGTTGTTTTGTATGATATTAAAGATCATATTTGGGGGCAATGGGATACGTTTTGTTGTATATATATGGGTACGTTGTAGGTTGTTGTAATACCCCATATTTTTACGTATTTATGATATAATTCATTCGAAAAATTAATTGGATAAATACATTTTAGTTAAATTACATGTGTGACGTAATTTAACGTGATTAAATAATAAAAGTGATTATTAAATATTAATCTAGAGATAGAGACCGATCAATATTATGTTACGAGATTTACTATGTGCGTTAGTAGCAAATAATGATGGATTTTGATATACGGCATAGCGAGTGATATGTGCGTATTTTATTTTATCTCACTGGGAGTCGCGTGTAGACCATTTTGAGGTGAGAAATGAGAAGTGTATTTTAAGTGACTCGAAAGATAATTTTGAGTGCACTGTTGATCTCGAATGGGCCGAAATAGTTAAAATGAAGTACCCGGGGGTAATGTTTGGGTTTCGAGGGCTTTTTGGACCAGTCGGGATTCGCATTTAAGTACACGAGTCATTTTACAATTGGATATTCACCAAATTTAGGGATTTATAAGGAGAGAACCCTCATTTCTCCCACATTTCAGCCCTAGGAGAGAGAAAGAGAAGAGAGAAAGAAGAAGAAGAAGGAAGAAGAAGGAAAAGAGGAAGAAGATAGGGGATTTTCCGTCGAACTCTACGAGATTCGACTCGAGGTTATCAGATTTTATCCACGAGGCAAGTGTTTACTTGATTTATTGATTTAGTTTGTTTATTTCTCATATTATAGTTGGTGTGTAAAACAATAAAGATTTTTTAGATGAGTTTTCGTGAATCAAAACGGGTTTTTCGGAAGATTAACGAATAAACCCCGGATAATATCAAATTTGGGAAACTTAGAAATTAATTGAAATTAATTGTTGGATATGGGTTCTAGGATGATTAGAACCCTTTTATGTGTGTGTATATATTGTTGGTTGAGGTTGGATGATGATGGGAGAGAAGATAAAAAGCTTGGAAGTGCATTAATGGACATTTGTAATTTGGAGAAGATAGTGAATAGTAACACAGTAGCTTGCCGGGTCGATTCGGCCAGGAGGCGAATCAATTCAGTTCTTGATCAAAGGATGAAAGTTGTAGATATTTTCTATACGGTTGCGTGGACCTGACCGCATTTTTTTATGATTTATTTTGGATTTATAATGATTTTTCTAAGGAAGCAATCTCAGATTGAAATCGTTAGCTCAGGAATCAAACCTGAAATTTTATAGATAATTCAAAGGCATGCCATTTTATGTATGGTTTGAATTATATACTCATTTATGGATGAAAAGAAAGGTATGGAAGTTATCTTTATAATGATATTTGAATGAGGTCAATTGGACTTCTGTAGAGTGAGTTATTGTTGTTTTAGTGCAAGGTGTTTAAGCTGCCAGAATAGCTGAGTTATGGAAACTTTATAGACAATTCAAATGCATTCTATTTTATGTATGGTTTTAATTAGATGCTCATTTATGGATGAAAATAAAGGTATGTAATTTAGCTTTCTAATGAGCTTTGAATGAGGTTAATTTCACTTATGTAAAGTGAGTTATTATTATTTTAGTACAAGGTGTTTAAGCTGCCAGAACAACTGAGTTATGAAAATTTTATAGAAAATTCAAATGCATGTCATTTTCTGTATGTTTTGAATTAGATGATCATTTATGGATGAAAAGAAAGGTATATAATTTATCTTTCTAATGAGATTTGTTTTAGGTCAA
Source organism: Sambucus nigra (assembly GCA_949130495.1). NCBI lineage: Eukaryota > Viridiplantae > Streptophyta > Magnoliopsida > Dipsacales > Adoxaceae > Sambucus > Sambucus nigra. Next base: position 58,557,701 of record OX422219.1, read on the forward strand.
TTGGACTTTTGTAGAGTGAGTTATGGCTATTTTCGTGCAAGGTGTGAAATCTGCCATAAATTTAAAGTTGAAAGAATTTGTGATTTTTAAGAGTTCTAATGGGAAAATGACCCTTGGGATTCAAATAGGAATTTCGGATGTAATTGGGTTACAAATTAGTTGTGATAACCTTAATATACAAAAAAAATATGTGATATTTATATTATAAGTAAGTGAATACTTATAGAATTAAATCGAATATGTATATTTGGGATTACAGGCTAATGCTACGAGTGATAAGCATGGATAGCCAGATTTGATGATATATATATACAGGTATAGAGACAGTATATATATGATATAATTATAAATGTATTTGTGCGTGAATGGTATATTTATATGAAGCATACCCCTCTAGTGCTATCATGGAAAGTTGCGCGATGTGGGTGAGAACCCTGGCTTGAGGAGCAGGGAGCGTATAGTCCCCAGGTCATAGTGTCCATTCTATATTGTGTGATTTTTATTAGGAGTGAGACGTAGTGGGTATGTTTCGTTCTCATTTCTGGTGAGGAACTAGGATCGCTTTCCATACGTTGTGATTTGGTTTTTACCAAGTTGGTGTGAGAGTCCAACCGCTGGTACTCATGATGATGTGTGAGTAATTCCCTGGAAGATAATAGCATTGGGAGACTGCATCCATTGAGTTATAGCTATAAGGGATGGTTATTATACTTATATAGTGTGTGATATACAAGTATGTATATACTTGATGTGTATAGTATATTGCATGTGTGTATATATATATATATATATATGTGTGTGTGTGTGTGTGTGAAATATATATATACGTACATAATAAAGAATGGAATGTGAGATAAATTCTGAATCTTTCTGGAGTATAAAATCCGGAAGAACAATATGGATATATGTATATAAAGATGAGAATATTATATACAAAGTTAATAACACTAAAATGTGAATAGTGTAAATAACTAGTGAAAGTTATTCATGATGTGAGGATGAATCATAAGTGAGAGATTATGATGTATAAGCTCAAGCGATAGCTTAGAGTATTTTATAAAGAATGAATAAAGTGATATTCTCCTTCCGGTAGATTTATATCCGGATTTATATGTACATGGATCATAGGTTCTATTGAGAACTTTTGATATATATGGGATGGTATAAAATTTGATATGTACTAAGGGCCTAATGGATTCCGGTGATCAACATTGCCATGTAGTAGTGTATCAGGGCAATTCCTTATTTGGATTTCGTTTCGCGAGACACCCCACGTACCAATGTAGTGTAATGTTGGGAATGGGGAGAAGTTTAGTCCTTAGTACTCGGATTTATGAGGATCCTTAAAAGATGGGTGAAATGAATTAGTTAGGCATGGTATCTTAACTAAGTTGTTTAAAAGGTATGCGATAGTTGTTCACTATTAGAAGAGGGGTGAGGTGTATCTCACGAGAGTGCGATACCAGTTGAAATATGAGAAATTGCATATTTTAAAATATGGCATTTATGCACTTGCAAAATATTTTCAAACTCGGGCTCTGACCCGTTTCTCCATTTTCCCCTCTTTTGCTATATATGTATATATATTGGGTGTCCAGACACAGGGATGCCTGGATGATGATTCTTTCGAGTTAGATGTTTGCTGCAGCAGCTATGGGTGCAGGCAGATTCATTTTAGACACTTTTATTCTTGTGATCTGTATAGGAAGCATTATAGTAACATTCGGGCCGATAGCTCAATTGTATTCATTTATTTTTACCGCCTTTTAGTGCATCATTCAATTTGGTTGTATTATGTTAGCCGAATGTTTAATTATTTTTATTTCATTTCCGTTCGTGTATATAAACTGTTGTGATTGATTTATTTGAATGGTTTGGTTAAAAAGATTAGTTAAAAAAATTTGACGCCAACCTAATAGGTTATTAGTAATTAAGTGGATTTTCGACAGTGATGCTGAGAATGAACCATATGAGACTCATGTTTTAATTTGGTATAGGATTGATCACCCGGTATTTTATTCGGCTGGGCATCACAGTTGTATGTGTAAAGCATGTTGAATTCATATAACTAAGGGCAAATTCATTATGTTAATCAAACGGGTGTATCTTTATGAATACATAATGGAATCGATTAATTCAGGTTGGATATGAAACTACACTTATATATACATGTTATATCCAAAAATTATATAAAAATACCAATAATTTAATCTTGGGGGATAGTTTGAAGTGTAGGTACATAATCTACGCCGAAAGTGTAAGTATGCATACCAGGTTTTTGACGATTTTCTTGACATAATAAATGAACTCTAAAAATTATTAATTTTTAATTTTATATTATTCAATATGTTTATTGAAATTGGGTGGAATATCATGGAAAGTTATGATATAGAAAAATTATGAAAATTCTTAGAAATTGACTAAACGATAGAGGAGCCTATAGGGCAGATTTGCTTTATAATAAAGAAGTGGGCATATCCTGCTGTAGGAAACATGAAATGATGTATCGTCTTTTATATTGGGAACCTAATATGATAATAATTGGATTTATAAGAATGAATTAAAGTATGTTTGGACTCTGAATTGGATACGTTAAATATCATAACATGAAATTGGATGAGACTTCATTTATGATAAATTATTTGAATGGGATCATATGATACTCATGAATTGAATTAGTTTTAAGTGATTCTTTGGATTGGTAATATTATTGTGATGACACTTATATTATAAGAATGATAGTAAGGGAAGGATAACCGGTTGAACAACTGACAGACAATGGTAAAGGGAAAACTCATGAAGTGGCCAAGGTGAGTGTACTCACTCGTAAGATGCATTTATACATCGCAATGGATAAGCTAAAAATATTACTTACTATTAAGATGTATTTATGCATAGTTATGGATATGATCATAATGTTGTGAATAATAAACTGTTCATTTCGTTTTACTGAAATGGAAGGTTACTCCCCAACCCAGAATGGGAGAGAATTGTCTATTGCAGACATGATATGTGAATCATAATTCAGATAAGTTGGGCATTCTTTATGAATGATCCGAATAAATGTATAATTGGTCATTCTTTATGAATGAGCCGGATGAGTATATAATTAATTATACTTTATGAATGAGCCGGATGAGTATATAATTGGTCATTCTTTATGAATGAGCCAAATAAGTATATAATTGGTCATTCTTTATGAATGAGCCGGATGAGTATATAATTGGTCATTTTTTCTGAATGAGTCGGATGAGTATATACTTGGTCATTGTTTGTGAATGAGACTGATGAGTATATAATTGGTCATTCTTTATGAATGAGTTGGATAAGTATATCATTGGTCATTCTTTATGAATGGGCCGAATTATTTATAATTGGTCATTCTTTATGAATGAGACGGATAAATATATAATTGGTCATTCTTTATGAATGCGTTGGATAAGTATGCATATATCATCATGGGGTTATGATTTATTGCATTTAATTTTATGCAATAGTGTAGTAGCGATGCATTTGCTGAGCTATTTTGCTCATGGTTCCTATGTTTGTGATTTTGAGGTATTTTGATATCACTTCCAAATATAGGAGGTCAGTGGGGTTAGCCAGGGACACATAAAATCATGATTTTGGTTAAACGTAAATGGGGTAATTTGATCTTACTTATCCTTTCAGTAAGTTTGAATAAGCATAATTACTTTAAAATTGTTAAAGATTTTAGTTTTATTAATTCATGTTAATAATTGAAAAATGATATTCATGATTATGGTTTCGTTAAGGTAATTATGATTTGACTCACTTTGACTTTCAAACTTAATTATAAGTAACCGGGTTGGGGTGTGTCACTTATACACTTAAATGCAGTGTCATTTTTAATGCTCATGTCACCAGGCATGTTTTAAGGGGGATATTCTTATAATGCTACTGTTAAGAGATAGTCTTATTAGGAAAAATTGAAATTTTCCCTTCAGTGTTGTCATATTCAAGTAGTTAACCTAAGAATAAAACATTTATGGGACTCAGAAAGAAATAAAACTTGGGACTAAAGACTAAAAAAAAGTAAAAGAGAGGCCCCCGAGAAAAAAATGTACCACTTAACAAATGGCATAACACTATTTTATTCATTTCCCTCCCTCACTCCCTCCCTCCATCGTTATTACTTAGCTCAAATCTATCAGACCAGCCTTTCCAAACCGAACCAAACCAAACCCTCTCCTTTCCAAATTAAAGATTTGGTGTGATTCAAGATATGGAGGAAGATAATTGGTTGAAGAGGACATTCGTAAATGAGAGTGAGCTAGAAGAAGAGAGTAGGATCAAAGGGCACACCCTAGATGATGTCGATATGGGCCCCAACCAGAGGGGTGATAAGGTTCTGTGCATTCTTTGGATTTTCATAGTGAAGATCTGTGGGAGTACTCATTGTATTATATTATATTTTCAGGTAAGTTTGCTTATTAAAAAATATGTTATATTTTGAATGTCCCTTCTTTTGATTCGACCTATTTAATTTAATTTTTGCGTATGTTCTCATTCTAGTTCTTTTAATTTTTCAGCGTTTTTGAGTTTATTATTGAGTTTATTTGTTATATGAACTGTTTGAAATAGTTGGATTTTTAGAAAAATTAAACCTCACGAGGCAATGTTGCCACACACCAATGGCATATTGCTCGCCCGTCATCGATGTGGGGTGATACGTAGAGATAGAGTCGCCAACCTATTTTTCATAAAACAGGCAAAAGAAATATTGCCTCCTCGAGAGAATGACATTAAGGACAATACTGATGCTTGCAAAACCAAGTAGTTCAAAGGTCCAAGGACCGAATTACTGAATGGGAAGGTGTTAGGCACCCATCCCGCCCTTTTGGTCTCTCATGAGCATGTGTTAATCTTCTCCTATAGAACTCCATGATGTGTATATTTATTGTAACATCCCTTATTTTAATGATTCTAATTATGGGATTAATTTAATTTAAAATGGGAAAATAATACGAAATTAAAATACATATTAATTAGAGAGACAAGGATTAATATTTGTAGGTATAATATTAATTCGTATGTATAATTTTTGGGAAAATTATACCTACGAATTTTCTAAGTGTATATCATCTAATAAGAGAAGGGATTTAGGGTTAAAAACTTGTAAAACACAGATAGGCCATAGGATGAAGAAGAGAGGAGGGTTCAAAGGCTATAACCACCATACGTGCACCCCTTGCACCACCAACACCACCGTTGCGTAGATCGGAGGAATAGGAACACACCCATACCATTCCTCTACAAAGGATCTGACCTTCATATTAAGGCAAGTGTTTAATCTTGCTAAATTCTGACCATATATGATATCCATGTTAGTATAGGATATTAAACCCATGAATTTGTAGAGAATTGAACCAATCTTTGAAGGCTAAACTATATTCTTGAGTTAGAATCATGTAGGTTAAATTACTTGAGATATGTAGAAAGAAATTGATGAATTGGGTTTATCCAAATGTGAAGAAATATGTGTTTTATGATGATTCTTGAATAAAAGTGATGAACTAGAGTTTTTTAGAATTTAATTGGAATTAATTTGACTAATTGATGATTCTTGATGATTTCATGATTCTTGTACGCTAGAAATCTTTCATATATGTTGGTATAACGTTTAGTATAATTATTTGGGAGTTTGGGAATGATTAATGAAGGTTACTAGGGACGGGAATACTAGGGACGGGAGTATTAGGGACGGCCGTGTCCTTTTGTCCCTAAAAGGACAAAACCAAAAGGGACAGTTTTAATTACCGTCCTTTTTGATAGTAACAAAAGGGACGTTTTTTTAAAAACTGTCCCTTTTGGTATTTCTCAAAAAGGACGGTAATTAAAACCGTCCCTTAAAGCATATATGGATTTTTAGCACTGATTTTTCCCGGGTTATTTTAAGGGACGGAATTTAAAACCGTCCCTTTTGCTATATCAAAAGGGACGGTTTGTAAAATGCATCCCTTTTGATATAGCAAAAGGGACAGTTTTAAATTCCGTCCCAGTTAGTAAAAATTAATTTTTTATTTTTTCCAAATGAGTATTTGGGACGGATTGTTTTAACCGTCCTTTTTAAGATACCAAAAAAGACGGTTTTAAAATCCGTCCCTTTTGGTATAAATTATTTTTTATTTTTCCCCCACTTTTTTGGGCCAAAGGGACGGTTACATCCGACCCTTTTAATGTTTTCCCTAATTTTTTCCCCCACTTATTCCAAAAATTGGCCTAATTCTACGTTTTGGACTCCCGCTCTCTCTGTGTGCTCTCGCGCTCTCTCTGCTTGCCGTCGCTGCTCCCTACCCCTTTCGCATCCCTATCCCTTCGCCTCTCCCCTGCCCTAGCCCCACTCCACTCCTCTGCCTCTCCCCTTCCCTAGCCCCGCTCCACCCCTCCGCCTCCTCCTCTCCCCCTTTGCCTCCGCCTCTCCCCTGCGCACAGGTATTAATCCCTTCTGCAATATATATATATATATATATATATATATATATATAGACACACACACATATACATTATCTGTATTGATTTGTTTAGACATTTGTTAGGGATTTGTTTAGATTGTTATCATAGTAGTTTAGGCATTTTTTACAGTTTTGTTTAGTGATCTGTTTACATATTTTAACATACTAGTTAGGGATTTTTATGCATTCAACATCAATAAGTGTAAAGCAGATTTTTAATTATTTATAGCAAACCAGATTTAAAAAATAAAAGACAAAAATCAGATTGGATTACCGGATCGGACTACCGGATTGTTAACAAATTCGGATTCGGTTGCCAATGTACTGATCCGTGTCTGACTATCGGATCCCGTCCAAATCCAAAAATGTCAAACGGATTCTAGCTACAAAATTTATAGTTTTTATAATTTTCTAAATCCCATGTGCAAAATGAGAACGAAGGATTTCATTTTTTTCCAGTTTATTGTTGCTTTGTACTCCATCCATGTTTAATTAGGAATTCATGTTTATAACATTGATACGGACACTTTTAGAACATTGCCACGAACAAATGATATTCAAATGCAATTTTGTATATATTTATAAATCTTTTTTTCAATTTGTGATAGGGGTTCAATAAGATCAATATGGATAAGAGTTGGATCGGAGGAGATAGGACCACAAAGGCGTACGCTGATGGAGTTCAAATCTTTATTGATTTTGCATATAGAAATAAGGATATTCTTACTTCTAGCATCAAATGCCCATGTAGTACTTGTGTTAATCGTGTCTACTATAACTCACAAACTGTGAGGAATCACATAGAGATGTATGGTTTTGAAAAGAGTTACAAGAATTGGATTTATCATGGGGAATCATTGGGTGATTTTAATATTAACGTAAATAGTTGGAGCGATGGTATGGTTGTTGATGATGTATTAGCTGATTTGAACTCGGGGGCAAGCATGATTGCAATGGTTCAAGAAGGAAGGGGGATTCCATGTAGAGAGGAAAATATGGGCAATGATGAAGAACCTAACATCGAAGATCATGACGTGCCCGACGCAGGCCTCCCAGAATATTTTAGACTTTTAAAAGAGGCACAAAGTGAGTTGTATGAGAATTGTCCTACGAACATTACCGAGTTGTCATTTGTTGTTGAATTATTGCACTTGAAACAACTAAATGGATGGAAAAATCGTTCTTTTAAGATGTTGATGTTATTCTTCCAGAAGGTGTTCCCGAAAGCCAAGATTCCAAAATCCTTTTATCAAGCTAACTAATTGACAAAAGATTTAGTATTTAAGTATGAAACGTGGGATGCATGTCCTAAGAGTTGTATGTTGTTTCGAAATGAGAGCGAGAATCTTGAGAAATGCAAAATTTGTGGGGAACCTAGGTTCAAAAATGAATTTGATAGTGGTGAGGGTACAAAAGTAGCAGCGAAAAAGGTAAGCTATTTTCCTTTGAAATCGAGATTACAACGATTGTATTGGTCATCGCATACTGCTCCACTAATGAAATGGCAAGCTGATGAATGAATCGATGATGGCGTGTTGAGGCATCCTGCTGACTCCCTTGCATGGAAGACATTTGATGAGCGAAATCCATCTTTTGCGAGTGATTGTCGCAATGTTAGACTTGCACTAGCAACTGATGCATTCAATCCGTTTGGTAATATGAGCATTGCTCACAGTACTTGGCCTATTGTGCTAATGATATTAAACATGCCCCCATGGTTGTGTATGAAACAACCCCACTTAATTTTGTCTTTTCTTATTGACGGACCAAAAGGGCCCGGTGATAAAATTGATGTATATTTACAACCACTAATTGATGAGTTGAAAGAGTTATGGGCTAATGGGGTACGTACTTATGATGAATCGGTGAAACAGTTTTTTCAGTTACATGCGGCGTTGTTATGGACAATTGGCGATTTTCCTGGTTATGCCATGTTATCAGGATGGAGCACAAAAGGTGAATTTTCTTGTCCTTGTTACAATAAGGACCATCAAGCTATACGATTGAATAACGGTCGTAGTACTGTTATTGGGGTCATCGTCGATTCTTACCAATGTGACATAAATTTCGGAAAGAAAAAGTTACATTTAATGGCAAGGTTGATATGAGGCCACCACCATTGAAACTAACTGGATCACAAGTTCTGCAACAATTAAATGAGCATTACGTGGTAACAGAATATAAGAAAGAAGATGTGCTGAAAAGAATGATAAGAGACCAAAAGGAAATTGAGCTTGCAAAAAAAACTAAAGGTAATATTCTGAAAAAAAGACTGAATTGGAAGAAGAAAAGTATCTTTTTTGAATTGCAATATTGGGAGCATAATTTGATTCGCCATAATCTTGATGTTATGCATATTAAGAAGAATTTTTGTGACAATATTCTTTTTACATTGTTGGGTATCAAAGGGAAAACAAAGGATAATTTAAATGCTCGCAAAGACCTCAAAGAGATGAGTATTAGGCGCGTGCTACATCCTCAACCGCTAGGACCAAATCAACAGCATGTGTCCCCAGTAGATTTTACGATGAGCAACAAAGAGAAAGATATATTCTTGAAAGTGTTGTTGAATCTCAAAGTTCTAGATGGTTATTCTTCGAATATTTCACGATGTGTGCACCCTCAAGAGAGAAGCATTTGGGGACTTAAGAGTCATAACAATCACATTCTAATGCAATAACTACTCCCCATAGCTGTACGTAGGGTATTGCCAAAGCATGTTGTCAAAGCTTAATTGAATTAAGTAATTTCTTTGTGATACCATGATCAAGTGTAAATACTTTAGCTGACTTGGAGAAATTTGAAGACCGTATGGATCTTACTTTATGCAGTCTAGAGAAGATATTCCCTCCAGGATTTTTTGATGTGATGGAACATTTGCCCATGCATTTGACTGATGAACTATTAATTGCCGGGTCAGTGCTTTATCGTTGGATGTATCCAATGGAAAGGTATCTACACACATTGAAACTCTATGTGCGAAATTGTGCTCATCCTGAGGCCTCAATTGCTAAGTCTGTCCTTTTAGAAGAGTGCATGACCTTTTGCTCGAGGTATTTGGGTGATAACGTGGAAACCAAGTCTAGTTGACCTATTAGAACAGATGACAAAGGTAATGACTCTAGTCGCGTTGTTGGGAAAAAAAGTTCAAATTCATCTTGATGAAGAAACATTGGTTCAAGCTCATCGTTATGTTCTTTTCAACACTGATTCAGTGGCACCGTTCATCGTGTAAGTTAGGTTTTTGCCTTAACAACTTGCACAACTTTGTTACTTGTAGGTTTTGATACATTCATTACGAAATTGACATATGTGCATTTTTATAGAAAACATCTTGTGGAACTTTCAAAAGAGTATCCTCAACTTTCACAGCACCATATTCAACGCCTTCATAACGAAAAATTCAGCATATGGTTTAAGAATCATGTAAGTCGGTTTATTCCTTGTTAATCTTAATAGTGCTCTAGTATATTTGCTATATAAAATTTTGATTACCTTTTTTGTTGGGAAAATATCAGGTGCGCAGTTTGACAAATAATGCCCAACTACCCGATGAAATTAGGAGTTTGTCTTTAGGCCCTCTAAAGGATGATTTTAGATTCCACTCTTATATTGTTTGTGGTTTTCGATTTTGGAGAAAGGCAGTTGATCAACGTAGAAAAACTCAAAATAGTGGGGTGGTTCTAAAAGCTGCACAGATGAGTTATTCTAGCCGTAGAGACAAAAATCCTCTTTTAGGGGATGTTACTTTCTATGGAGAGGTTACAAACATCATTGAGATTTGTTACCTTAACGGCATGAAATTTGTCTTATTCAAATTCGGTTGGATCGATAACCGTATGGGTAAAAAATTAGATGAATTTAACTTTACGCTCGTTAACTTCAACTATTTGTTATACAAAGATAACCGAGTTGGTGATGAACCTTTTATCCTAGCATCTCAAGCAGAACAAGTTTGGTATATGGAAGACCCGTTAGAATCAGACTGGCATGTTGTTGTTTCGATGACACCAAGAGACAAATTTGATGGATATTTAGCCAATGAAGACTTAGATGTCCATGAAGTTGAGCCATTTAGCATGCAACAACTAGATCAAGATCAAAATGTATCTTGGACGAGGCAAGGGATAGATGGCTCCATAATTGACACAACCGTTCTTGATGATGACGATGGCATGGAGGAAGAAAGGGATGAAGTTATTTAGGAATGAAGGGATGGTGGTTGAAATGCTTGAACTTTTTTACCTCTGTATTACGTTAGTGAGAAGATATCAGAATTACAAAATAATGATTGAAATGGATGTTTTATTAAATCTTTGTTCTCGTATTCACGTGTTGCCTTTTATTTTTTTAATATTAACGGTTATGTTATAAATGATGTGCTTAAATGTTTTTTGATATTGTGACAGGAAACAATGAGGTCTTCTGTAAATTTTAATGATAATATTAAGAATGCATTAGAAGAATTTGAACATTCATCTTTTAAAGAGGGCACTCCAATTACTTTGTATGGATCCCGTAAAATTGAATTATGTCGTTACTTGCAAAAATGTGGGAAACAAATATCAGAACAATATTGGTTTGAAAAAATACTCCAGACTCTACCACCATGTTGGGATCAAGAAAAAGAAAAGATATTTCAAAAGCATAATCCAACACGTGGAGAGAAATTATTACATCTACTAGAGGAGGAAGAACGAGAGTTTCATCCTTTATGGATAGAATTTGAGCAACATAAAATGAGCCCAAATTTAAATGTGCGAGATCATATGCATAACAAAGAAAGAGTATACAACATTTTAAAGAGGAGAGGCTTTTGTCCTAACATAATTGTTCTCGTGCATGCGATTGTGAGTACGCTTCCACCCACGTGGCCAATTTCATCTATTATTAAAAGGATAAAATGTGGTTGGCTCAATATGAGGGATTTGGCAGATTTTTTGGAAGAAATAGAAAGGTATTGAAAATGCATACTATCAAAGGAAATACGATGTATTATAAGTTTTCATTTTGTGTTTCATGTATAACGTTTATTCATATTTATTTTGACATATATGTTTTTTTATACAGATCTATCATGCCAACTAAAAACCCTTATCATTTCGTGGGAGTAGGAGGGTCATCGGATTCTCAAGCAGAAATGACCCCCCCATATGCTCAGACGTCTATAGGATCACATCGGTCTCAACCAGAGTCATCTCAGCCAATGATATGCTAACCCTCAGATAATATGGGTGGAGGTATGTGTCTACCTATATAGTAGATAATTGTAAAATTCTGCTACAAATATTTTACTTTTATAATTATTCATGTCATATTTTCTTTTGAATTTTTATCAAGTAGTGCTGAGGGTACACCATTACCAACTCAAAATGGTCCCTCTACTAGTGTGAAACGTAGAGGGTTTTCGAAACCATGGAAAGAATGGGATAGTGGTCAAAAGTTGATAATTGGGTGGAATAACGACTTCCAGCCAATCGAACCCAACGGGAAGAAGCTTGCAAGTCAGTTGGGATATTTCGCTAGACAAGGATTGTTATTTCTTTTGGTTGTGGACGATTGGAGAAGAGTATTGAAGAAAAATATCGATATAGTTTGGGATAGTGTGAAGGTACTTTTCTATCATTGCGAATATAAATTTGAATATTTTAAAATGCTCAGTTAGTAGGTCAATCAAATGATCTATTTATAATTTATTTATATTCTTTTGTTTGTAGCGCAATATAAATGCCCCTGAAGGATTTAAGCCAATTTGTTTTCAAATGCTGGACAATGCTTGGAGGCGCTTTAAGTATCGTATACAAAAGGACTATTATGAGGCGTATGACAATGGCACAGATCGACTTGAAAATGTACCTCTCCATGTTGATCCCGATATATGGCCTAAATAAGTGTCTTATTGGGGTGAAAAAGAAACCGTGGTATGACATATGTAGAATTACTTTCTATTTATTTTTGTTAATTGTTTATATGTATCAAAATTGTAACATGATTTAACTCTTTATATAGCAAGTGGCGTCCAAAAACGCCGAAAATAGGGAAAACATTTGTGCCCACCCTAGGATTGCGAGGACGTCAATTCCTCAAGTTGTAGAAAAGGTTAACATCATATTTTATATTCCTTACATATTCTTTTATGCTTTTAGTTTGAGGACGATAATGTTGAATTTAATCATTACTATTATGAACGTAATATGTTTTTTTTCTTATCTTACTTAAAAAATAATAGATGAAAAAAGCCGACTTGCCTATCGACAAGCTTAGTGTGTATAGAGAGACTCGAAGGTTGAAGGATAAGACGTATAATATGGAGGATGGAGCGGCTGGTATAGAGGTATTATATTTTAATGTCCATCCTTGTTACCTAATGTAAAAAATATTGCAATAAATATTTTATGGTATTGCACACTCTTTAAAACTCTTTTCTTAATTTGTAGGAAAGTATACAAAGACAGTTGAATGCGATAGAAGAAGAACAACAGAATGACCCGAAAGTGAGAGATAAAATCTTTGAGGATGTCATTGGTCGTGACGGACATGGACGTGCATTATGTAGGGGAGTTGGTATTCGACCGCCATCTGTAAGGTCCATGCCTTCTCACTTTTACGAGAGTGAGATCAAAAGGTTGCAAAAGAGGATTGAGGAGGGAGAGACTCGTCATCGTGAAGAGATCCAAGAGTTGAAAGAGACCACCAACAAATTGTTTCGTATGATACAAAATGCTGGATTCCCAATACCACCAGATGATTCCCCGAGTACTTCCAATGTTCAGCTGTAGGGAACAGGTATCCTCATTTCTCATCGTTATCCAATTATCAGAAAGAAATTATTTTGGATAGGAATACTAAATTGTACAAAGACAATTGGTGCATTTATTTCTTGTCACTTCATGTGTGTGTGGGCGGGGGGGGGGGGGGGGGGGGGAGGGGAGGAGTACATAAGCATAAAAACATGCCATCGATGGGTGAATACGTAAAACAACCACAAAACGGTCTCGTAAGAGTCACAAACATATCGCACGGGACCAATGTGACTCGTAGGAACCGACCGCGTAGTCACGGGGCTCCCGGTTTGAGTGTACGACGTAAATTTACAAAAAAGAGACTTAAAGCATAAAAACATGGCATCGAAGAGTTAAAACGTAAAACAGCCTTAAAACGGTTCCATAAGAGTCATGAACACCTCGCACGGGACAAATGTGACTCGTAAGAACAAACGGCGTAGTCACGGGGCTCCCGGTTTGAGTGTACGTCGTAAAGTTGCAAAAAATTAGACTTAAGCATAAAAACATGCCATCGAATGGTGAAAACGTAAAACAGCCTTAAAACGGTCCCGTAAAAGTCACGAACACCTCGCACGGGACCAATGTGACTTGTAAGAACCAATGGCGTAGTCCCGAAGCCCCCGGTTGGAGTGTACGACGTAAATTTGCAAAAAAATAGACTTAAGCATAAAAACATGCCATCGAAGGGTGAAATCGTAAAACATCCCTAAAACGGTCTCGTAAGAGTCACGAACACCTCACACGGGACCAATGTGACTTGTAGGAACTGATCGCGTAGGCACGGGACTCCCGGTTTGACTGTATGACGTAAAGTTGCAAAAAATTAGCCTTAAGCATAAAAACATGCCATCGAATGGTCAAAACGTAAAACAACCTTAAAACAGTCCCGTAAGAGTCACGAACACCTCGCACGGGACCAATGTGACTCGTAAGAACAGACGGCGTAGTCCCGAGGCTCCCGGTTTGAGTGTACGACTTAAAGTTGCAAAAAATTAGACTTGAGCATAAAAACATGCCATCGAATGGTGAAAACCTAAAATAGCCTTAAAACGGTCCCGTAAGAGTCACGAACACCTCGTACGGGACCAATGTGACTCGTAGGAACCGATCGCGTAGGCACGGGACTCCCGGTTTGAGTGTACGACGTAAATTTGTAAAAAAATAAACTTTTGCATAAAAACATGCCATCGAAGGGTGAAATCATAAAATAGATTTAAAACGGTCCCGTAAGAGTCACCAACACCTCGCACTGGACCAATGTGACTCGTAGGAACCGATCGCGTAGGCACGGGACTCCCTGTTTGAGTGTACGACGTAAAGTTGCAAAAAATGAGACTTAAGCATAAAGACATGCCATCGAATGGTGAAAACATAAAACAACCTTAAAACGGTCCCGTAAGAGTCACGAACACCTCGCACGAGACCAATGTGACTCGTAGGAACCGATCGCATAGGCATGGAACTCCCGGTTTGAGTGTACGACATAAATTTGCAAAAAATAGACTTAAAGTATAAAAACATGTCATCGAAGGGTTAAAACGTAAAATAAACCTAAAACGGTCCTGTAAGAGTCACGAACACCTCGCACGGGACCAATGTGACTCGTAGGAACCGACTGCGTTGGCACGGGACTCCTGGTTTGTGCGTACGACGTAAAGTTGCAAAAAATTAGCCTTAAGCATAAAAACATGCCATCGAATGGTGAAAACATAAAACAGCCTTAAAACGGTCCCATAAGAGCCACGAACACCTCGCACGGGACCAATGTGACTCGTAAGAACAGACGGCGTAGTCCCAAGGCTCCCGGTTGGAGTGTACGACGTAAATTTGCAAAAAAGTAAACTTAAGCATAAAAACATGCCATCGAAGGGTGAAAATCTAAAGAAGCCTTAAAACGATTCTGTAAGAGTCACGAACAGCTCGCACGGGACCAATGTGATTCGTAGGAACCGACCGCGTAGGCACGGGGCTCCAGGTTGGAGTGTACGACGTAAATTTGCAAAAAAATATACTTAAGCATAAAAACATGCCATCGAAGGGAGAAATCGTAAAACAGCCTTAAAACGGTCTCGTAAGAGTCACGACTACCTCGCACGGGACCAATGTGACTCGTAGGAACAGACGGCGTAGTCCCGAGGCTCCCGGTTGGAGTGTACGACGTAAATTTGCAAAAAAATAGACTTAAGCATAAAAACATGCCATCGAAGGGTGAAAATGTAAAATAGGCTTAAAACGGTTCCGTAAGAGTCACGAACACCTCGCGCGGGACCAATGTGACTCGTAGGAACCGATCGCGTTGTCACAAGACTCCCGGTTTGAGTTTACGACGTAAATTTGCAAAAAAATAGACTTAAGCATAAAAACATGCCATCGAAGGGTGAAAACATAAAACAGCCTTAAAATGACCCGTAAGAGTCACTAACACCTCACACGGGACCAATGTGACTCGTAGGAACCGACCGCGTAGGCACGGGGCTTCCGGTTGGAGTGTACGACGTAAATTTGCAAAAAAATATACTTAAGCATAAAAACATGCCATCGAAGGGAGAAATCATAAAATAGTCTTAAAAAGGTCTCGTAAGAGTCACGAATACCTCGCACGGGATCAATGTGACCCATAGGAACAAACGGCGTAGTCCCGAGGCTCCCGCTTGGAGTGTACGCCGTAAATTTGCAAAAAAATAGACTTAAGCATAAAAACTTGCCATCGAAGGATGAAAACGTAAAACAGCCTTAAAACGGTCCCATAAGAGTCACGAACACCTCGCACAGGACCAATGTGACTCGTAGGAACCGACCGCATAGTCATGGGACTCCCGGTTTGAGTGTACGACGTAAATTGGCAAAAAAATACACTTAAGCATAAAAACATGCCATCGAAGGGTGAAAACATAAAATAGCCTTAAAACAGTCCCGTAAGAGTCACGAACACCTCACACGGGACATATGTGACTCGTAAGAACAGACGGCGTAGTCCCGAGGCTCCCGATTGGAGTGTCCGACGTAAATTTGCAAAAAAATATGCTTAAGCATAAAAACATGCCATCGAATGGTGAAAACATAAAACAGCCTTCAAACGGTCCCGTAAGAGTCACGAACACCTCGCACGGGACCAATGTGACTTGTAGGAACCGATTGCGAAGGCACGGGACTCCCGGTTTGAGTGTACGACGTAAAGTTGCAAAAGATTAGCCTTAAGCATAAAAACTTGCCATCGAATGGTGAAAACGTAAAATAGCCTTAAAACGGTCCCGTAAGAGTCACGAACACCTCGCACGGGACCAATGTGACTCGTATGAACCGATCGCGTAGGCACGGGACTCCCGGTTTTAGTGTACGACGTAAATTTGCAAAAAATAGACTTAAAGCATAAAAACATGTCATCGAAGGGTTAAAATGTAAAAAAAACCCTAAACGATTCTGTAAGAGTCACGAACACCTCGCAGGGGACCAATGTGACTCATAGGAACCGACCACGTAGGCACGGGACTCCCGGTTTGAGTGTACGATGTAAAGTTTTAAAAAATTAGCCTTAAGCGTAAAAACATGCCATCGAATGGTGAAAACATAAAACAGCCTTAAAACGGCCCGTAAGAGCCACGAACACCTCGCACGGGACCAATGTGACTCGTAAGAACAGAAGGCGTAGTCCCGAGGCTCCCGGTTGGAGTGTACGACGTAAATTTGCAAAAAAATAAACGTAAGCATAAAAACATGCCATCGAAGGGTGAAAACATAAAACAACCCTAAAACGGTTCCGCAAGAGTCACGAACACCTCGCATAGGACCAATGTGACTTGTAGGAACCGATCACGTAAGCACGGGACTCCCGGTTTTAGTGTACGACGTAAATTTGCAAAAAATAGACTTAAAGTATAAAAACATGTCATCTAAGGGTTAAAACGTAAAACAAACCCAAAACAATCCCGTAAGAGTCACGAACACTTCGCACGGGACCAATGTGACTCGTAGGAACCGACCGCGTAGGCACGGGACTCCAGGTTTGAGTTTACGACGTAAATTTGCAAAAAAATAGACTTAAGTATAAAAACATTCCATCGAAGGGTGAAAACATAAAACAGTCTTAAAACGGCCCGTAAGAGTCACGAACACCTCGCACGGGACCCATGTGACTCGTAGGAACCGACCGCGTAGGAACGGGTCTCCCTGTTGGAGTGTACGACGTAAATTTGCAAAAAAATATACTTAAGCATAAAAACATGCCATCGAAGGGCAAAATCATGAAACAGCCTCAAAACAGTCTCGTAAGAGTCACGAATACCTCGCACGGGACCAATATGACTCGTAGGAACAGACGGCATAGTCCCGAGGCTCCCGGTTGGAGTGTACGACGTAAATTTGCAAAAAAATAGACTTAAGCATAAAAACATGCCATCGATGGGTGAATACGTAAAACAGCCACAAAACGGTCCCGTAAGAGTCACGAACAACTTACACGGGACCAATGTGACTCATAGGAATCGACCGCATAGTCACGGGGCTTCCGGTTTGAGTGTACGACGTAAATTTGCAAAAAAAATAGACTTAAGCATAAAAACATGCCATCGAAGGGTGAAAATGTAAAACAGCTTTAAAATGGTCCCATAAGAGTCACGAACCCCTCGTACGAGACCAATGTGACTCGTAGGAACAGACGGCGTAGTCCCGGGGCTACCGGTTGGAGTGTATGACGTAAACTTGCGAAAATACCGATTAGGGCGAGGCACTTGTCGGTCGTCCCTTCTTTACGAAAATACCGAGCTTTATGCTTTTTTCGAAAACAAAAGTTTCTCGTCAACCTAAAAACGGAGGAGTTCTCTCACTCCAACCGATATGCATATATATACTGCATATATATAACTGTATATATATACAGCATATACTAGTATATATACGAGTATATATACATTATATATATGCATATATATACCAGTATATATACTGTATATATAGTATATATATGAAGTATAATATACAGTATATTACTGCATATATATACTATATATACAGTATATATACTGGTATATATATGCATATATATGCATGTATATAACTGCGTATATATGCATATATATACTGTTATATATGCATATATATAACTGTATATATATGCATATATATGCAGTATATATATATATATATATATATATATATATATGCATATATATGCAGTATATATACATTATATATGCATGTATATAACTACATATATATGCATATATATACTGTTATATATGCATATATATAACTGTATATATATGCATATATATGCAGCATATATATGCATATATATGCAGTATATATACTAGTATATATATGCATATATATAACTGTATATATACTGCATATATATGCAGCATATATATGCAATATATATACTAGTATATATATGCAGTATATATACATTATATATATGCATATATATGACTGTATATACATGCATGTATATATATGACTGTATATACATGCATGTATATATACTAGTATATATATGCAGTATATATACATTATATATATGCATATATATACTGGTATATATGCATATATATGACTGTATATACATGCATGTATATGCAGTTATATACATGCATATATACCAGTATATATACTGCATATATATATATATATATATATATATATATATATATATATATATATATATATGCAGTATATATACTGGCATATATACCAGTATATATACTGCATATATAGTATATATATAACTATGTATATATGCAGGGGCAGACCTACCCCATCCCGAATGGGGGTGACTGCACCCACGGGTTTTTGGAAAATCTGCCGTGAGTTTTTGTTAAAAAAAAAAATAGACGTATTTATTTTTTTGAGTATGTTATTTTTTTTTCAATAGATCTAATTTGATGAGTTAATTTTTTTCAGTAGATTAGTTTAGTTTTTATTTTTAATTAGTTTGGAAGCTAGTATGCTGAATTTTTTATGAGTATGTTAGTATGCTAAAATTGTTGTTGTTGTTGGAGTTGTTGCTAAAAAATAATCTGTCCCCAAAATTAGTTGTCCCCAAAATTAGTACGCTGAAATTTTAATTAGTTGTTGTTGCTAAAAACCAACATTTTGTTGAAATTTTAATTTGTCTCTAAAATTAGTTGTTGCTGAAATTTGTATTAAACTTTAATTTTAATTAGTAGTGGTTAAAAAATGTTGGTTTGTTACGTAGGAACTAAAAATGAGTGAATATTGATCACAAGTTTTTAAGGGTTAAAAATTGCAAAACAAGTCAAACTAACTTTTTTGTTTTGTTTCTTATATTTTTTTGCAGGATAACATTTTAGGGGTATATTTTATTCGCATGAAACACATGAACGAAGCAATGGTTTGCGACAGGTAAATTGTTTATTTATTATTGTTGTTGATATGCGAGATTTTTTTTTTACTGGCCGTGCGGGTTTTGTGTTGATTAAACAAGTTGGTTTTCATGTATAAACAAAGGAGACTCTGCCGAATTTTTTTAAAAATTGTAATGAATTGTTGATTTGGGAGATTTTTCAATTTTTTTATGGCCGTGCGGGCCTTTGTGTTCATTAAACATGTTGGTTTTCATGTATAAACAAAGGAGATTTGGTCGAATTTTTTTAAAAATTGTAAAGAATCGTTGATATGCGAGAGTCTTATAGCTGTGCGGGCTTTTTATTGATTAAAAAGGTTGGTTTTCATGTATAAACAAAGGAGATTTTGTCAATTTTTTAAAAAATTTGTAAAAAGTTGGTAGTACGATTAACTAATATATTTGGATATTTTATTTTACTATAATATTATTTTGATAAAATGATTATTTATTGATTGCAGGTTGTGCACAAGAAGTTGAAGAGACGGGATTTTGAGTGTCTACTATATGTGACACTAAGAGAAGTTTTTGAAGCGTGACAACCATATTTATCATCTTAATTTAGGGATGATATTTTTTTGACAGTTGTATATCTTATTAATTAGTATGATTTTGTACTCATTTAAATATTTCGACTTGAATGTAGTTTAATGGAAGAAATTGTTATTAGATACGTGCTTCAATGAATGTGGTCGATATATTGTGTTTTTGATCGGATGATTTGATTTATAATGCATATTAGACGTCAATTATTATTGCAACATAAAACATATAATAATATAAACATTTATGATAATTTTTTATTTATTAATTGGGACAGTTATAAACCGTCCCTAATACTTATTTGTGTTAGTTGAGAATACTTTTTGGGACGATTTTTACCGTCCCTAATACTCATTTTTGCATCAACTGAAATTACCTTTAGGGACGGTTTTTATCGTCCCTAATTGGGTTGCCAGAATCTTAGTAGTATTAGGGACGGTTTATCCGTCCCTATTACTATTGGTGAGAGCGGGGATTTTTTCGCGGGAACACTATTTGGGACGGTAAAATCCGTCCCTAATGTCAAATGCAGAGTGTTCATGAATTAAAATTTAGGACAGTAAAATCCGTCCCTAAAATATTTAGGACGCCTAGTATAAGGGACGGATTTTTGTCGTTGCAAAAACCGTCCCTAATACTCTTTAGGGACGGTTTTTGTACTTTTAGGGACGGTTTTTTACCGTCCCAAATACTCATTTTTCTTGTAGTGAAATAATGTAGAAAACGAAGACCTATAGGGGTGAATCGATTCAGCTGAATCCATTAGGCTGCCCAATTTTGGCCAAATTTCCCTATTTTTGTTTAGAACTCGTGGGAAATGACCGGGTTCAATTGTGGCATTATTATCATTAATAAAGAGGGTTATTATAATATACCAGTAAACCAATTTTGTGTTAAGACTTAGTCACGTGAGAGGAATTTAAGGTCTAAGACTCATGGGACTTAATCGATGATTAGAAACATAACTTGAGGAGTGACATCGTGTCATGGGAATTTGGGGAAATGGTGACTTAGACTAGTAGGATATGAGTGAGTTACCTACTGATATTATGTTAGAGAATAATGGATACACCTCGAGTGATGAGAGATACTTGGGATGTACGATAAGAAGTATAAGTGAAATTTACAAATACGTGGGTTATATTCCTGATATAAATATACTACATACGGGACTTGTGATATAGGGAGTGCGTGTACCTGTCCTGATGATATAAATAAATAGGTGGTGTGAATACCTATTGTACGATTTCTTATGTGTATGACATACCTACGCTGCTTGCTATTACTGGAGGTCTTTTGCAATGGGGGTTGTCTTATCTTGATGAGCCCATTTTTTGTTTGGGGGGGGGGGGGGTGATTTTAGATTAGAATCTCAGAACATAGAACTTTGATTTGATCACTATTTATGTGAACAATGGTGTGCACAGTCATTTGGGTGCGTAACCCAAAGGCCTAGAACTATGTTTGACTCCATTTGTGTGTGAATTGTATTTTATGGTTCGAGGGTGATCCCTAACTAATTGTCCTTATTTACTACGAGACGTACCGAAACTTAATAGTAGAGCATACATGCACCGCAGTTGAGCCTAGGGTGCCGTATTAGTGTGTGTGTGTGTATATATATATATACACACATACACTTGTGTTATATTCTACTATGTAGATGTAGTAGATGATAAGTATACAAAAGTCTGAGATATTCTAAGTATGTGAACACTTAACTGTAAATTGGGAGGATTCTTACTTGAGTTAAAAGATATGAAAATATTTGATAATATATTATGTGAGAGATAAGGGTGGACACTATGAGTAATAGTTTATAATGACTAACACATTCAAACTAGTCAGACGTGCTAGCAGGAACTAGAATTGGCTAGAAGTACGTTAGAAGTGAACACTAGTTGAGAGGTGAGGCTTCTCAAGTGAGAGTCGTGAACTGACATGTATATAATATCTCATTTTAAGCATTTCAAATAGTTGCTAAAATGTTTTAAACTATTTCTACTCAAGATCTGACCCGTTTCTTCCAAATCTATTTTCTTTATGCAAATTATTTTAGGTGTCTAGCCATAGGGACGCGAGGGTTAGTAGTTTTCGTGTGATTTAATGTGCTGCAGCTGCGGTGGAAGTTGCAGGTCCTCGATATTAGACGTTTCCACTCCTATCCATCTATTTCCCTTATGTATTTATTTCAATCAGGGCATGTTACCCACTTTAGACCTTAAGTATTTTAGAGATATTGTACTTCATTCATTTTCTAGTTATTGGGACTTGGTTTTTATTTTGGATTATTGTGTTGGGTTTTCAGATTGGAGTGTTTATTCCAGTTACTCTCATTTATTCAGACACTTTGATATTCCCTTTTATTGGGTTTATTTAAAATGGTAAATGTGGTTTAGAATTCTTATATTATTGCATGCTAATAAAGATTAAAATTTTTACATCGACTTGATGAACTAATAGGTGATTAGTAATTAAAAGGATTTTCGACAGTGATACTAAGAATGAACGAAATGAAAAACATGTTTTAATTTAAATAACTAATCACCCGGTATTTAATTAGGCGGGGCGTCACACTTATATGCATAATATAAATGGAGGATGGAATGACATGAATCACGATGTGGACGAAGGGGAAGCGAGGTCATCCGTATGAGTGTTCCCAAAATAGTAATTAAAAATAAAATGTGAGTGTTTGTGGATTCATAAGTCGTTATCAAGGAACGATTGCGTATATCGGACAAAACACAAGAAAACAAGCATATAAGGCATATATATCAAGAATATATGAGAACAACATAACAAATGTAGGTGGGAGGACTCGAGTCGAGCGATTAACCCAAGATTCCTACGTAGCCCGAGCGAATCAAAGTGCACTTAGTTCAAAGATATTATGAGGTCGGGTTTAACCCATAAATCCAACGGGGGAGTTTGTTATATGTGGGTGCGTAGAAAATGTGTTTTAATGTGAGAAAGTGTGATGAGAAATCTGTGACAACCCTCCTACTAAAATAATAGGTGGCCAGCCTAATACTCTAATAATCACATGAATCATAGATGGTCCATTCATAACATCACAGTCGATTAAAATAATAGTACGAGATAACCATTTGTAAGACAATCCCATTTGTAAAAACGGTGGATACCAAAAACCAACGAGAAAACAAATACGAAATGATAAATAATAACCGAATAAGGTGTCGGTTAACAGACCAATACAACTAGTTACACCGAGTATTACACATTAAATATTACATTATAATAAATGAGTGCAATTCTTGGGCAACACGCCCGAATAAAAAACTGAACAGAACTAGAGTACAATGGAAAGAAGCATCTAATACAAATAACCAACAACATCCGCAATATGTTGTAGCTCCATGACAACTGGTATGGAAATGTCAATACGGGTGTCCATGTGGTAGAGCACCTGAACGGACAAAGAGTATATGCAAAAATAAAGAAATATATATGGGTCACGGCTCGGTTTGATATGATTACCATGTGAGTAAAAAATGCATGACAGTTAAGTGCGTAATTCTCTCAGAGTTAACATAATATTTCTCACCTCTCAATCTAAAATCACAACCTAGCGCAATATCAACGAAATGACCTAGTTAACCCAAGTACTAAGGGCTAACTTCTCCCCAGTTTCAACACTATGCCCTATTCGTGCGTGGGGTGTCTCTCAAAGTGAAATCCAAACAAGGAAACCCCCCGATACATTACTACTAGGCAAGGTTGATCATCGAGATCCATTAGACCCTTAGCATGAAATCAATATATGCATATTTATCTAATTAAGTACACATAACAATATCATCTTTATCTAAAAACACAGTTCCTAAATTCTTTAGGAATTACATATATGGTAATTCATTTTATCAAATGTTTACCAATTCAATCTCATTTCAAAACTTTCTTTATCAATTTTTTTTTCCTTTCTTCCATCTAGGAAAAATACATATTTAAAGCAAGTTTTATTAACATAAAAATTCTTTTCCATTTCATTTCATATGTTCCATTTTCCTTCTTCCATTCGGAAAATGTATTTAACATCCCATTTCCCTTCTTCCATCAGGGAAATGTAAGTAAAGCCATTTTATTATCATAAAATGCCTTAACATCAATAATGTCCCACATTATTAAGAATAGTTATATTCACATACATATAATGATTCTAAGACCATCCCTCTGGGTTTCCCCACTGGACGCGCCCCTAAATGGCTATCATCTTCAAAGGCCTATCATACAAGAGAACTTGGGAACCTACCGAAACGTCGAGAAGTGGTCATAACCCTGCGAGTGAGTCATAACCACACCTAGAATTACATCACTAGTGCAGAACAAATATATAATAACTGGTCATATGGCCTATGGATATATCCACCATGCATTCATTAGCAAGGGGGCTTCACGGCACGCGCGTAACTTCCCTTATGATAGAGATTTAGAGAGGTGTGTAATCATAAATTAACATTTTTAAAAATCAATTTTCTATTTTGAAATCATCCACTTTTACATTCTCAAAAATCATTAATTTGTACTTATTCATTTAGTACCACATTTTATAATATGCATTTCTTATGCTTAGTGTCATATTTTATTAATGACCTAAGACCCGAAGTGCCATTTTTCTCAAACTAGTCTCCAAGAGTTCGACACAATATCCTAAGTCATCAAAGTGAGTCTCCCTCAATAATTGACTCCCAAAAGTCCCAACATTAACATCTTTTATCTTCTATAAATTTTAGGTTAACTTCCTATATCGTACGATAGATATACTCACGATAATAATATCGATAATACCCCAAGCTCGATTTTACACACTCGAATCTAGGGTTAATACCATACTACTCCATCTTATAATAAGGAATGCTCCACCCCCAACTAAGGTGGAAATTCTCGTCAACATACATGTCAATTTCTTTGGCCACTACCAATGGTTCCTAGACACATTATTTTAGTCTTAACTGACCGAAAATACTTCCATCTATGCCCCAACTAGGCACCTTATTTTTGTCGGTTGTCTTCAATCGACAAAATCAAAACGCGTAGTTCCCTTAACTTTCTCAACAAAGAGAGCATTCTACTAGCCTCCACGACATTAGTTCAACGAATCTTCCCCGGGTGGATGTCCACCGATGGGGTCTCATGAACACTACTTCTCTAGAAGTGTTAGCACACTTACTTGTGAGCCTATCATCTCCACTGAAGGGGTCTCTCTCCTCTATATTAACCCACTTCGATTCAAGGTTTCCTTAACCCTGTAACTCTTTATTCACGGTCGGCCTCTGACCAAACCTCGTGTGAATATTTGAGAATCTACTTTCTCATCATTTCTGACATCCCAGATAAACTCGCTGTTGAAAATATCTAACGGGTTTATCCCTGGGTAAAACCTCCAACTCCACCAAAATATAGCGACTGCCATTTCTGCCATTTCAACCTTCCTATTATAGGTGAAAGATTTTCCTCCAATCTTCGCACCTGGTCACTTCTATAAACCTCTCTAGACCAAATCCCTCGGGCCTTATACTTCCACCAGATGAGGTTACACTTCCTCCATCTGACCAAACTTCAACATGTTGTCCTCATTAAGGACCTCTCAACTCCAACTTAATGTCGTTTGGAATCCCAAGCTTAGTGCCACACTCTACTTCTAGCAGTACTTAGAGAATTACGTCTACTATAATTAGTAGTCGCGGTAGCAATATAAAATGATGCTACAAAGGGAGCGACCTCTAAAGCGGCCTATATCCCCGAAAATAGCTTACAGTGCTTAGAAATCCCATCGTATGACGCCTTCACAACGGCCTCCCTAACGCCTTTCATCTGTCGACTTATGAGTCTCACACGAACGCGCAAAAGATTTTCGGGGTTCTCATATCATAACAGGAGAACAAAATCTCACAAAAGAAATCAACGATCTTAATCCCAAGGCTCTATATCAATTCAAAAGTAACGTTGAAAGCGTAATACATCCGCACAGATTCCTAAGGACTCTAGGACCTAATGCTCTGATACCGTCTGTGACAACCCACCTACTAAAATAATAGGTGGCCAGCCCAATACTCTAATAATCACAGGAATCATAGATGATCCATTCTCAGCATCACTATCGATTAAAATAATAGTACGAGATAACCACCAATAATTTTACAAAACGGACTGTCAAATTTAAAATTTTGCAAGTAAAAGAAAAAAAAACACTTAGACAATCCCATTTGTAAAAATGGTGGATACCAAAAACCAATGAGGAAACAAATACGAAATGATAAATAATAACCGAATAAGGTGTCGGTTAACAGACTAATACAACTAGTTACACCGAGTATTACACATTAAATATTACATTATAATAAATGAGTGCAATGCTTGGGCAACACGCCCGAATAAATAAACTGAACAGAACTAGAGTACAATGGAAAGAAGAGTCTAATACAAATAACCTACAACATTAGCAATATGTTGTAGCTCCATGACAACTGGGATGGAAATGTCAATACGGGTGTCCATGCGGTAGAGAACCTGAACGGACAAAGAGTATATGCAAAAATAAATAAATATAGATGGGTCACGACCCGATTTGATATGATTACCATGTGAGTAAAAAATGCATGACAGTTAAGTGAGTAATTCTCTCAGAGTTAACATAATATTTCTCACCTCTCAATCTAAAAGCACAACCTAGCGCAATATCAAGGAAATGACCTAGTTAACCCAAGTACTAAGGGCTAACTTCTCCCCAGTTTCAACACTATGCCCTATTCGTGCGTGGGGTGTCTCGCAAAGTGAAATCCAAACAAGGAAACCCCCCGATACATTACTACTAGGCAAGTTTGATCGTCGAGATCCATTAGACCCTCAGCACGAAATCAATATATGCATATTTATCTAATTAAGTACACATAACAATATCATCTTTATCTAAAAACACAGTTTCTAATTTCTTTAGGAATTACATATATGGTAATTCATTTTATCAAATGTTTACCAATTCAATCTCATTTCAAAACTTTCTTTATCAATTTTTTTTCCTTTCTTCCATCCAGGAAAAATACATATTTAAAGCAAGTTTTATTAACATAAAAATTCTTTTCCATTTCATTTCATATCTTCCATTTTCCTTCTTCCATCCGAAAAATGTATTTAACATCCCATTTGCCTTCTTCCATCCGGGAAACGTAAGTGAAGCCATTTTATTATCATAAAATGCTTTAACATCAATAATGTCCCACATTATTAACAATAGTTATATTCACATACATATAATGATTCTAAGACCGTCCCTCCGGGATTCCCCACTGGACGCTCCCCTAAATGGCTATCATCTTCCAGGGCCTATCATACAAGACAACCTGGGAACCTACCGAAACGTCGGGAAGCAGCCATACCCCTGCGAGTGAGTCATAGCCACACCCAGAATTACATCACTAGTGCAGAACAAATATATAATAACCGGTCATATGGCCTAGGGATATATCCACCCTGCATTCATTTGTCAGGGGGCTTCACCACACGCGCGCAACTTCCCTTATGATAGCGATTTAGAGAGGTGTGTAATCATAAATTAACATTTATGAAAATCATTTTTCTATTTTGAAATCATCCACTTTTACATTCTCAAAAATCATTCATTTGTACTTATTCATTTAGTACCACATTTTATAATATGCATTTCTTATTCTTAGTGTCATATTTTATTAATGACCTAAGACCCGAAGTGCCATTTTTCTCAAACTAGTCTCCAAGAGTTCGACGCAATATCCTAAGTCATCAAAGTGAGTCTCCCTCAATAATTGACTCCCAAAAGTCCTAACATTAACATCTTTTATCTTCAATAAATTTTAGGTTAACTTCCTATATCATACGGACTTTAACCTACACAAACTAGCCCTCGGGGTAAGCCCAATTATCCCATTTTATCCTAGGAAATTAGTCTACTCAAAACAACCCTCTAGGAACTCTCATTACTTCTCAAGGGAAGGGTACTAAACCTTGGGCCTAAAAGAAAAAGGGCTAAAACAAAACTGGGAAAATCTCACAAAAATAGCACAGCCGAATCGATTCGTCTTAGGGCCGTATCGGTTCGCCCCTGGTTGCGAATCGATTCACCAAAATGCGAATCGATTCGGCCTTAACCCGAATCGATTCGGTCTCCCAGACCTGTATCCTACCCCCAAACCGAATCGATTCGCTTTAGAGTCGAATCGATTCGTCCCTACAAAATTTGCCCAGCTGTCAGTAGGGGTCGATCGATCGATGCCCTATGATCGATCGATCGATTATGGCGGGCAGCTTCTTCTCCGAGAAGCTGTTTCGGCCATTAACGAACTCCCAAGCTTTTTATCCGTAAATCCAACCAAATACAACAACAATAAAGGCTACCAAATCACTTCTACATAATTACTAACTAATAATTTCTCCTCAAATCAAATAAAAACACTAGATTAAGGGATTAATCACCAAAATCATCAAAAACCCATTTATGGTTGAAATCTCCAAAAACCTAACTATACATGCAATTTATCACATTAAATCAACATCTAGCAAGTAAGAAAATTTTCCTCGAGTTTGTAGTCTCGGATTCTCTATCGGTGGCAACGATTTTCGGCCTCAAATCTCCATTTTTCTCTTTTCTCTCATTTCTCCCAACTCTCTCTTGGTTTGTAACACAAATGAGAAATAAAAAAGGGTTGGGGAGACTTATACGGGTTCTAAATATTAATTCCCCTCTTTTAATTTCTAATACACCATTAAAATGACTCGTAACCACATAATTGAGTCATAATCTGTTAAAAGTGCCGGAAACTCAAAAATACAACTTGACGCTTATTTCGACTATCTCGACTATTCTAAAAGCAACCGCGCCCCCTATTTTAGCATTCGGAATTTCGTGAACTATTTTTGTGTTCCAAATTCATTTTATTTCATTAACTAAACTCCAATTTAAATATGAGTCATAACCGTCGCATAACATATAACGATGCCATAAAACACAATATAATGCTATTATCCTTCTCATAACGGTAAATAGACAAAATATAGTAAATATTATCCCTTAATATCACGGGAAATAATATTTACTCCAACTTCTGCTATTTTATAAAATTAGCCCATCAGGCAAAATAATATAAAATAGTCGCTCAAAAGCTTGGGTTGTTACAAAATCCCTGTTTGAAATTTATAAGTGACCCCTTTTTTCTTGTTTTTGTTTTTTATGAAAATAAAGCATGTGCAAATACTAATGATAAAACTGAGAATTGAGATGTATGATGTGAGGAAATAAGACACTAAAGTGACAATGAAGTAACTAATACAGAATTAAGAGAATTTAAAGACAAAAAGGAAGAAATTGACCTCCATATGACGACTTGGGATAAATCATCCTTGTGGATGCGCTGACCTCAAGGTGAAGTGATGGTGATTTGAGGAGGTTGGTGGGAACCTTCTCAAAAGAGTATTAAAATGATGGAAGGAATGTTGGATATGGGCTTTTAGGAAATACCAAATTTTTTATCATGCATATCAACCATTTTCACAATAACAAAAACACTCGAACTCTAAATGCGAATGTGTAAATGGGCTAATTTTGGGTTAGGGGCAGGGGTAATTTTAATTTACTTTAAATATTAATGCGACAAAAAATCATTATAATAAGGTACCTTAATAATTTCACATGTTTTAATTTTTTGATTTAAGATTGAGACATACTTTTTTTTTAAGTTTGTGTTTTATTTATTTATTTATTTAAGGGTTAATTACACCTGGACCCCCTATACTTTGAGCCAATTTGCACTTTCCACCACATACTTTAAATTTTTTCAATTTACACCCCTAACTTTGAAAACGACTGCAGTTTACTCCCCGTCGTCCAATTTCGTTAACTTTGTACAAAATACGTTAGTCATGTGCGTAGCATAGGACATTAACCAAGGGCATTTTCGTCCAACCTAATTTCTTTTTTAAAAAATCTTTAACTAACAAAAATAATATTTAAAAATTACAAAAATATCAAAAAAAAATCTTAAAAATATAAAAAAAAATGTGCAATAAATTCTGAAAATATAAATATATATTGAAAAATTCTAAAAATGCCACAAAAAAATTTTTAAATATAAAAAAAAACTTGGAATAAATTCTGAAAATACCAAAAAATATTAAAAAGATAAAAAAACTTGGAACAAATTCTAAACTTGTGAATACATATTTGAAAAACTCTCAAAATAGCAAAAAGTATAAAAAAAACTTGGAATAAATTCTAGAAATATGAATATATATTTAAAAATTCTGAAAATACCAAAAAACGTTTAAATAATATTAAAAAACCCTGGAATACATTCTTAAATTATGAAATACCAAAAAATGGTATATATATATATATATATTTCAGCAATATATATAATTTTCAAAATATATATATAAATATGATTTCCATAAAAAAAAATGATTTTAAATATGATTTCGAGGAAAAAAAATCGAGATCTGGTTCGTCTCTTCCCCTCGCCCCCACCTCCCACCAACATCCTAGATCTGGTTCATCTCTCCCACCCCCACCCCCACCCCAGCCCCCCCACTCCCCTCCCCTGCCTCCCCTCTCCCCAACCCCAGCCTCACCCACCCACCCCAGCCCATCGTCTCTCTCACCACCCCACCAACACCCCAAACCCTGCCCCCACCCAACCCCTCCCCTCCCCCTAACCCCAGCGTCACCCACCCTAGCCCCTCCACTCCTCTGCTCCCACCAGACCCTGCCCCAGCCCCTCTCTAGATCTGTTCGTGTGTGTGTTCGTGTGTGTGCGTGTTTGTGTGTAGGGCTGTAAATCGGGCTGGGTGAGACGGGCTTGGGGTTGCTCAGGCTCGGCCCGAACTCACTTACCCATGCTCGAGCCCGAGCTCGTCCCGAATTACTTTTTCCCACGTAGGCCCGAACTCGGCTCATATATATTACGGGCTTCGGGCCCGATTTTGGACAGGCCCGATTTCAATTTTTTTTGTTAAAAAAGTTTGAATTAATTTTTTATCTTGTATTTCCATCATGGACATAGTTACACATTAAAATCTAATTGATATTTCATGAAATAAAATTTATAATTATGAAATGTATTAAATTAAAACGAGGGAAATAAGAGTGAAAACCTACAAATGCTTAATAAATTTCATACATTTAGCAAAATTTGATCACTAACAAAGGCCTATTGTGACTTGAGCAATTATTAAATCAAATACCCATAATGAGAATAACAATAAAATCACAAAATTGAAAATCACATGTAATCTAATGTATTATGACAAATGATTTTTTTTTAAAAGTCGTAAATGAAAGACGAAACCTAATTAAACAATGTTAACATAAATATGTTATATTATATAAATATGAAGTTCGGGCTTGGTGAGGTTCGGCTCAAGCTCGGCCTGAAATTCATTCGGGCTTGAAATTTTGGCTCAGGCTCGCCTCAAACTCAAATAAAGCTCGGCGCGAAAATAGCGGACCGAACGGGCGGGCTTCGGGCCAAGGGCGCTCAATTTACAGGCCTATTCGTGTTGGGGGGGGGGGGAGGAGGGAGAGATTGAGAGTGAGGAAGAAGAAGTGCAGAGAGCGAGAGACAGATTGTGATCGTGTGTGTGTGTGTGTGTGTGTGTGTAAGTTTAGGGTTTAGAAAATGAAACCCTCTGAAATTATCAAATTACCCTCACTTATACCACATGTGCAACTCACGTGCCTCACTCCGGCCAAAAAAGAGACGGTCGCCATGTTTTTGGATCAATTGCACTGTCAGTGCTAGTTAGGGGTGTAAAATGAAAAAAATGAAAGTATGTTGTGGAAAATGCAAGTTGGGTCAAAGTATAGGGGGTCCAAGTTTAATTAATCCTTTATTTTATATGGTAAAACTAAGGGTCTGTTTGGTTTGCAACTATAATTCTGTTTTCTGTGTTTAAATACAATTCTGATAAAAAATTTCATTTGACAACCTGTTTTTAAATACTGAATTATCATATTTCTGTGTTATAATCAAGTTTTTCAAAAACAGTAAAAATGTGTTTGATGACTTCCATTTTTTATTTTCCAACTCAAAATTATTCATTCTTAATATTTTAATGCATTTATACCTTAATATATAATAAACATACATAATACATTAATATGTGTGTAATTCTTATAAATAAAAATATATATGTATATGTACACAAAATTACGTATATTTATATTATTAAATTATACAATATACTAAGATTCATATGTTAAATACTATTATCAATGGATACATGATACTTATATATAGTTTATTTATGTTTTATTAATGTATGGAATAATATAAAATATAAATATAGTACATATGTATTAAAAAATATTATCAATTCACGTATGTTTATAAATTTATTATGAACACAATATCATTATATATACATACGTATATTGTGGCCATCCTGAGGTCCCGTGCGTCCCTCCCGGGAGCGCTCCGGCCGGCATCGATTGGGTGAGGTGTGAAAATGTAGAGAGATTTAGAGTCGCCAGTCTATTTTACTCAAAAAGACAAAAGAAAAAAGGGGGAGCCATCCCGAAGGACGGCATCCAAAGACCTACTGATACATGCGAAACCAAAATGATTCGTGAAGGGTCCGGAGGCTAAGTTACGAAATGGGAAGGTGTTAGGCACCCATTCCGCCCTTACGGTCTCTCATGGATTTTGTTATATTCCTTTATTTTCCCCGTGATATGTGTGCATGTGTATATATATAGTGGAGATAGGAATCCTCAACTTGTATCATGGAAGAGATAAAGTGATTCATCCATAGGAATGTACAAATAATATAGAAAGTAGGATTTGCGCGATTATCTTTACGCTAATCGTTGTAATGGAATAATAACGCATGTGAAATAATACGCTACTAAGAACAAGTATATAGAGTATAGGAAGATTGGATTTAGAGAAAATAGAAATGAGACAAAAATTAAGAATAAGGACACGAATCTCGGGTTTTACACCGAGACGCCTACGTAGCCTATAAAGGCATCAAAGTCCACGTAGTTCGCATGCAAACGAGGGGTGGGGTTTAACCCATAAATCCAACCGGGGGCTTCTCTTATTTGTGTGTGTGTGTGTGTGTAAAAAAGTGTTTTAGTTGTGAGAAAGGTGTAAGAAAAGTGTGAGAATTCCCGTTTGGAATTTACGAATAAACCCTCTTTTTCTTGTTTTGGGTTTTTTATTTATATGAAAATAAGAGATGTGCAATAATACTAGGTAAAAAAAGTATATTAAGATATGTGAGATGAGAGAATAAAAGTGCTAAGTAATAAAACAAGTTATTGCGAATTTATGAAAATTTAAGGAGAGAGTTGAGAAAATTGGACCTTCTTGGAGATCTTGAGCTTGTTCTTGAATGTTGGAGAGCAGCCCTTGCACTTGGATGATGATGGAGGATGGTTAATTCACCAAACTTGATGAAAAAGGTGGTGAAAAGTGAAGGTGAAAAGGGGATTTGGGTGTGGAAATCACGCTGACTTCGAGAGGGGTTTTCGGGGTTTGCTGAGAGTGATATGCTTCTGATCTGAGCCCCCCTTACAAATGAGGCCAAGGCCACTTTTTATATGCCCAGGGGACTGCCGATCGGCGTACACCTGGCACTGCCTATTGGCACCTGCCGACAGGCAGGGTTGGCAACCTGCCATTTGGCGGTGCTTTTCTGGTCCTTTCGGAAAATCGGCCGCCAAACGCAAACCGTTGATCCGAATCGCGTACGGGGTGAACCGTTAGAAAGGTAATTCAGATACCTTCGAAAGTCCTTTGGATTGCTTCTGGGTTCGGGAGTTGACTTTGGGTAAAATATGGCTCGGAAGCGTTCGTCAGTCCATTGGACGGGGAATCGTTCGGACGCAAACGGATCGTTCGTCCATATGGTAAGTCCGAATCGCGCACGGGGCGGACCGCTAGAAAAGTTAGGAGATGTATTTCGATATTCCAAAGAGTTTGACCCGATTCGGGGAGTTAACTTTGGTCAACCGGGCCCTGGAAGCATTCGGTGACCTTTCGGAGTCAAACGGATCATTCGTCCGTACCGTAAGTTGGAATCATGCACCGGATGGACCAATGGAAAGGGTATTCAGTGCCCTTCGAAGATTCATTTAGCCGTGGTCGAACTAAAGAGTTTGACTTTTGGTCAAACGGAGCCTGGGGGTGCCCGATGGCTTCTAGGTCAGCACTCGGGGCATGACCTGGGTAGGTGGTGATGAAGAGAGGTACTAGAGACCTTAGAAGAGTTAGGGGTAACAGAATGGGGTGTCTACAGAGCCCCTCGATGGGTGAGTTTGGAACAAATGATAGCCGTCGATTAGACACCGTATGATGCTTCTGAGAGAGTATGACCAAATCAGAGGGTCGAGACCGATTCTGAGGACCTAAGGAAGCGAGGATGACCGATTCAGGGGGTCAAGGTCGATTCTGAGGACCTAAGGGAGCGAGGATGACCGATTTAGAGGGTCGAGGTCGATTCTGAGGACCTAAGGGAGTGAGGATGACCGATTCCGAGGGTCGAGGTCGATTCTGAGGACCTAAAGAGAGTGTGGATGACAGATTCAGAGGGTCGAGGTCGATTCAGAGGACCTAAGGAGAGTGGATGACTGATTCAGAGAGTCGAGGTCAATTCTGACCTAAGAGTGGTGACGACCGAGGACCGAGGTCAATTCTGACCTAACTCAGGTGACGATCCAGGACCGAGGTCAATTCTGACCTAACTCAGGTGACGATACAAGACCGAGGTCAATTCTGACCTAAGAGTGGTGACGACCGAGGACCGAAGTCAATTCTGACCTAACTCAGGTGACGATCCAAGACCGAGGTCAATTATGACCTAAGAGTGGTGACTACTGAGGATCGAGGTCAATTCTGACCTAACTCAGGTGACGATCCAAGACCGAGGTCAATTCTAACCTAAGAGTGGTGACGATCGAGGACCGAGGTTAATTCTGACCTAACTCAGGTGACGATCCAAGACCGAGGTCAATTCTAACCTAAGAGTGGTGACGACCGAGGACCGAGGTCAATTCTGACATAACTCAGGTGACGATCCAAGACCGAGGTCAATTCTGACCTAAGAGTGGTGACGACCGAGGACCTAGGCCAATTCTGACCTAACTCAGGTGACGATCCAAGACCGAGGTCAATTCTGACCTAAGAGTGGTGACGACCGAGGACCGAGGTCAATTCTGACCTAACTCAGGTGACGATCCAAGACCGAGGTCAATTCTGACCTAAGAGTGGTGACGACCGAGGACCTAGGTCAATTCTGACCTAACTCAGGTGACGATCCAAGAACGAGGTCAATTCTGACCTAAGAGTGGTGACGACCGAGGACCGAGGTCAATTCTGACCTAACTCAGGTGACGATCCAAGACCGAGGTCAATTCTGACCTAAGAGTGGTGACGACCGAGGATCGAGGTCAATTCTGACCTAACTCAGGTGACGATCCAAGACCGAGGTCAATTCTGACCTAAGAGTGGTTAATGTTTCCTTTGGGAAGAAAGGGGGTTTCACTGGAGAAATACAATCAGATTTGAGGTTCCGCTGGGGAATAGAATTGGATTGGAGGTTCCGCTGGGGAAATTCGTGTGTCTCTGATTTGCACTGGGTAGCCAATGGCCGGGGCGACTTGGTGCCTTTGATTTTGAGCTGAGAAGCTGATTGCTGGAGAGATGACCGGCTTGATGGTGTAAACTCTACTGAGGAGGTGATTAGTTTGACCTTTGCGAATTCCTGCTGGGGAAACAGAGGTTTTGTCTGAGGGAAAGTGAAATTTGCTTGGTGAAAACGTTCCAAATCCTTTCCGGGATTTTTGGGAATTTTTTCAAAATTTTCTGGCATTTTCTGTACGAAATTTTAAGGGGTGTGCCGGTCGGCATAGTCTGAAGGGTGCCATTCGACAGTGGCACAGACTTTTGGACTGCCTCGGGAAAGTAAAGAGACAGTGCCGATAGGTGGGGATGGCAGTGACTCCCACACTTTCCATTTCGGCTTCGGGGAGATGACAGTGACTCCCATAGACGTGCAGCAGTTGCTGAGGTCGGATTGCGACGGGGAGCAGATAGAGGTGGATCGCTCCTTGCGGGTGAGGCCGGAGGCGGTGCGCGCGGCGCTTGGTGATGTAGGGAGGATAGTTTCTGGGGATTCCATTCGGCTACCCTTGCTGAAGGAAGTTTTGCTGAGCCGGGAGATTGATGTGGAGGACGGGCTGCAGGTGAGGCAGATGGCCGGACTGTTCATTTTGTTGGTGTTGGGGGGCTTTATGGTGGCGTCGAGCGGCGACGTCGTCCATTTGTGGTTTTTGCCGTATTTGAGGATGTTTTCGAACATCCCTTTCTATGATTGGGGGAGCCTGACTCTGGCGTCCCTTTACTTCTCTTTGGATGCATTCAGCCGGTGCTGCCGGCAGACTTTCACTGGAGCCATGTATCTCCTTGAGGTATCTTTATTTTGTGCATTTTCTTTTCATGCCTTCGCATTTTCCTTTCATGCACCCCCTTTTTGACTATGAATCCCTTTGTCTTTGGCAGACGTGGTTTTATGAGGTGATTGGGTGTAATACCCAATTGATTGCTTTGAAGGACGAGACTGTTGGAGACTTCTGCCGGTTGTATCGGTGGCGGAAGGCCAATCGGCAGTCGAAGGGATCTCTCTCTCTGGAGGCGGTGCGTCAGGTCTTGAATGGCCTGACCAGTGGTAGGGTAAGGTTCTTTCCTTATTCGTCTTAACTTTTGCATGCCTTGATTCGGTATTGACTTAAGTTTGCTGGGGATTTTCAGGTGACCTTTTATCCTTGGGGGACAGCTGTTCAGGATACGGGGATGACCGGGGTGAACGCGCAGATGAGGCGTTTGTTGGCGCATGAGTTCGGCCATTCCTGGTACCTCGGCGAGCGGGTGGTTCGCCAGATTGCTGAGGGGGAGGTGGTGGTGCCACCTGCACAGCCTCCGATGTCCATGAGGCGAAAGCGGCTGCTGCCAGAGGATGCGAGGGTCGCGGCGATGATCGGCGAGTCCTACTCTTTATACACTGATACGGCTGCGCCGTATGATTATATGGACTTCGTGACTAGCTGGCTGATGGCACCCAGCATATATGATGCCTTGCCTTTCCCTCCTGCGGGTTCGAGTCGACCAGTGGGGTCCTCCCACAGCAGCGGTGGTCTGTCGACATCTGCAACGGCGACGACCTCAGAGGTTCCTTTTGTGTGATTGCATACTCCTTCGTACAACATCCGGCGGGCTGATGGAGGGATAGTGCCGATATTGCACCGTCCCCTTGCGATGGATCCGGATGAGCTGGGTTTGACAGCGGAGGTCCTTCGTCCTGCGGTAATCCTTTTCAGTCCTTTTTCTCTTTTCGATTTCTTTTGATCTTTTCTGCTTGATACCGACTTTGCCTTTTCCTTGCAGGAAGTCCGGGTGTCGACTACTTGGCTGAGAGACATCCGAGACTGGATATCATCGGCGACTGCCCATATTCGGGATGCTATCCCTGTTCCTTCTTGCTTGGTGCCGTCAGCTTCGTCCGGGGAAGACTCTGGCTCGGGTAGCGGGGGCGCGTCGTCTCGCAGGAGGGGAAAGAGAGCGCGTCGCAGGGGTGAAAGCTCTTAGAGAGAGGGGTGAAGGGTAGATGAGAGCGATAGAGAAAGGATGTGGGTTCGGGCTGAGTCCCGTTGTTTTTGCCTCTTTTTTTTTTCTTCTTTCCTGCAAAATTTGATGTAACACAGGGGAAAATATATATGCAAATGAAATGGAGTTTTTTATTTTCTTTTTGTTAATTATGAATGAATGCATATGCGCTTTTTACTTTGCTGCTGAGACTGTAAAAAAGGAATATTTTTGGATTTTTTTTTTTAAATGAGGAATTATATAAGGAAAAAAAGAGGATTTTGAAATTCTGTTGAGAATATCAATTTATTTTTATTGGGTTTTCTGATTTTGACAAAAGAGGAAAAAGACAAATTTCCAAAAAATAGAGGGTTGCCGATCGGCAAGCACACTGTCCTGCCTATCGGCAGTTCAGTCCAGTCTCATCAATTTCAAAGCTTTGATTGGTACTCTCTTCAGCCTTTGCACCTTGTGGGGTAGGCTTCCCTCTGATTTCTGCAAGGGATTGTGTCTTTTGTGAGGGTTTTCAAGTATAAAAAGGGGTAAGGGTGGAGTGTTTTTCATCACACCTTCTCATTCTCATTTACTTGCCTATTATTTCTTAGTCTTGCAAGATGGCTCTCCCTGGTAGCATTGAGTTTGCTAACTACCTCGAAGCCTTGGAAGCAATGTGTTCTTATAACGTTGACTATGATGCTTTCAACATGCGTCGAGTCTCCCTGTGGCGTAATTGGCCTATTGAGTGGAACGTGTTGATGGCGGCGGTACAATTTTGGTACCCCGAAGACCATGTATTCCGCTTTGGTTTACAGGAAGTTTGTCCTACTTATGAGGAATTTTCTGCCATACTGGGTGTAAATCCCAGTGTTGCTGCAGCTCTGCCCGAATTTTCCCATTCTCCCAGGGATTTGTTGTCCGGGCTTCTACGTATTTCGTTTTCGGCGGCCAGATCATTGGTTGTCGGAGGAATGATCTCCCTCCCGGCGGTGTTGCAATCCGTGCACTTGCGAGAAGTAGGTGATGCTGGCTATGCTGGAGCCGTTGCTTTGGGCCTGGTTTCAAAATTGCTGCTGGTGACTAGGGAGCTGCTGGTGGACCCACAACTTGCAGCCATTACCTCATGGATGTCGTACCGTCGCAATCCTGCGGCGGTGATACTGGCTGAGACTCTGAATGGTTTGGATGCCTGGCGAGAAGGTCGTTCTGACTTCTTGAGGGGTAGCCCCGTACTGTTGTTCATGTGGTTGTCTGAAAGACTCCGCTTGGTGGACCCTCCAGAGTATCCCTTGTCGGTCGTACCCAACTTCTTTTCGGGCCACCTTCTCATTGCTGGCCTGCACGTGGGGTACTGGGAGAATTGGCTTGTGGAATATGGGGCTCGTGGCCTGTATTGGTCAGTGCCTTGGTGGGGGCAGTTGCAGCCTGTTTTGGAGCTAGGAGAGTATTCATACGTGCGGTTGGTTGGTCTCAGGCAGACTTCATTTTATTTCCCTTGGCGGCTTCTGCGCCAATTTGGCTGGGCACAGGTCGTGCCACCTCGGACACCTAATTTCTTTCTAGTAGAAGATCTGACTGAGCGCCTGCGCATGCGGCTTGGCTCTTTGTGGGAGAGTCGGCGTCCATCGACCCGTCCCTCTTAGTCTGTTGGGAATGTTTGGCATGTCCCTAAAGATTATATGAGGTGGTTGTGGAGGGAAACAGTCAGCAAGATGCTGGCGGTGGAGACCGGACAAAGGTGGTTTGCTTTATCTGACACCATGGAAGGGGGTGTTGTGGTCTTTTCGAAACTGGTTCGGGCTCATCGGTCCATGGAGTGTTTGAGGTATTCCATTCAGGCAGGAGAAACTTGGGGAGATGATGAAAATGGAGCAGGCTCCTCTGCTAGCTGTGGGTAGGACTTATCGAGAGTTGATTATGTACTTGGAAAATAAATGTGGGGATTTTATTTGGCTTTTTAGGAGTGTAAGGGGGGGAAGGGAGTTATCCGCCCCCTTCTCTTATGTAATCGTACCGTTATTTCTTATTAATGAACTAAACAAGTTTCTGACCATTTAGATGTGCCTTTTGATGGGTTTTGTATTTGAATTATCCATACCGATCGCTAAGGCATACATAATCCTTTTGTTCAAGTATATGTTAGGATGAACTGTTGTTCTCGGAGATAAGAAAAAGAATATATTTTTGAGAAAAAGAAGGGGCCGTGCTCAGGTAAGTTGTATGAGCTGCCTACGTACCTCTGGGGTTTTTGAAAAGTCTGTTTGAAAATGGTTTTTGCAGAGGATCAGGCCCACGTAGTTCTGGGTAGGAGGAAACGAAGTTTTTCTTTTTTTTTTTTTTTAGAATAGAAGGGAGTTGAGAAGGGTCGTAGCGCGTCGAGATTTTGGACTAGGGGTAAAATTTCTTGAGACGATCCAGGTTGACTGGACGAGCCATTTCCTCCCCATCCAGGTCAGTGAGCATGGCGGCACCACCAGACAAGATTTTCTTCACAATGTAAGGGCCGCTCCAACTGGGCTTGAATTTTCCTCTGGGGTCCCAGATGGGTTCTATTATCTCCTTGAGGGCTAGATCCCCCTCTCAGACACCGCGGTCCTTGACTCTCTTGTTGAACGCACGCGCTATTCGTCGATGGTACCCCTGTATGTGGTATAGAGCCTTCAGTCTCCTTTCGTCCAGGAGGGTCAGCTGGTCAAGGCGGTTTTGACACCAGTCTTCTTCGCTGATTTTGCTTTCAAGCATGACGCGTAGCAAGGGTATTTCCAGCTCTACGAGTAGGACAGCCTCCATGCCGTAGACTAGAGAATAAGGGGTAGCCCCAGTAGATGTTCGAATTGAGTTCCGGTAGCCCTAGAGGGCGTACGGGACCCGGTCGGCCCAATCCCGACAGCTTTCGGTCATCTTGCTGATGATGGCTTTGATATTCTTGTTGGCGGCTTCAACGGCACCATTAGTCTGAGGTCGTTAGGGAGAGGATTTGTGTCTCTGAATCCCGTACTCGTTGACTACTTCTGTGACTTCTGCCTCGAAGTGCAAACCGTTATCTGACACAAGCTCGTGCGGGACCCCATATCGACAGATGATGTTCTTTTTGATGAATTTGGCCACCCTCTTGGCATTTAATATTGCGTATGACTCAGCTTCGACCCATTTGGTGAAGTAATCAATGTCCACTAGGATGAACTCATGCCCATTTAAAGCCCTCGGTGTAACCTTTCCTATGATGTCGATACCCCAAGTGGAGAACGGCCACGGAGAAGTCATGTTGTATAATTCTCGCGGGGGTAGACGTTGGAGATTGGAGAACTGTTGGCATTTAGGGCAGCTCCGAACATAGGCGGTGCAATCTTGGGCCATGGTGGTCCAGTAGTAACCTTGTCGGATGATTTTCTTGTCAAGCATGTGACCATTCATGTGAGGCCCGCATTCCCCGCTGTGGATCTTCTGCATTATCTGTTCAATGTCAGCCCTGCGATACAGTGCAAATGGGTTCCATCGAAATTTCTCTTGAGTAGTGCTTTATGACAAATGATGTACTGGGCGGCCAGTCTTCGGAGGGTTGCTCGATCATTTTTGTTGGAACCCTCGGGATACCTACCATGTTTGAGGAGGCACCAAATATCATAGTACCAACAATTGGCTAGCTCGGGATTTTCTGTGGTGACGAGCTCAATGTGGTAGCAATGGGTTGGTTTGTCTTTCTTTTGAACTAGGAAGGGGGTCATTGTTACTCCTTCGAGCATGTCGACCATGGAGGCCAGGATAGCGAGGGCATCAGCTAGATTATTCTTTGCTCAGGACAAGTAGTGAAAGGTGATGTCTTGGAATTGGGAGGCCAGTTCTTCTAGGTGGACATGGAAGGGTTGGAGTTTTTCGTCCTTTACTTTCCATTTTCTGAGCACTTGTCCTATAATGAGGGCAGAATCCC
Organism: Sambucus nigra; assembly: GCA_949130495.1. Lineage (NCBI taxonomy): Eukaryota > Viridiplantae > Streptophyta > Magnoliopsida > Dipsacales > Adoxaceae > Sambucus > Sambucus nigra. Next base: position 58,599,424 of record OX422219.1, read on the forward strand.
CGTAGACATCTAGGCATCAGATACCTTTCTGGAGAGCAACTTTGAGGCCTATCGTGCACGCCTCGTATTCAGTCATGTTATTAGTGCAGGGAAAATTCAATTTGATGGCGATGGGAGTATGAGAGTCATCTGGGGCAATCAGGAGTATCCCAATGCCGTACCCTTTTTTGTTAGCAGCGCCATCAAAGAACATTTGCCAACGGAGACTGTCTTGAGTGGTGCAGAGGATATTCTCATCTGGGAATTCAGAGATCTAAACATTAGCTTCTTCTACGGGGTAGTCAGCGAGGTAATCAGAGATGGATCTTCCTTTCATATCTTTCTGTGTGACGTACACAATATTGAACTCGGCTAGTAGCATCAACCATCGGGCCATTCGGCTGGATAAGGCGGGTTTCTCAAGAAGGTATTTGATGGGATCCATTCGGGATATAAGCTTGATGGGGAAGGCGAGCATGTAGTGTCGCAGCTTTTGGGTGACCCAGACGAGCGCGACACACGCTTTTTCCAAAGCAGTGTAGTTGACCTCGTAACCTACCAATTTGCGACTAGCGTAATAGATGGCTCTTTCTTTGCGGGAGTCCTCAAGGTATTGGGCTAGTAAAGCCCCAGTGGCTGTGTCGGTTATGGTTAGGTATAGGAGCAAGGGGAGACCAGGCTATGGTGGCATGAGTACCGGAGGCTGGGTTAGGTATTGTTTGATTCGGTCAAAAGCTTCTTGGCAGGCCTCTTTCCAAACCTTGGTTGAATCCTTTCGGAGGAGCTTGAAGATAGGTTCGCAGGTGGAAGTTAGATGGCTGATGAACCGGCTGATATATTACAATTTCCCAAGGAAACCTCGAACTTCCTTCTCTGTTCGGGGAGGCGGCATCTCAAGTATGGCTTTCAGCTTGGCAGGATCTGCTTCTATCCCCTTCTCACTGACCATGAATCCTAAGAGTTTTCCCTTTGTAACGCTGAAGACGCATTTCTGTGGATTGAGTCTTATTTGATACTGCCGCAATCGTTCGAAGAACTTTCGAAGAGCAGGAGTATGACCTTCTCTAGTTTTGGATTTGATAATTATATCATCCCCATAAAATTCAACTTCTTTGTGTATTAGATCGTGCAGGATGGTTGTAGCCGCCCTTTGGTAAGTAGCCGCAGCATTCTTGAGCCCAAATGGCATGACAGTGTAACAGAAGGTTCCCCATGGGGTGATGAATGCGGTTTTTTCTTGATGATCTGGGTGCATCTTGATTTGGTTGTATCCGGCAAACCCATCGACAAATGATTTGAGAGCATGGCTGGCTGTGTTGTCCACGATCATGTCGATATTGGGTAGCGGATAATCATCCTTTGGGGAGGCTTTGTTCAAATATCAGTAGTCTACACACATTCCAACCTTTCCTCATGACTTCGGCACAGGTACTATGTTGGCTAGCCAGGTGGGATATTCGATCACACGAATGAAACCCACATTCAGCTGTTTGACCACCTCTTCTTTGACCTTGAGCGACCATTCGGTGCAGAGCTTTCTCAACTTTTGTCTAACCGGTTTGTAATCTGGGAGAGTGGGGATATCATGCTGGGCTATTTCAGGGTCGATGCCGGGCATATCGTCGTAGGACCATGCGAAGACATCCACGAATTCCTTTAGAAGCTCCTCGAGTTGTGCGCGCTCGTGCTCGTCAAGGGTGGCCCCTATCCTAATCTCGCGCAGTTGGCTACTAGAACCGAGATTAATAACAACAGTCTCATCTTTATTAACTTGAACGCGGTTACGTTGTTTGTTATTAACCTTATTTAGATCAGTTAAGAATTGTTTATTTTCAAAATCATCATCATCAAAAGTTGGATTAGAATCTAAACAATTAATGTAAGGCACAACAAGATACTCAAAATCTTCATTTATTTCATTGATAGGGAAAATAACATTGAGAACCTCATCAAAAGAGGTCTCGATTACATTTGAGTCAGAATAGATAACAGAAGAAGAAATAGGGTGAACATTGGGGTTATGGGGGATTTCAACAGGTAGAATGGGTGCAGCATGCCAGTTAAGGAGAGGTGTATCAGCATCTTTGATCAAATGGGAGGGATTTAGTGAGGTAGTGCCTGAATGAACCATGCAGAGTGCCAGTCCCAGTGTCTGCAAGTTGAAAGAATCTTCGGAGTCACATTCTTCAGTTTCTTCAGTGTCTTTGATGAGTGGTGGCACTTGGTGTTGGTAACTCTCGGCCCATGAGTAGCTATCTTGGAAGAAGATCTCCATTCCAGGCTTCATCTTCTTGTCCGTATGGTCGTACCACGGTTCTGGAAAGCCGCAAAAGGGGAAGTCTTCACCCTCTTTGATGAATCATCCATTCAAGGAATCTCCTGGGATAGTTTGGGTGCAGCCTAGTCTTCTCTTTGGTCGAGATTGGCGGATCATTCTGAGTTCTTGTTCTGATGGTTGATATCCCAGACCACAAGGAGGGAAAGCCTTCTTCAATTCAATGGGCTCGAGTATCCCTTGCTGTCTTTGCCCTAGCCCCAGTCCGGGCATGAAGTGCATGTTTCTGAACATCTGAATCACGTTGACACTGCCATGAGGGTCGTATTCTGGACAAACCCTTTCTTTGAAGTCATCCCCTGTCGGGAGTAGAGGTGGCTCAGCTCGAAATCCTGATAGTAGCATATCATTTGACCCGTGCTGTATCTCAAGGATTGGGCTGCTGGTGCTTGCACCCTTGGCATTGTCGTCGTCGCCTATAATGGTGATGACCCGCCCACCGGCGAAGAACTTCAACTTCTGATGGAGTGAGGAATACACACCCTTTATGCTATGGAGTCAGGGTCGTCCGAGTAACAGGTTGAAACAGGCTGGGATGTCTATGACTTGAAATTCGACGACATAATTTATAGGGCTAGCCCCTATTACAAGTTTTATGGATCCCATCACCTCTCGACGGGTATTATCATAGGCACGCACAGCAGCGGAGGTTGGAGCGAGATCACTTTCTTTGAGCCCCAAGCATTTGAAGGTTCGGAGTGGGCAGACATTCAAGGCGGACCCGTTATCGACAAGAGAGAGCGGTACAACCTTCCCCATAACTTTGACGGAGATGTTGAGTGCGTGATTGTGGTCTGGCCCAATTTTAGGGATTTCTTCCTCGGAGAAGGACAACATTCGGGTAGAGGTCAAAGACCCGACCAAATTCACCGCTTCTTCTGGTGTGGTGGAAGGAGGAACTGTGGGTCTTGTGAGCAACTTGATTAGAGCATTTCTGTGCAGCTGGGAGGACATAAAAAGCCCCCATAGGGTGATGTTAGATTGAGTTTTCTTCAATTGATCGAGGATCTTACTCTCCTCGAGGGTCATTTCTAGCATAGGAAGGTTTTCAACGCCCCTCCCCTTGTCGCTTGCTGGTAGTGAGTTTGACATCTGGTAATGCCTCCCTGATCTAGTCATGTGGTTTACTGAAGAAGAGAAGAACATGAATCTCGTTTCTTCATCGATTTCAGGCTGTTCTTCCACCTTGTTTATCTCTCCGAGGAGTTCTTCAAATGATATCATCCCGCACATGTTGGCTACCGTGCCAGCTTTTTCTGAAGTCTGCTCTTTATTCAAATCCTCGAATTCTTCTCCCCATCCAGTGGCAATAATTCTTTCTTTTCCTATGAAGTCAATGCATTCCACAACTTCAACGGCTTCCTCATACAGGTATTCCCATTCCGTGGGGATGTGTAAGGGTGAAGGGACCAGACGCCCTTGTATCTTCAAAGCACCAAGTAATTCGGTGATACTGCAAATGTTGTTGGTTTGTTTGAATGCCTCCGCCATGATCTGGACAACATCGTCTAAGCTGACTTCCTCGGTTGATACCACCCATCTATCTGATTCTCAGGCCCATTTCCGAGCTTCCAAAAATAGCGTGCTGAACCCCTGGTAATCAATATTCATCTGTGAGGGAAATTTTATCCCGAACTCTAGGAGTTGATTTAAGACTTCAGATAATTCCATACTTCTATTTCTGGAACGGGTACGAACTGTGATGCATGCTCTAGTAAGGAGTGAGAGTGCCTGATCAGCGAGGCTGGTGGGATGTAGGAGAAAGTATGGCCAAATTTGAAGAGGTTTGGGAGAATGTATTGGTATGAATTGGGTTGAAGGGTCAAACTCTGGGTTCTCTTCTAAGAAGATGGAATTAGCATGATTCGGGAGGGGGTTGTGAGTAGTGTTTGGCTTAGGATTGGCTGGTGGGGCAATGGTACCCCGGTTAATGATATCTTGGATTATGTTCCGGAGGTGGAAGCATTGGTCGGTGGTATGGCCTGCTGTTTGGTGAAAGGCGCAATGGGCATCGGTCTTGAAGTTTCTGGGAAGTGGATTGGGTAATGGACGAGGGTCTAATGGTTTGATAAGGTTTCGGCCTAACAAGGCCTGGTAGACTTTGGAGAGGGGAGCATGGAGCTCGGTGTATTCCTTTCGGACTGGGACAGGGCGGCTTTTTGGTGCCCATGAGGTAGTTGGTTGGGAGATGTTATTGATGGTTGAGACTGCGGTACTGACAGGCTTGTCATACTTTCTGGGGATGAACTGTCCGGACACCTTCTTTGGTTCAATTTCTGTTTTGCCAAGACCTTCCTCGATTTCCACTCCTGCTTCTTCGAGAGCTCGAAAGTGGGGGTAGTACTGTCCTCCCATGGTCGCTCGGACATGGGGTAAGAAATTCTTCTTCACTATGTTGACCTGTTCTTCCTCAGATGGCCGATTGGTCATGGTAGCGGCCTTTTCCCTCCATCGGGCTATGAAGTTACTGACTGATTCCCCAGAGTTCTGTTTGAGCAGCTCTAAATCGCGGCGGGTGACCTCGAGTTCTTCATTATATTTGCACTGTGACATGAATTCTCGGGCTACATCCTCCCAACTACGGATTCTGGACTCTTAGAGAGACAAAAACCATCAGAGTGCGCTATCCTTCAAGGTTTGCTGAAACAGTTGGGCCATTACTTCCTCAGAAGCCCTTAGGAGAGTCATGGAACGGTGATAACTGCGGAGGTGAACAATCGGGGGTCCACTTCCTCCGAATTTCTTGATATTTGGCATCTTGAACTTCTCGGGTAACCTTGCTTTAGGATAAGGAGACATGTGGGTGTAGTCCATGTAATTCCCAGTGATTCGGACTTGGTCAAACTTCTTAGTGAGCATCTTAAGATCTTCTTTGACTTTATTCAACTCCTCCTCTTTTGGATCAATGACCATAGGCAGGTTAGCCCCAGGCTGGGCGAGATTCGGCATTGGAAGCTGGCCAGGCGGCGACCCATTAGCAGGAGGGGTACGTGGAGCGTGCTGATACTCTTCAGGCATCCACATATGGTCGGATGGACCCATAGCACGAGGGAATAGGGCCTCGGGATCTTGAGGAATAAGAACCTGGTTTTGTTGCATCTCTCGAACCTCAGTCTGGAGATTGTCAATCTTCGACACAAGCTGGGCTAGGACTGCCGTCAGATCCGGCTGCGCAACTGGTACATGTTCTGTGTTCTCCATGGAAGGCAGACGGATGCCGGACCCGGAAGAAGTAACAGGGGAATGGACAGAAATCTGGGGGGACTCGACTGAAGACCGAAGCCAATAGGGAGCCAGGCCAAGGGCGTGTGATCGATCTGAGAAGGCGTAGAACGGGATTTATTTTTGAGAAAAAGTGACGGAGAGTCAAAGTATTTTTGAATTTTTGGATAATGAAGGGAGAATGCTTTTGAATATTTTTTTTTTTTGGATATAAAGGGAAATAATGTTTTTTTTTTGAGAGACGGTCTCAGCATGATTATTATGATTATTATGTTCTCACTTGTATTAAATTCTCCTAGATGCAAAATAAAATGCCGGACGGGACCCGAGCCTGGAAAAGTGGGGTTCGTAATATATGCAAAACTATGGTTGAACTTGTGACCAGGCTCACGGACAGGGTCCCGTTTTAAAAATGTGCGAAAATTTGGGCGGCGGGCTGACCCGGAATTTCGGCAGAGTTTCGAGTCGAAACCGGCAATCTAACATGTGTGTCCTAGGGTTGACGCCTATATGCGGGTATGCAGTTGGTTTGGGTGAATTGGAATGGGTTCCCCCCTTTGGCGTGACTTCCACGATATACGTCCTGCTCTTGAGGGCAGTCGGTACGTGTGGACAAGCCATTTGATATACCTGAGTGTACGTGAATTGATTCACTATATACCTCGTGGGGACGGTACGTGTGAGAGAGAATTCGATATACTCGGCGTACGTGAACGAGTTCCCTGCGATATACCTCCCGTCATGACTTCGGTCAAGCGGTACGATGCGGGGGAACCGTTCGATATACGTCGAAGGTACTTGGCCAATGGAAGGTGAGAGTCATATCGCTTAGGCTAACTGCACCCTGCCGGACCAGCGCCCATCACGAAGTGACCCTCCAGTTACTGGGTAAAATTTGGTCAATAACAATGCTCTTTGGTGATGTTGTGTGAATCATGCATGATTCTCTTATTAGTATCTTATGATGAGAATGCCTTTCTTGCTTAGAGAAAAGTACAAGGACCAATGGTTCACTAAGTATGGATGGGTGATGCGTGCAACATATGGATATATGTGATCCTAGGTGCACATGGTGTGAAGTGTACATGGAGAATTTTTCTACAAGTGTGTGAATAGAAGCATGAGCATGGGGTACACATGGAAAAGGGGAACATGCAAAATGGGGGAGAATATGAACAAATATAACATCCATGTAAATAGAGTCTAGCCCTCAATAAAAAAACAGTTCCCCAGCAGAGTCGCCACTGTGGCCATCCTGAGGTCCCGCGCGTCCCTCCCGGGAGCGCTCCGGCCGGCGTCGATTGGGTGAGGTGTGAAAATGTAGAGAGATTTAGAGTCGCCAGTCTATTTTACTCAAAACAGACAAAAGAAAAAAAGGGGGAGCCGTCCCGAAGGACGGCATCCAAAGACCTACTGATACATGCGAAACCAAAATGATTCGTGAAGGGTCCGGAGGCTAAGTTACGAAATGGGAAGGTGTTAGGCACCCATTCCGCCCTTACGGTCTCTCATGGATTTTGTTATATTCCTTTATTTTCCCTGTGATATGTGTGCATGTGTATATATATAGTGGAGATAGGAATCCTCAACTTGTATCATGGAAGAGATAAAGTGATTCATCCATAGGAATGTACGAATAATATAGAAAATAGGATTTGCGCGATTATCTTTACGCTAATCGTTATAATGGAACGATAACGCATGTGAAATAATACGCTACTAAGAACAAGTATATAGAGTATATGAAGATTGGATTTAGAGAAAATAGAAATGAGACAAAAATTAAGAATAAGGACTCGAATCTCGGGTTTTACCCCGAGACGCCTACGTAGCCTATAAAGGCATCAAAGTCCACGTAGTTCGCATGCAAACGAGGGGTGGGGTTTAACCCATAAATCCAACCAGGGGCTTCTCTTATTTGTGTGTGTGTGTGTGTGTGTGTAAAAGTGTTTTAGTTGTGAGAAAGGTGTAAGAAAAGTGTGAGAATTCCCGTTTGGAATTTATGAATAAACCCTCTTTTTCTTGTTTTGGGTTTTTTATTTATATGAAAATAAGAGATGTGCAATAATAGTAGATAAAAAAAGTATATTAAGATATGTGAGATGAGAGAATAAAAGTGCTAAGTAATAAAACAAGTTATTGCGAATTTATGAACATTTAAGGAAAGAGTTGAGAAAATTGGACCTTCTTGGAGATCTTGAGCTTGTTCTTGAATGTTGGAGAGCAGCCCTTGCACTTGGATGATGATGGAGGATGGTTAATTCACCAAACTTGATGAAAACGGTGGTGAAAAGTGAAGGTGAAAAGGGGATTTGGGTGTGGAAATCACGCTGACTTCGAGAGGGGTTTTCGGGGTTTGCTGAGAGTGATATGCTTCTGATCTGAGCCCCCCTTGCAAACGAGGCCAAGGCCACTTTTTATATGCCCAGGGGACTGCCGATCGGCGTACACCTGGCACTGTCTATTGGCACCTGCCGGCAGGCAGGGTTGGCAACCTGCCATTTGGCGGTGCTTTTCTGGTCCTTTCGGAAAATCGGCCGCCGAACGCAAACCGTTGATACGAATCGCGCACGGGGTGAATCGTTAGAAAGGTAATTCAGAGACCTTCGAAAGTCCTTTGGATTGCTTCTGGGTTCGGGAGTTGACTTTGGGTAAAATATGGCTCGGAAGCGTTCGTCAGTCCATTGGACGGGGAATCGTTCGGACGCAAACGGATCGTTCGTCCGTATGGTAAGTCCGAATCGCGCACGGGGCGGACTGTTAGAAAGGTTAGGAGATGTATTTCGACATTCCAAAGAGTTTTACCCTGTTCGTGGAGTTGACTTTGGTCAACCGGGCCCTGGAAGCATTCGGTGACCTTTCGAAGTCAAACAGATCGTTCGTCCGTACCGTAAGTCGGAATCATGCACCGGACGGACTGTTGGAAAGGGTATTCAGTTCCCTTCGAAGATTCATTCCGCCCTGGTCGAACTGAAGAGTTTGACTTTTGGTCAAACGGAGCCTGGGGGGTGCCCGATGGCTTCTAGGTCACCACTCGGGGCATGACCTGGGTAGGTGGTGATGAAGAGAGGTACTAGAGACCTTAGAAGAGTTAGGGGTAACAGAATGGGGTGTCTACATATATGTATGTACATTTATGTATATATGTACGTTTCGATTTGTATTAAGTGTGTGTTTATATATAGTTAAATTTTCCAACATACCCCATTAAATATTCAATAAAATACATGATATTAAATGTGCATATATATAATTTATGAACTATGTATGTATGTATTTATGTATACATTCATATATCATGTATGTATGAAAGTTTTATATATGTGTATATATGCGCACACGTAAACAAACATATATGTATAACAGTGTTCTAAAAGGAGCGCATATGCGGCGCAATTGCGTGCATATGCGTGATACCTTTTAGAAACGTAGCGCATTAGGGTTATGCGTGAGAAAATGTGGGGTCAACGATTTTTAAGGGGATCAACGGGGGTGATGCGCGCATAATGCGTTATTTGAAAAGTAAAACTATGTCGTTTTAAATGTTTTTTAATTTATTTTTGTTCTCATGTACTAAGTCAAGTAAACGAGATATATGAAAAAAAGGATAAAATATCAAAAAGTCCCTTAAATATTTTTTAATTCATATTTAGTCCAACCCTTTTCTTTTGTACCCAAAAGTCTCTTATTCCCTTATCTTTAATGGTCCGCGCTAGCGGCATGGTAAAACCCTTTCGGCATGGTAAATGATTTTTTGGTTCAAAATAAAAATGTTTAGACTAAACGTGTATTAAAAAAAATTCGAAGGACTATTTAGTATATATGACCCTTAAAAAAAAGGGTGCCCCAATAAAAGAAAAAAAAAAGACCCTTCTATTTTTAACAAACTTAAGAAGCAAAAACCAATCCACAACAAAATCGAAACAAAACAAACCAAACCCGATCTCTGCCCTTACCCCCGCTGAAACCCAGAACCCCCCAAACCTTTACCACAATATCTATAAACAAAGCACTTGTATTCGTTACCTCCCTCCCTCCATCATGACCATGGAAGAAAATTGGCTACAAAAACATTTCATCAGCGCAGACGATTTGGAATACAGGAGAAAAAACGGCCTGTCTTTAGTAGGGATTGAACACGGAGATTCAGAGGTGACCTTCTTGATTTTCTCCACGAAGATGAAGATGTTTTGGATTAATAAACACTTATATAAAATTTTTCAGGTATGACTTTTACTCATTATATTAATGCTCTTTATTTTATTTTTAAATCTGAAGTAAAGGAAATTTTTTAAAAAATCATCTGTGGCTTAGGTTCTTTCACTTTCAAGAAGACGACGTACTGAAAGACAAAAGAAGACACGACCTAGCGTAGTTGTTCCTACGCTAAGCAACCGGGATGTTGAGTTTTTTAAAAATGAAGGCAAGAAAAAGAAATTAATTGAGGCGGAAGACGACGAAAAAGTGAAGTGTTTTCTTTTTGAACAACAACAGGTATCTGACAACTTAAAATATTTTACTTAATTAATAATTAAATTCTATTACATTTAAGAAAATGATGAAAACCATGCATTTAACTTCTATGCATTTTTTTTAATTACCAATAGGTCTTGCTCTAGCTTCTTATGGGGTTATGACTTCTTTGGTAGCTCAATATGTGTACTCTCTGCCTGCTCATGCATTCACAAGACTTTACTACTCAAGCTGCATTATAGACTCATCATCTTGAGTCTAATTACATAGTTTTACATACTTATTATTAAACTATCATGGAAAATTGCAGTAAATAAGCGAGAAATGCGTCAGTATAAGCAATTACACAATGCTATGCATGCTAAATGATGGTTTTGTACTTATTTAATTAATCAATAGTATTATCCTATTTTGTTTGAAATTATTTATGTTCTTTCAATTTTTGGGGGCTCTCTAAATTGCGTATCGCCCGATACCTCGACCAATATCGAGACCGAGTTGAGCATTGTGAGTCCGAGCCATAGACCGATACTACGCCTGTGAACTATGGCCTCACGTCAAGCTTATCCCTTTCCCAGATGCATTGGAAACCTTTCCAACATATTGGTTCAATTGAATATAGGGGTGATGCAACAATTTGCTGGGTTAACAATAATTTTAGTGTTGTATTTGGTTTCTATTATTATTGTTATTGTTGTTCTTGTTGTTATTATTATTATTAATATTAATATTATTAATATTAATAATAATATTCAATCAATGATGGACTGTTAGCTAGGTAGTAATTTTCTATGTTTCTTTATGAATATTAGTAAGTTAGGCCTATGGCCATTGGTTATAAAGAGTTTTTAAGTTGGAGAATGAATTAGAATTTGTTTCTTTGTTGTTTGATTTTAGAGAAAGAACCCTTTGCTTCATGATTTTGCACTACCCAAGATGTGGCCATCAAAGTCGCTATGTCGAACAGTAGGCGGCGATGAAGCAACACCTACCTGCACAGCTGCATAGATACAAAACTCACTCATAAACAACCCATAGTTTTGAAACATTATTCTGCCCAGTGTTGGAAGAGGTTGTTTATATATTTAGGAGAGGGAGCAAAATATATGAAAAAAGGAGTGGAGAACTATTTGGTGAAAGGAACTCTTTTATTAGAACTCACTAAATTTTGCTTGATACAAAATGTGGAGACAACACCCCTATTTATACTATTCTCCAACTCAAATGAATGGTGGAGATTAAATTTACATCAAGGGTCAAGATTGAATCTCTAGAACCTTCTACATCTATCTTCACTAATCTACTATTTCTTACACTCTCCATAATACACAAGATGGATATAGAATGTTCTTGGAAAAAATATCACTCTTAATGGGTCTAACTTTAGAGAGGCCTAATACTAACTATTTAGACAACCCAAACATTAAGCCAAAAATACAAACTAATAAATCCCAATTATTTTAATTCAAAAACAAGTTTAATTTTCAACACCCTGGAATATGTTCACAACTACAAGCATGCCTGTGCGAGGGAGCTGATACATAGCAACGAAGAAACGATGTGGTCCTTGACCCCAAAGATCATTTGGATAGCAATAATATGATTAGCTACTTCTGGGTCGAAATAATTTTGTTTTGACCCGGGTTCAATGGAAGAGACTGGATATGTATCTTAATAAGCAGTGGCATGATTTGATGTTTGCGCCCCACAGAAAAATCTGGTACAACAAGTTAGTTTCACTTGGGTTTACAGATTTGAAGTTACTTTAAAAATTTTGCTAGTGTATTTTTTGCCAAATCATGCAGTACAAATGTTTTTGGGCTTCTCAAATTGGAGCGAAAGTGCAATGAAGGGAAAAAGTATTCATTGAGTTAGTATGACTACTGTTAGTTTTCGTATTCACCTATATGACCTCAAGGAATAACTCTTTTCTAGATGGGGAAATTATGCAACTGATTGATCACTTCGCAGCTCCTTTTCCTATATTTGTTCTGTCTATGTTTGACATTAAGGTTTTGAACCTTGAGTTATCCTGATTCATTTTGTTAGTCTATAAATCACAGTATTGGAATGTACTAGATGACTTGTTTGCCAGTGTATAGTCCTTATTAATATATTTTAATAAGAGTTCTTATTGTTGCCTTCTTTCCCCATACAAAATGTTGTCCTTTTTACTCCTACGTATAAATCCTGTTCTTGGATCTTAACTTTCAGACTGGTTCAATTTGAACAATAATAATTATGCTTTTTAAATGAAAATACTTATAAAAACATGAGAAAACAGTAACACACTTTTGGTGCTTACATCAACCAATGTATGTTTGGAATAGAGGATTGTGTAGAATTACTGTAACATGCTTGTGACCAAAAAATACAGAAGAATTAGGAAAGGAAGAAACAAAATAAAAGAAGGAATTATCACATGATTATTATGGTGTACGCAGACTTTTTAATTTTGTCAACATGATTCATTCTCTCCCTCCAAATAGTATTTCAATTAATTCTTTTAAGAGAATACAAACACGGGAAATTTCTTAATTTGGAGATATCTTTATCCTTGTTTGAATAGGTTTTGAAGGACAGTCGGGCCTTCACTGCTGTCAAGAGAATGGGAGATCTTGATGAGAAGCCTTTCCACAAGGCTGCAAAGAGAGAGTATTCCGATGAAGAAGCACCTGTGAAAGCATCAGAAACCTCTTCCCTGTGGGAGGATTACCTTCAGAATCCAAGCTGGCATCCCTTTAAGGTCGTCATGGTTGATGGGGAGCCTAAGGTTTGCACTGCATTGATCTGACATACTAATTAATTCCCCTCTTTTTCTTTCTCACACACTCGCTAAGAAACTAAGTCATTGTTGGACTTTCTTATTCTAGCGTGCATTTTGAGGGAATTCTATAGGGCATTTTAAGCACACACAATTTTGTAATTTTCATTTGATTGCTCCAGTGAACATTCTAAGTTTTAATATACATTAATATTAATATGTAAAAAGTTGGATATGTTATAGCATAATTTTTTTTAATATAGATGGATGTATATAATTCTCCTCATCTCTCCCTTTCTCCCTCCCTCCTTCCCTTAGTGACCTCATCTACCACCCAAGAGGTATGGACATGCAACTGAATCGCGAATCCACAAATGCGATGTGCAAGCGCTGTAAAAACTTGCACTAACAAAGTCAAAGCCGCTGCGATTTGGCCAAGTCAAATCCGTGTTTAAACAATAAACTGCAATTGGCTCTATTGGATCCCCTAGACACCTAGGCGAAAGGAAAACTATTACCGATCATCTAGTTAGATCTGTCAACGGGTTGGTTCGGGTCATGTTCGTGTCAGGTCTTAACGAATTCGCGTGGAATTTTGCTCCACCCGAACACGACCCGTTAGCTTAACGGGTCATGAATCCAATATTTGTACACGATTCGTTTTCCTAACGGGTTACACGACACGAACCCATTTAACCCGTTAAGGTAAAAATCGTTTTCGGGTCTTAACGGGTTTAACCCGTTGTACCCGTTTAACCCGATATTAAGTAATAGACACGTATCAATAAGACCCGTTAGCTTTGCATAATTACATATTTAGCCCTCTCAAACTAAAAATATTATTTTTATTTTTCCCTACATATCTTAACGGGTCATAATGGTTACTAACGAGTCACACGATCCGGTATGACATGAACAATATTCGGGTCTTAACGAGTTGTAATCGGGTTAAGCAAATATAACCAACCCGATTCGTTATATTTAACGGGTCTAGCGTGTTAACCCGATAGTGACTCGTACCCGATAAGCCTTAACCCATTAACTGTTAATTTCGGGTCGGGTCGGGTCGTGTTGTGTTATCGTGTCGTGTCACATTTTGCCAGGTCTACATCTAGTCCTGTAAAAAAGGCCCATTTCGAGTTCATACTGTCTGCAGAATGCCTTTTATAAGACTATATAGCCAGCAGATTGCCTACGTGTTTCTTCCTCTATTATTTTTTTAATTGTAACCTGTCTTTTCCTTATTTTATACTTGGTATTGAATGTGACTATTCAGGAAATAATCAATGAAGAGGATGAAAAAAATAAAAAGTTTAAAGAATGAGTTCGGTGATGAAGTGTACAGGGCTGTGACAACAGTGTTGACAGAGAGGAACCAATATAATCCTAGTGGAAGTGTACAGGGCTGTGGAATTGCAAGGAAGTAAGGAGGGCAACATTGAGAGAGGGGGCAGGATACATACTGAAACAGTGGAAGACGTGCAAGCGGAAGAAAACTTTCTATTAAAATACAACTTGATGGACTGATCACACATGTATCTGTATATTTCCTCCCTTTAATGTTACATGTGAAACACTTTTGGCTGAAAAAAATACTAGACACCATCAAAAAGTTTCAACACCAACAGTAGAGTGCCAAAGTAGCAGTATGTTACAGGAACTTCTATATCCATTGCATAATGCGGTTTCAGAGGTTTTATATGCAAGTTTTTGATATAAACCCACATAGGCAACCTTTAGTGCAAGAATCATATGCCCCAATGGTTACCACCGGCCCTTGGTTGCAAGAGGTCGGGAGTTCAAGTCCTTTCCCCTCCCTCCCCACAGGGCTTGAACTGAAAAGGAAAAAAAAAGGGTCTTCATGTTTTAGATCATCATTTCGTACAATTTGATGAAACGAATTGTCAGACACAAATCCTAATTTTGGTTAGGTTCTGTTCCAGTAAGGTTTTGATTGAAAGTTTTGTGGCCTGAAATAGCAACTGCTAATGATGTCAGTCCAGGCCCTTTGGGCTCACTGGAAATTGGAATTCATGAATGACAGATACATGCAATGAAAGAGGTCTCTCACATGTTGCTGTTTTATGGGTCATTGCGTGGGGTTAGTGACGTGAGAATAGCGTGGTGTGAGGATTGCCTTGAGTGGGTCTTGGAGGAGTACAAATATGTTGACCATACCTACCGAGTTCATTTGTGTTTACCCTCTTTAGTGATGGTTATTATGACCCTTTAATGTGATTGGTTAAAATATGGACAACTAACTATAAATTGTGGGTTCATTGTTGAGTCATTTATTTTTCAAGAATCACATTCGAGGGTCATGTTAACTCACTTTTGAATAAGTTTAACATGTTTGTATGATTGACTGAAATAGCCCACCCCACGCTTTTTGATGATTTATCCATGTTTTAAATAATCTAATGGGCAAGATGTTAAT
Organism: Sambucus nigra; assembly: GCA_949130495.1. Lineage (NCBI taxonomy): Eukaryota > Viridiplantae > Streptophyta > Magnoliopsida > Dipsacales > Adoxaceae > Sambucus > Sambucus nigra. The sequence goes on from OX422219.1 coordinate 58,614,634, forward strand.
CTCAACAAAGAGGGTCAATGAATTTGAACTCGTCTTGAAGTATCTTAGTAAATTGAGTTATTTCAAATCGGGTTTCATGTATCATGTGTAGTATTTGCTCATGTGCATGTATATGAATCTTTTGTTAATGAAAAACATAGATTTCCAAGCCTAAAATTGTCTTATTTGTTACCGTAAAGAAATTATTTGTTGTGTGTTTTAACCTGAAGTGGAACAACACTCAGGTTTATTCCTACATGAAAGAATTGAGTTCTATAAACAAACCACTCGTAGTCAAATCACTAGTATGGCAACGTCGATGAGAATCAAATTCATCTTCATGAACTATTCATGTCAAAGATTTATTATGTCATCATTGGTGAAAATGAATTCGTTCTCGTGAGCCACTGTTCTCAAAGTTTTTATGGTAAAATTGATGAAAAATTAATTCATTCACGAGTTAAGACAAGTGGTGTAATAGACTTATCAGCTCATTTCACAGGGTGAGTTTAGGTGTGAAGTCCCAATTTATTATGTTCTAGGTCTAATCTGGTTGAAGTTGTAATATTTTTTACTTGCGTGAAGAGCCAAATTACTGGTAGTGGCCCTGATCTAGCCAAATTGCATCTATAATTGGGGAATAGGAGGATTAAACTACATCATTCGTCAAGGTTCGCAACAAAATAATCATCATATAAAACATTGCCTTGTGCAAGTAATTTCTTCATCTTGGGTGGGAGCTGCTGTTTGGGTTAAAAGTGTAAATTTTTTATGCTTTTAGATAAGGAATAATTCTAAGCTAGACACATAAAATTGCACATTTAGTGTGACATACTAGCATGTAGCACTCACATTTACTCGTGTTTGGGCTCCAATGCTGTGGGGCCTATGTGAAGTCTGAACACGAGCGAATACGTGTGCGACACATCAGTGTGTTGCACTAAATGTGTCGATTTTGTGTGTCGTTGTAGAAGGACTCTTATATAAGAGTAATGATATGAGTCTCAATTACATTTCCCACTTTATCCTCCAATTGATGTGGTATAGCAATACAATATTAATAATCTTACGCCGACTCATGATTGCGACACATATGAGTGTAATATAGTGATGTGTCGCACTCGCATTGATCTGTGTCTGGGGACCATGATTGTTGGACCCAGACACGAGCCAATACGGGTGCGGCAAGTTAGTGCGTCGTACCAAATGTGTCGAAATCACAAGTCGATGTAGAATGACTCATAAAATATTGTACTTATAGTGTTATACTTATTGCAATACGACGTTAATTGGGGATGAATTGAGAATTTTAGTTGTGATTCATATCATTTTCCTTTAGATAGTATATTCAATATAAGTATTGTACTAATGAAACTATGATTACTTAAACAATTTTGATGTTTGACGAAGGTGTTCTAACTTTCTTGGAAATCACATCAATATATCTACGAGTTACTTTTTTTTTATAGTTTTCATTATTGACTCGCAAGGCATAAATACAAATCAATTATTAGATAATGTTGTTTCCAATCTTAATTTATATTATATCACTCTCTCCCAAGGAAGTTCTATTGTATAACTCTCTAACTTGACACTATAATAATTTGAAAACATTGTGTGTCCCTTTAATATTTGTAATTAGGTACTAGTACACTATTTCTTCATTCATCAAACATCATTTTAGTCCTTATAATCTTATTGAACAATTTTGTTGGCAAATATACTCCTTCCTCCATTAAATACTCAGAAACCTCAATGGCATTAATGTAACTCCCCAATCTGGATGTTGAGTAATCTGTGGGTTGACTCGGACCGAATTGACCATGTAAGGGTGAACCTTGTGAATTATCTGAGTACCTTGATTTCTATCTAGTTGATTTTATAACATTTAGTTAATTACCAAGTAAGCATGCAAGTCCAATTTCAAGAGGCATAAAATATCTAATCAGTCTACATGACCCATAAGTGTGCCTTTAAGGTATAAGTGATAAGAGAAACTACTATACGTCATAACTCAGAATATCCCGCTCTAATCACACTTCTTATTCTACTCTTCAGTACCCATTGTAATAAATGAGGGGTTGCGCACAAATGCCCAATAGGGTGTTGTTGGGGTTTTATTCTTAAAACCATTTATCCCGTTTATTTATTAATAAAGGTGTGCCAAGTTCATTTTGAAATGAGAATCATGTTTGTGAGAATTAATTATATTTGATTTACATATATTATATTAATATTGAACAATTTAACGCCGTAGGAATTCTGGTGATTTAGGTTCAACCTGATCACAAAAGATTGAAATTTCGATTTTAGTTCAATTGAATAGTTCACAACCTAAATAAGGAGATGCCATCCTATTAGTAAGGCTATGATTACGATCTTAGTAATTTGTCTTGACTACTAGAACCTATCTGATGGTTCAAAAACTTGTCTGATAGTTTAAAAAGGATCATACCGATACATCAAGAATGTATCGAACGGGACAGGGGTGAGATTCAAGTATAGGTGTTGTCTAGATTACACTTGCACAATCTCACATTATTTGCAAAGTGTGTTTAAATTCTTAATCCCGAGCACTATGAGGATTGAAATGTGCATACAACTATTGCTTTGATTATTATGGGTGCGATCCAATTTATTGGATCTAAATCTCTACAAGTTGGGAAATCGTTGCGTGTACATATATGAGATTATATCCCAAAGTAATCTACGATTAGGAGATATCATAAATTGTGATACCTCCTTAATAAACTTATAAGTTTTGATTCTAAACCCGATGAATGTATTATTTATAATCTGGTAGATTATAAAATAAGTTAAGTTTGAGATCAAGGAGTAAGTAAGATGCTGCTGAAAATATATTAATGACAAATTGAGTTTCACCAATCGAGTATTTCATGCTTTACACGGTGAATCACATTATTAACTATTTAACTTTGCAAACAAAGACCTCATTATTCCAGTAATTATGAGATAATTAAATTGGAGTGAAAGTATAATTAATATTTTCGTTTAGAAACCAATTTAGTTATTGTTTATGGGCTCCTACTATAATCCGTCACCCAAAAAGTAGGTCTAAACACTCTGAAAATCCTAATTGGCTCAAGACCACTTTATGTACCTATATTTATTGGTCTAAGGTAGGGTTTTAAACTACATAAAACACCCTACGTGTTAGAGAGAGAGAGAGATAGATAAATAAGTGTAATATCCCAAATTTCTAAAGTGAATAATTAATTGATTTAATTAATGAGTTAATTATTTATTCAGAATACTTTAATCGAGTTGATTATTATAGCATGGGTTTTATTAACCCATTAATGTTGAAGTTATAAAATTATCAAAAAATTTGTCCAATTTAAATTGGTTAAATAACCCTTTTATTTATTGGATTACATTGTAGGAACTACGCTAGAACCCTGAGGGAAAATTGGTCTTTTGGGCATATCTTTGTGTCTAAATTCGAATTTAAAGAGGCCTCCATGTGTATGATTAGGTGTATGCCTGTTGATGTGTGATTGGAGGGAAAAGAGAGAGAAGATAAGATATTTGGTGGTTGAGATTGAAGGATGCATGCGACCACGACAAAACCCACTGCGATCGCGTCCTGGGTTCCCATGATCACGGGCATTTGAGGCGCGACCGCTGCCAGGGGAGGTCCACGGCTCAAGCAGGGGAGATGCACTGTTTTCTTTTTAAAACTTAAACCCACGAAATTTTTATTTGGAAATTAATTTCCCTCCCATAGGAAAATCCTAAACCTTATTTCCCTTTCATCCCAAACCTCACAAACTCAAAACCCCATTAATGTACATCGTTCAAACCTCCAATTGATCACCTTAAGATATGATTTTGGGAGAGCTTCAAAAGGCACAATATTTTAGATTTTTGAGGAGATTAAGTAAATCAAGTCATATTTACTCTATCTTTCCCCTTTATTACTTTATAACCTAGATATTGGCTAAACATTGTTTATTGTTAATTAAAAAGTGATTAGAGGTTTAATTATGGCAAGATAAACCTAATTAATTTCCTATTGTTGATAATTTGTTATCAAAACTTGGCGAGTCACTTATATCATGAGAAATGCTTAGAAAATGGCCATGTAAATTAAATAATGCTACTGATATAAAGAAGAAAACATTAATATGTTAAATGGAAAGAGTTGAATTATATGCCTTAAGAACTTTGAGAGATGAAAAATTGAAATATGATCAGACTTGTCCCGTGATACTTTTTTAATTGTTGGAAAATATTACGAACCCACTTGAAATAATCATAAATAATTAATGTGAGAAATTCTTGTCGTACCCTTGGAAATGGGAAAATTCATATTGGTATTGACGGTAATAAACTCTATGAATAAAGAAAAATGTTATTCAAGATTTTTAATTATATGTGTGTATTGAGGGTTTTATGGTTTCAACCCTACATTATTAGTGTTGGGACATGTGGGTTGATTTGTTGTCGTTGAGGATTATGTTAGGAGTTTTTGACTTTTCTTGCAAGGATTATAATTGTTGGAAATTTGGTGTCTTGGAGTATTGGATTTGTGTTAGTTGTGTTGGGATGTGTTCAGATTGTTTAATAGAGGATGCTTATCGTTAGTATGTTATTCTAAGTTATTGATGCTATCGTAGGTATATTAATTATGGATCATTTGGGCGGCCATTGAGTGTTAATGTGATATTAGGTATGCTATTGTGAGACAATAGATTATCGATTTTATAAAAAAATTTGTAATTTTTAATTGACGATGATACTTGAGTAATTAGATGAAACCCACATTAAACTTATTGACCACTTCATCTTTGACCTTTAGGGACTATTCGGGTCTAAGCTTCCTCAATTTTTTCTTGATAGTCTTGCATTCAGGGTATGTAGGGATCTCATGTTGCACAATTTCTGGGTCAATACGAGGTATGTCGCTGTAAGACCATGCAAAGAAGTCCACGAAGTTCTTCAGAAGCTCATCAAATTTTGATCTCTCTTACTCGTTGAGGGTTGATCTTATCCTAATCTCGCACGGATTAATACTATAACCAAGATTAATGATAATAGTTGCCTCATCATTAGTTTGAAGGCGGTTATGTTGTTTTATTTTTTTTCTTATTGAGATAAGTTAAGAATAGTTCATTCATTAAATCATATTCATCAATTGTTTCATTGATATAATTAATGCAATTAATTTGAGTCACATCAAGATACTTAAATTTATGTTTATTTCATTGGTATCATCTTTTGGAAAAATAGCAGTGAGTACCTCCTCAAACGAGGGTTCGTTTACATTGAATTAATAAACAACAGGGTCATTCGTTGGTAGGGTCAGACCGGCTGGGATGCTCCACTAATTTCACATAGATTTGTCAGCAGGAAAAATCTTATTAGTGGGCTCGGATGAATCAGATTCAATGCAAAGCATATAGATATCCATTCCCAGTTCATCAAGGGAAAAATATTTATAATTAGCGATGATTTTAGTTCTTTCACTATCAGAAGAGCTCAAATTCGATGACTCGATAACCAACGTCTTTCCTTTGTGATTAGATACCTTAGTCCAAGTGATCGTGTCCTTAAAGAATGTCTTGAAACCCAATTTTATTTTCTTCTCAACTTCATCATACCATGGTTTGGGGAAACCACAGTAGGAGAAGTCTTTGTCTGTGTTGATGAAGTGACTATTTAGGGAGTCCTCAAAGATGACTTCATTTCCCTTAAACGCTATTTTTTTATGGTTAACGAAAAACCATGAGTTTTTTTGGGGAAGGTTGGCACCCCAGACCGTGCGGTGGATAACAAGGTTTTAGACTAATTATCTCAAGGATCCCTTATTTTCTGCAGTGGAGCCCCATTATGAGAATAAAGTGAATCTTCTTGAACATTTGAATCACATTAAAATTTACATATGGGTTATGCTTGTGGTTCACCCTTTGTTTAAAATCATCTCTAGCAGGGAGAGGGAATGGATTAATCTTAAAGCTTGAGAGGAATATGTCCGTTACACTAAAAATATGACATGACTCGTGGACCACTTAGAAGATAACACATGGACCTACATGTCTACTGGGAATTTGGTCGTCCCAAGATAAGGGCCTAGTCGGCTCATGTGGAGGTTGACTCAGTCTTACTTAATAGCGTAGTTAAACCTATAACCTCACAATTTTTAGCTAACACCATTATAACAGGAATGTACTTCGTGATAGGTTGGCATTAGCACCCCATAGGAACGTGCGCATGGAGAATATATAAAAAATATTCTACCCCACATGCCAATAACTAGATTGTGATTATTATCTCACCATGTATGTAAAGTTTGTACCCACTTAACCTATAAAGTTGAGCCACGTGTCTCACTCCTTTTTGTTCTAAAATAACCTATAAATAGCATACACCACCCACACATGGGTGAAATATGAGATTTATTCCCACTGTTATGTTGTCCAATTCTAGAGAGAACTTGAAAGATTGTATCATGTACTCATTCATGGAGATTTACCATTAATTAATACAATCAACACTGCACTTGTGGATGTAGGCACCGATTTGAGCCAAACTGATCGAGTGGAAAAACCGAGCGTCCGTGTAATACGCTAGTCGTTGTTATCGGCTTCCAACCTCAATACAAAAAAAACCAAAACTTTTAACTACATTTTTATGGAGTATAGTAGTAAGTCTGGGTATCGAATCCACAGGGAATGTTTTATAGAATTTAATTAATTTATTACTTCTAAAATAAAAATGAAAAAGATGATGATTGGGAAAAATTCTATTAAAAAATTACTTAAGAAAAACAAACTGAAAAGTGCAAAAGAAATTAGATCTGACAAATGGGAGAAAATAGGGTAGGGTACAATCCCTCAATCCTTAACAAATTACCGTATAGAATACTAGAATTGTAAATCAAAATTCTTGATTAAATCCAGTCCTTATCATCACTAAGTATTACATATATGAGGTTCAAGCCCGCATCATATGAAATCAAAGATCAATATAAAGTGGTGAACGACAAATTATACATACAAAGCATTCTTAAACATCCCAAGTACCTAGGGCAAGAGAGATTAAAAGATATGACAATGCATATATGATTTTCATTCACGACTCAACCAATATTTTCATTTATTTTCTAATTTTCCATACAAATAATTTGTATTAGGATTGAGTTCATGTACCCCAACCCTTGAGAATTTATCTACTCATGATTGGATTAAAAAAAACAAATTCATACACAACATTAAGGATCTACAAGACATTATAAATAAATTGCAAATAATAAAACAAGAGAATGGAAATGATATTACTTGAATTCAGTAACAAGAACGGAATTGGGATTCAGAAATTCTTACAAAATAGGGTTCATGAAAACTCTTGAAGGAATAGAAAATTTGCTCTCAAAATCTAACCCTAAAATTCAATCTAGCACTTCTAACCTACTCCTAACCTAGCCTCTCTATAGCAACTCCCCTTCAAATGAAGTAGGTCATGGGCTTTTATAGCACAAAATCTCGAAATTGACAGCCAATAGTGCTTGTGGAACAAGTTTTCCAAGAGTTGCACTGCATTAAATGCATAATTAATGACAGAAATCCGCACATCCAGACTCTTCATTATCGCGCAACTTCAAAACATCGTAACTTCTTCACCGTAGCTCGGATTGAGGGGCCGTTTTTTCCAGTGTTCTTGTAATTTAGAGCTCTTCAACTTTATTGTTGGCCCCACCTCTGGACTAAGGCTGAAAAATTACGAAAATGCCCTTCAACTCTCCATTTCTAGGTTTCTTTCACTGTTTTGCGTTCTCCTTCGCATTAACTTGCATGAAATACCTATAAAACACATGAGAAATACACAAAACAAGAAATACTTGCCAAAAAGGGTTAGTAGCATAAATAAGAGACAAATCCAAGCTAATTACACTGCACGGGATCATAAAAATACCGAAATTAAGGGGATAAATACGAAGAATATGTGCCTAATCACACCCCCTAACTTAGAACTTTGCGCGTCCCGAGCAATGTAAATGAAATTAGTTTATAGTTCAACTCTTAAAAATTCTTTTATTGGGATAGAATACCTTTTTCGCGGGCAAGCGATTGCATTTAGCGTATGCAATAAGCCTTTAAACTCCTAGGTTACCCTAGTAGGACGAGTTTTGTCTCGTGAGGGTTTGCAGTGAATAAACCCACAAAATTCTTTATTGACTCAAATAAAGATCAAAATACTTAAAAATTGTACAATTTAAACTTTTCGAAAAATAATCACCATAAATTCATATTCAAATGTCTCAAACCATAGTGTGTGTGTGCGAAGCCAAAAACTAAACCTCAAATTTCCACCGATTGAGCATTATGTTACTTTCCGAAAATTCATTTTGATTCAAATTCTTACGGATGCACTCACAAACGAATCACTCGGATTGTGGCTATTTTCTCTCGGTATGCATGATATAAAGAGTAAATATAATGGACACAAATTCATTCATACAAAATTGAAAAGAAGGAAATTTATGGTGAAAAGATCTCATCTTCAGAGTACAATTATTAGGAAATGGGAACATCACCTCTAATTCACACCATTTAATCTCTCATATTATCTTTTCATGTCTTAGCTCTCCACGCGGTAACCAATTTCGCCATTCAGACTCGGTTAGGACTTTTTTGGGGTAAAAGGTGTAAAGGGTAAAAATAGAAATGGATGGAATGTTAGGAATTGGAAAATGTCCTTATGATGTCCATTAGTGCTTTTTTCGGGCATTTGCTCATTTTTCTCTCTTTTTTTTTTCTTTTCATTTTTTTTTTTTTGCTATTTTTGTTATGCATATCTTTTTTTATTTTCTTCTTGCCCCTTTTTGTTGCACAATTTGGACTTTATTTGGTGAATATTTTCTCAATTTTCACAATTCCGGGCTATTTGGGTTTTTCGGGTTATCAAACGAAAGGGAATTATTATATTAGGCTCAAAGTGGGTTGCAAAGGGATAATTTTGTTTTTCACAACTTTTTATGGCCAATATTTTTGGGTAACAAACGAGGACCTACTTCATTGTCCAAATTGCTAATCACATTACCATATGCATCTCGAGATTAGTTAAGTTTAGAGATATATTTAGCACGAATTTCGAGATAACATTTCAGACATTTCCCATAACCGATCAAAACAGCGGACTGAGATCATCAACGACTTGTTAAAACGCTGAAAAGAACTTTGAGTTAATCATAAACTCGGATTGATTTAAAAACTCAAAAAGATCGATAGGCTCAAAATCTGACCGGGTTGGACTAATCTCCACACTTATTCGTTAAGTCGTCAATTTTCTTTCAATTTCCATCTTTGGTCAATTTTGGCTTAGTGCATTATGAATTTTACAATTTGAGACTTTAAATAGAATAAAGGTGATATTTTTGAAAATTTTAAATTCCAATTTTTATTTATTTTGAAGAAAAATATTTTTGGTTTTTTTCAAAATTTTTAATTTTTTTTTTAAAATAAAATAAAAAATATACTTGGAAAAAACATGTGATCGAATCAATGAATCTAAACAATAAATGGAAAGAATATCCCATACCCCCTAACTTAAATGTTGCATTGTCCTCAATGCGAATCAAGAACACAACATAAAGAGAGGAAAAGAAAGATATTACCCAAATGTAGTGATCCTCAATGAGTGCGAGTCCATTGAATCTACAAAACAAGTTAGAACCAAGCATAGCAAAAATAATAACAAAAACTTTAACTAATGACACTACACAATTACAAAAGGAAAGAAAAAGAAAAAAAAACTAATTATGTACAACCTACAATTTGAACGGCTAATAAATCATACACTAGAAGTCGAAAAATTTGAGGGTCCACCCAAAATACAATTTGACTTTGATGGATTAATGGTGTGCCCTCACTAGGATGCATGCCTCCCGAAAAGTAAGAATTCCGTTTGAAAAACGGAAGGCATGTGTGAGATGGAGAAAATGAACCATCACCAATTAACAAATTTAGCGGGATGATGGGGGGTTTGGGTGCTAGGTAGGACAAGTACAATTGAGATCCAAGAAAAATATAATCACCTCCCAAAGATTTTTCAAGTAGTATGGGGAGAGGGGCACACAAAAAGGAACATTCCATATTAGAAAACAATTCCAGCAAAGTGTCTTTGTCGGTAAAAGGTGTAATCGTTTCAGAATTTTCAACCGACTCATAGTAATCTAGCGGTACTTCTAATGGTTCAATAACCGTGAACGAAAATGGTGATGAAATAAACTCAATCTCAAGTGATTCATCATCAATTGGAGATTGAATTTCAAGGGAGCAAGACTCACTTTCAATATATGTTCTTCAAAAATTTGAGGTGACACACAAGTCTCAACCTCCTCTTTATTTTTCAAAATAGAACGCACATCATCGCAAAGTGTGACCATTTCCTTCACAAGACCATAATCGATATTCTTTGTGCTTTGGGTGAAAAGAAAATCCAGTACTCTTTTGGTTAGAAAAAGCGTGTATTCTTCCAAAGTAGGATCCCTTGGCTCTAGAACCTCGGATTCCTCTTTTAGTTGAAAACCTTTTATAGTTTCACAAATATCGGAAGAAAAATCTTCATTGGATTCCCCAAAATGATTTTTTTTTCGATATTCATTTTCAAGCTTTTCATATGCAAGATTTAGAAAGGCATCACCCATGGTAATAGGTCTAGGCACAGATTCTTGAGAATATTTATTATAAATTTCTCTCCTATATTCATTTTGAAGCCTTTCATACTCCAGAGTTAGAACGGCCTCACCAATGGTAATAGGTCGAGTCGCGGAGTCTTGAGAATAAAAAGTTTGAAAACGATTACCATATGAACCATTATAATTACCGAACTCACCATGAAAAGACATGATTACCGAATAGTATGTAAATGGAAATTCGAGTACAAAGGTGTGCGGTTGAGGATTCTACGTTTCTTGAAGCTCAATTGTGCAAGGCTAAAAAAAAGTTAAAAAAAATCCAAAGAAAAAAAAAAATCTTTCGAAATAGTAAATCAATTATAATCTATAACAAAACATTCCCCGGCAACGACGCCATTTTGATCGAGTGGAAAAACCGAGCGTCCGTGTAATACGCTAGTCGTTGTTATCGGCTTCCAACCTCAATACAAAAAAAAACTAAACTTTTAACTACACTTTTATGGAGTATATGAGTAAGTCTGGGTATCGAATCCACAGGGAATGTTTTATAGAATTTAATTAATTTATTACTTCTAAAATAAAAATGAAAAAGATGATGATTGGGAAAATTTCTATTAAAAAATTACTTAAGAAAAACAAACTGAAAAGTGCAAAAGAAATTAGATCTGACAAATGGGAGAAAATAGGGTAGGGTACAATCCCTCAATCCTTAACAAATTACCGTATAAAATACTAGAATTGTAAATCAAAATTCTTGATTAAATCCAGTCCTTATCATCACTAAGCATTACATATATGAGGTTCAAGCCCGCATCATATGAAATCAAAGATCAATATAAAGTGGTGAACGACAAATTATACATGCAAAGCATTCTTAAACATCCCAAGTACCTAGGGCAAGAGAGATTAAAAGATATGACAATGCATATATGATTTTCATTCACGATTCAACCAATATTTTCATTTATTTTCTAATTTTCCATACAAATAATTTGTATTAGGATTGAGTTCATGTACCCCAACCCTTGAGAATTTAGCTACTCATGATTGGATTAAAAAAAACAAATTCATACACAACATTAAGGATCTACAAGACATTATAAATAAATTGCAAATAATAAAACAAGAGAATGGAAATGATATTACTTGAATTCAGCAACAAGAACGGAATTGGGATTCAGAAATTCTTACAAAATAGGGTTCATGAAAACTCTTGAAGGAATAGAAAATTTGCTCTCAAAATCTAACCCTAAAATTCAATCTAGCACTTCTAACCTACTCCTAACCTAGCCTCTCTCTAGCAACTCCTCTTCAAATGATGTAGGTCATGGGCTTTTATAGCACAAAATCTCGAAATTGACAGCCAATAGTGCTTGTGGAACAAGTTTTCCAAGAGTTGCACTGCATTAAATGCATAATTAATGACAGAAATCCGCACATCCAGACTCTTCATTATTGCGCAACTTCAAAACATCGTAACTTCTTCACCGTAGCTCGGATTGAGGTGACGTTTTTTCCAGTGTTCTTGTAATTTAGAGCTCTTACACTTTCTAGTTGGCCCCACCACCGGACTAAGGCTGAAAAATTACGAAAATGCCCTTCAACTCTCCATTTCTAGGTTTCTTTCACTGTTTTGCGTTCTCCTTCGCATTAACTTGCATGAAATACCTATAAAACACATGAGAAATACACAAAACAAGAAATTCTTGCCAAAAAGGGTTAGTAGCATAAATAAGAGACAAATCCAAGCTAATTACACTGCACGGGATCATAAAAATACCGAAATTAAGGGGATAAATACGAAGAATATGTGCCTAATCACAAACCACGTAAATCTATTTTCTCTTCTCTCACTTTACTCCTAGTTAATTCATGTGATTAGTATCTCAGTAATTTAATGAATCCCTTATATGTTCATCTACTAGTAATTAGTATCTTTAGCTAATGTAATCATCATACTAATTTTCAGATATAACATATTGGCACCATTTGTGGGAAACATCTTCCCAATGTCATTTTCGGCCATTTTCGATTGCTAGGGCTCAAGGATACCGAATTTCATCGAACCTTTTAGTTATGAGTACATTCATCTTGGTTTCGAGGGGTTAAATCTCTCTTAAAATATATTCCCATTTGATTTTTATAAATTCCATAGATCTAAGTTTAGATCTCTAAATTTCTAAATTTGATTTGCGTTTGTTATAAATCAATTTATAATCTATTGAGATGCTCTATTTTTTACATAAATTTTGTTGAGAATGTTTGAAAACCCAAATAGCAGTAAAGTTAGAAAGGGAATACCCCCCTATACACTTGTTGGTTTATGTGACTTATTAGGAATCCTAGAGAGCCTAACCCAAAGATAAGAAACCATGCAGGAGAATATGAAACAATTGACTCAGAGTATCCCAGTTATATAAAATTGACCAGAATTGAACCCGGTTACCCTTGTAGTTGGATATAACATAGATCGAAGATGTGAGATTACACCTCTAGTACCACACAGGGACATGAGGCAAGCGCACCTTGGGTGGGAATTAGAGGACCTAGATAAGTGGATATGGGTTCATATGGTGAATGAAGAAAGTATGGGAGAAGGATTGAGTCGAGTGGAAATGATTAGTCTTACAGATCGAGAAGGATGTCAACCACTCGATCAATAGGTTATGATGAAGATCAGACTTATTCTATGGAACAACTTGGTTTTGATCGACTGGGCCCAAAGATAGCATGGGAACTTTCGTGTAGAGAGATATGGGAGAGCATGGAAAAGTCCTGGAGATCTGAAACCAGGAAGGTTACATGATCGGCTAGATCTAGGCATAGAGTGAGAGGTTCGACCATGTTCGAACACATTTCTATGAAGGATTAAAGCTCAATTAAAAGTCAAGTACAAGACGATAAAATTGAAAAATCTGAAAGGGCCGAGTAGGACTAACCATGGAAAGGGTTCATTCAACGCTTGAAAGACAGGATGGGAGATCTAATCAAAATTTAAAACCCCTTGCATAGGGTTTATGTGTAGTGTTCTCCTTTTTCAGCATCTGTTATGAGTTACCCGACCTTAATGAAGTTTATGACATCGACGATGACTCCGAGATATGATGGGAAAAAAAGTTCCAATACATTATGTGGAGCAGTATCAAGATGCTTCACATATATATTAATTTCTCAACGAGATGAGATGCAGGGATTTTTCTAGTACTCTGACTCGATTAACCTATGTGTAAGGTATAATGGGATCCCCAGGGGATAGATAACCAATTTTAATAAGTTAGCCGACCTATTTGTGAGAAAATTCTACTAAGGCACAAAACCTGTAAAGAGGGTGGATCACTTCTTAATCGTTAGGCAAAAGGATGACGAAACGACCAGAGAGTACATCACCACGTTCAACACCGAGGAACTGTAGGTGATAGACTACGATGATAAAATAACAATTGATGCAATTATGAGCAGTTTTCTACCTAGAAATATTTACTTGGCATTGGCGAAAGAACCTTCGAACACCATGGTAGAGCTCCTGCCAAGGTAGGAAAGAAAATGAATGCCGAAGAGGCAATGGCTGCAAAAGAGTCTGGTCATACTAAATTCGATGTTGGGGGAAGATGGGATAAGAAAAAGATTAAGAAGCTAAATAAAGATAAACCAAAGAGGTTTGACGAGTACACACCCCACACCATGGGGGTACATCACATACCCAATGAAATTCGAGGAAGTGAAAGATCTGGTGGCTAGAGAAGCTAGAAAAGCCTGTGGGAAGGAGAGATAAGAGGAAGTTTTGTGACTTCCATAAAGACCATGTCCACACTACTAATAAGTGTATGACTTTGAAAGATGAAATTGAATCTCTAATTAGAAGGGGCAAGCTATCAAAGTACATGGACAAGTCAGGCTGAGAAGCCGAGCCTTGGGGAAATCTTAGGTTGGGGAGGCGATGAAAGTCTCCTTGCAAGACAAAGGATGACAAGAAATGATGTCGAGATGAAGAATCAGATGATGACATTGACCCCTACTTGCTCAAGAAGCCTAAGGAACCATTAGGTAATGTTGGCATGATTTTAGATTTCATTCAGAATGCACTTTATCACGAGAGGAGATGCTGGAAGAGGACATGGAACCGCCTAAAGGGAGACATACCGGAACAAGGCAAAAGCTTGTGCGCATATCAGCAAGGTGAAACTATCGAGGAAGTGGAGAGTTGCCCTTATAAGGTAAACAAAGATCACCTAATTGTTAGTTTTTCTAAAGATAATCTACGGGGACTATTGTACTCGCATGAAGACATCCTAGTGAGAGCATGATCGTCTATGAGAGGAAAAATCAAAGGATTCTAGTGGATAACGGAAATTATGCAGATTTGTTATTCTACAACTATTTCAAAAGGATCAAGCTATCCAAAAGAAAGTTGCAAGTGTATCACCACTAACTCATTGTTTTCTCAAGGGAGAAGTTATACCCTCTAGGAACCATAGGATTAGAAGCTATATCAGGGACATGGTCGACCTGCCAAACTAAATGATGCGTTTCCTCATTATGGACAATAACGTGGCCTCGACATATAACATTATTTTTTGGTATGGTAGGTTTGAAGAAATGGCATCCATAGTGCACCAGGTCATGAAGTTCCTTACGTATTATGGAGTGGGCCAGGTCAAAGGAAGTCAAGTAGTATCACGAGAATGCTACTACACATTGATTAAGGAGCGTGAGAAGTTGACTGCCAATTTTCATATCGAGACTAGATCCTTGAGATGAAGATAAGTTTATCATGGGAGAAAATACTGAGAAGGTTGAGCCTATAATCTTGGGTGGCGAGCATCCAGAAAGGACAACACATATCGGCTCATATCTAGACCTAGTGTTCAAGAAAAAACTTACAGACTTCCCGATTTAAAGGCAAAATGTGTTCGTTTGGATCCATGAGGACAAGCCTGGAATAAATTAAGATGTACTCTCCCATGAACTAAGTATTTTGTGAAAGATGCGAAGCCTATCAAACAAAAACATAGGGAATTCTACGAGGAGAAGAATATAGCTATTCAAAAATAGGTGGATAAGATGAAGAAAGATGAGTTTATCCATGATGTGAAATGCCCAACCTGACTCTCCAATGTCATAATGGGTAGGAAGAAAAATGACAAATGGCATATGTGTGTCGACTTTACTCACCTTAATAAGTCCTTTTCAAAAAATCACTACCCATTACCTAAAGTCAACAAGTTGGTCGATGCCATGACCGGGCATGAGATGCTCAGCTTCATGGATGTCTATTTAGGGTATAATCAGATAAAGATGAAGCCAGAAGACAGGGAGCAAACTAAAAATTTCCTCTTTTAGTTTGGCTCAATTTTGTGACAAGCTATCGTTTTTACACTCTATCAACTTCCAGCACTTAACACATGACCAAAAAGATTTTTTATTATTTTTAAAATCCAATTTCTTAATTGTAAAACCTATTTTATATCAATTGATATCTTAATTATTTTTGCAATTATACAGTTGACAAGTATTTTTACATAAATATTTTTTTATATTATTCTATTAATGGTTTTATAATTTTACAAAATTTATAGCATAAGTTTTTTTTTTATAATTTTTAATATTTAATGGAATTAAAATTGTTAAATTTAACATTTGATTAAAAATTTAAATTGTTTAATTAATAATATTTAATATATTAAAATGACGGTGTTTTTATTGTGTTTATAGGTCGAGTTTGTCGATCCAGGTACTGATACCAAAAATTATCCATCTACATGGACCAATCAGAATGGACACTTGTCTCCTTATGTGGAAACAATCCTAGTCAGCAACCACTTATTCAGCCCAGAAGATAGTTGCTCGGCAAGCATGCCGACCAACATGAAGAATGTAGACCATCGAAGTAAATCAACAGTCAGCACATCGGAGAAATAACCTGAGGATCTACCACACGTGGTCTTGATAACCAATCATCACATTCATTATGTATGGGTGTAAATTCTTGAATATATAAAGGCATTCCAACCCTAGATCACTGGGTCACTATAAATACATTGCATCCCCTTCACCAAAGGCAAGATAAAATGGACTCTAAGCTATTCTTCTTAACAAGAGTACCTACCTTTCTGTAGTCACCAAAATCAATACCATAACAGTGGATGTAGGCTTTCTCACATAGCCGAACAACTTTAAAAGTTCTTTATCTCTTATGTGATTATTTTATTACAATTTTATATTTTATCTCTGATTAGAAAATTGGATCTAGTATATTTGTTAACATGAACAGATTGGCACCATTTGTGGGAACTTGTGTATAATTGCCATTTTCTATCTTGTATATTCTTATTCAAAGGAAGATAAATGATCATCCTAAGCCTAGCGCCAGAAACGAAGGCAACCCAACAGTCCCATCTGCTCCGCCTATAGCAACCGACCTAACTGGAATCCTTAGTTTTTCCAGAGGTCAAGATGCTATGTAGGAAACCATGAGGATATTGGCTCATGTGGTACAAACCAGATCTGTTGCTCTTTCCAAGCAACAAACAGTCCCTTCACAGAGGAGAGAAATGCCACATCCACCTCCTAGGCCTAGCCGACACAGTTATTCTAGATCTTCACATTACATATCTTATCGTCCCGGAACTAGTTCTGTAAAGACATTAACGGATAATTATGATGATATATCTCTCACTCCTGAACATCCAAGTGCTTTGGAGAGATTAATCCATGAATCAACCTTTAATCGTTTGGGAGATTGAGCAAATAGAGGACATCATCAATATCCTTCCCGATCAAGAGGACGATTTACTGAACAATAAGAAATGTCAGGTAGATTTAGAATGAGTGTCAGAGGATCTATACAAGTCGAGCAGACTTCTTAGGAAGAGAGCTCAGCATAAACACATGGTCAGAATAGCCGAGAAACTTTACACAGATCTGATGCAGATAACCCTTCATGGAAATGGCCAATCCAGGAGTTACAAGGTCGGTTGGGAGAAATGGCAAAGGCAAAAAATCCATTACAAAGGAACTTTGTAAATGGATCTCCTTTCATACAAACAATTGTTGATTTCCCAGCTCCATCCAAGTTTAAAACACCAATGGTCACCCCTAAATACGATGGTAAAACTGATCCAGTTTTGCATATTGATCAATACCAAGCTGCAACCGACATCTATTCTGTCCCTAATGAAATAAGATGTAGAGCTTCTTTAAGCACCATTACTGGTTTAACCCAAATATGGTGCAACAACTTTGCTCGAGGATAAATTACCAACTTCAACCAGATTGCCGAGATGTTCATCAACAACTTCTATTTTAGGGCTAAGCCAGTGAAGAGAGTAGCCCATCTCTTGATTGAACGATAATGAGTAGGGGAAACAACCAGGGAATACATATCACTCATTTTAATAATGAGAAATTGGAAGTGGTTGACTATGTGGAGAAACCAGCCATCACCTCTTTAATAAATGGTTTGTTACCAGAAAAGCTGTACTATGTCCTGGCCAAAGATCCTTCGTCCTTCTTCTATGATGCTTTTCCACAACATATGCGTCCACGAATGCCTTGGTGTCCACCGATATATCTTTGTTAACATCTACGGAATTGGAAATAGGACTCCTCCTTTTCTTCTTTGCAAACCCAACGAAACTTATGTTCAATGATGTTGAACGAACTCTATGGTGCAAACAACAAGATCCCTGTAGCATATGTATATGGAAGATTGGATCTTGAAACACCAAGGATGTTTTTGTTCTTTGAAACCCTTATAAAACTTGTGCATAAAAACGAGTCTGTTTGCTCTGAAAAATTGGTTTTGCACTTATGAAATTGTAAGAGTAAAACACCTTTTATATAAAACTTTAAGTCAGTGCTATCACTTGAACGAAATCTTTTTGTCGCTCGAACGAGATTGCAATGTCGTTTGAACGATATATGCATCTCTCTTGAACGACGTTGAAATGTCATTTGATCTTCTAAACATTAAAGGCAAGGTTTACAACGACTCTAAAACATAGTTATCTCAGAATAAACGAAGTTCAAGCATTGTAAAACATTTTTTAATTAAAATAAGATCATTAAACAATTTTTTGAGTCCCATAAACATTACGCATTCATACCTGAGAGATCAAAACATAATGAAGATGTGAAATGTGCACTAATAAAACATTGCATGATAATTATTTGAAGCTTGGCTGCTACGTCTTCAGTGTAATGTCATAGGCTTATATGGATCAACACTTAAAATAATATCCTATCACTTAAACTTGTTTTGTTTTGGGAATTACTCAAATACATACAAATTGACTCTTAGAAAATTTTCCTTACAAATCTCCACCCTTGACTATTCCGGGATAAAACTAAACCATTGATTGCTAAGCCGGGCCATCAAGCCGAATGACATCTAAATCCCATCCCATAAAACCCAAAATAAAAAATTACAGGACACGATCTAGTATATGTAGGATCGACAAGCATGAAACGTCTGAATGTGATGTAGTCGTGAAATCTCAAATCGCTGAAGAATACCTACACACATGAAACAGAAAAATACCTAGTAAAGTATGGAGGAACAAATGATATAAATCATTATGATACCAATATGAAACTATGATACCAATTTGTAAATCATCCACCATTTGTTAAACATGTGAGAAAAACACGAGATACCAATTTTTGTAAGCACAATATGATACAAAACTGCAAAAACTAAATATGTGCTCAACATACTCAAACTCTTACATCACATACAAATCTCCTCCTCCCCCCCCCCCCCCCCCCCCCTTTTGTCTTGAATAGACAACCAGTGAAAAGATAAACATATCTAGAATGATGATAATCAAATGAAGCATATCTAGATAAACATGAGTAAACAATCAAGAGATACCAAATCAGTAGCTAACAAACAGTCACATGAAAGAATCAACAATCTGAGAAAATATGTGACTAAACTAAGGCCTATGCAGGTTAAGAATCAAATCATGACTAATCAAAACTAGCTGCATATAAACTGTCCAAACAAACCCAGCAGTACAAAAAAATATATCAAACTGTAGTGGTTATTTAAACAGAAGAATAGAAAAAATCTTCTCCAGGTCGTTCGAATGACAATGCAATGTCGCTTAAACGACATATGCATGTCGTTTGAGCCAGATGATCAAGTGACCTAACGAAACATAAAACAGTGTGCTCTCGTGCGATCAAACCCTTCAAGCAACCTTCCCGCGAATCTTCAAGCGACCCATACCTGACACTTTGCTTTCTGTCGCTTGAACCACGCGTGATCAATCCATCTCGCGACATTAACATGTCTTTCGAGAGAGACACTATTATCATTTGAATGGCTTAAAAATCTCTCAAAACTAGTGCTAAAGAACATGAAGTTTTGCCCAGTGATTTTTTTTTGTGAAAACAGTACCTGGAAAAACTCATTAGCAACAAAATAGGCTCAAAGCAGAAAAAATTAATCAGCTAAAAACATATGAGTTACATGCTAACATAGTATTAATGTGCTCAAACATGGATATGGAATGAATGTGCATGAACTACAAAAAATGAATCACAATTCCAATACATCGAAACGATAAAAAACACTAATTGATAGCTAAATATCATCAAACTAAGTTTTAACCATATGTGACAATTAAAGAATTAAGCTTAATGAACTAAACGAACAATATGCACACAATTCAAAATTTTGACGATTCTACAAACAATAGCGTCATGCCACATTATTATTCAACTTAAGGATTCATTGTGAAAACCGGTTGTACTTTTCCATCCAAACACCCTCACGTAATCATATTTTATTTTTCTAGCTTTTGAAGTTCTAATTTCTCAACTTAGAGAAAACCTATTGGCCCTTTTTGGCATATATGAATATTTTTAATGCCATAGCTTTTCTTGGGCTCTTTTCAAACGGTGACTTTCACGATGAAATTATTATCTTCTCGCAGTCCTTTCTCGTGCACACTCATCATATTTTCAATATAGCCCTTAATAATCCTCACGGACAATGGTGCTTACATGCACACCTCCTCCTAATTCTATTATGCGCATGGATGACAAAATTGAGATAAGAACATCTCACCAAAATCAAATATGAATGAGAAGTAAAACATTCATATAAGCTCATGCATGTGTGCAAATATGGCATATATACAAAGTCGAAACAAAATGCAAATCAACTTCGAAACAACCCCGTTAATCAATGGTTAATATCATTCTATGCATTAATAATTATGAACAAATGTCCTAGCCACATGGATAAATGAAATGACGGGGTCCAAGCACACTAATATTCCATATCAAACATGTAAACTCAGACTAAAAAACAAACGAAAAATCTTTTTGTTTTTTTAACATATTTTGACTTAAATAAAAGCAAAATCTTTTTGAATTTTCTCAAAAATATATGAAACCAAAAAATATTTTTGTATTTTCTGAAAATTTTATCAAATCAAAATCTTTTTGTATTTTTCAATGAGACTTAAATAAATGAAAATTATAATACAAAATGATACACATGTCATAATACTAGCAAGAATACATCATGAAGCAAACTAGCATATGACAAACATGGCAACATAATCATCCATTAGATTTAGCATGGGAAGAATCAAGTACAGCCAAATGATAATCATGAAGTTTAATTCCTAAAGCCTCTAAATCCGATTTCCTAACCCAAGTAGGTGTGAAACGACGTATGGGGGTTTTGGGAACCTAAATGACTTTGTTCCTAAACTTCCTAGGAGCATTCTTAAGGTCATAGAAAAAACGTCTAAGGTGACCTTTCCTACTGCAAAAAGTTCAAGTGTAACGACGGTGGGAGTGATTACCTACATGTGGACCTCTCCTAATGTTCCTAGTTGTCTCTCTCACACGTGTGGGGTTGGCTTTGGGAATGGGAACAATACGATCATCAAAGCCTATACCACCCTATCTTCTTTAATTTGGACGGTGCCTAAAATCTTATCTAACTTCTCCGACCTAGCCTCCAAATCAAACTTAACTCTAGACGATTCTCTCAATATCTTCGCTAACTCAATAATCCTTGACTCAAGCAAATGCCCAAACTCCTCAAACTCTAAAATCTCCATCAAACCACGAAGACTATCTCTCTCCCTCAACATACTCTAGTTTCTCCCAAAGAGTTTTCTCTCGTTCCCTAAGATCCTCAATCAACTTGTCATTATTTTCTACGGCACACTCTTTTAACCTAGCTTGCAACTTAATGTTTTCTTATTCCACCTTTATCGATTCCTCATACAATTCATTAAAGCCAAGTGCAACTCTTTCACATCAACCCCCTCTTCACTATCATTACCCTCACTAACTTCACCCTCACTCTTTTAGGATTCACACTCAATGTCCTCGGAAGTTTCATTCACATGAGTATCTTCATGTGAAGATTTATCGTTGTCGCTCACATGACATGCCATGAACGCAACAAAGTTGTGCTCAATGGGAGAACTCTCTCCATCTTCCGGTTCACTATCACTTAAGGTGGCATTATATGCAATCAGTTGTTTGCCTTATTTCTTAAGTCTATTGGGGAACTCCTTAACCTTATAACCACAACCTTCACACCCAAAACACCTATCCAACTCATCTCTCTTAACATTCTCATTACGATTTTTAGGGACATTCTCTTCCTTGTTGTTCTTGAATTTTTCAAATCTATTGGCGTCTTTTGGTTTCTTTAGAAACTTAATAAACTTTTTAAATTTCTTTGCCAATAAGGCTACATCCTCAAAATCGGAATTAGAATCATCATTCAAAACTTTAATTTCTTCCTTTCTAGTTTTCAAAGCAATGCCGTTTTCTTTCTTTGGCACTTGCTTGGAGGTAAACATATCAAGCTCATAGATTTTTAAGTCACCTACAATCTCTTCTAGTTTCGTTAATTCAAAGGCACCCAAGGATTTCAAAATGGTAACTTTAGGGCCAAATCTATTAGGCAACGATCTTAGGATTTTCTTTATGAATCGGTTGTCGGTAATTTTGTCTCCTAAATTAAATGATGAGTTGGCTATGTTGGACAACCTAGCATAAAACTCATGAAATGACTCACTCTCTAACATTTTAATTGTCTCAAATTTTATAGTGAGGTTTTAAAGTTTAGACGCCCTAACCATGCTAGTACCATCGTGAGTAAGTGCAAGAACATCCCAAGCCTCTTTTGAGGTTTCACATGTCATGATTCGATTCTACTCTTTCGTTGTGACATGTGAGGAAATAACATGAAAAGCTATATAATTATAAAGTACAAGTCTATATTTAGTTTCAGTCCATGACTCAATAGGATTTAAACTAGGGACCTCTCCCTTTCTCGTGACTGGGTGTGACCAAACTTTTTCAACCGCTAACCAAAGACGCTCATCAATAGCTTTTAAAACACTTTTCATCCGCATCTTCTATTAAGTATAATTTGTGCCATCAAAATAGGAGTTCTAAAATTTTCATATTGTCCGAAATTCATGTTTAAAAACACACGGGATCACAACACAATGAAATAATGTTTCTAGCTTTAATACCAATATGTAGGACCCTTTTTGTGTGTGTTTTTAACCAAATAAAAATTTCTCCAAAAATTATCCAACTTTAATTACGCACCAAGTTTGTGAACCAATTTTACTTTAAAATAATTTTATCTTGTTTAATCCTAAACGTGCATCTAGATGATTAAAGCAAGTAAAATAAATTCAAGTCCACAACGCCGGATATACGAGGAAACCATTAAAGGAAAAAACCTTGGACGACCCAAGCCAGACAATCACTATGATACGATTTTACAAAGTACAAACAATAGGCTTACTCAAGAGTGGAAGATCGAATATTGAAACACTAAGGACGTTTTTGTTAGTTGAAATCCTTAAAAACTTGTGCAGAAAAATGAAACTATTTTCTCTGAAATATTGGTTCTGCACTTACGAAATACTGAGAGGAAAATGCCTTTTATAAAAAACTTTTAGTTGGTGCTATCGCTTGAATGAAATATTTCTGTTGCTCGAACGAGATTGTAATGTCATTCGAATGACATATGCATCTCGCTTGAACGACATTAAAATGCCATTTGATCTTCTAAACAGAAAAGGGAGGATCAAAATAACTCTAAAACATAGTTATTTCAGAATAAACGAAGTTAAAACATTTAAAAACATCTTTTAATAAAAATAACATCCTTAAAAAAAATTTCGAGTCCCATAAATATTACGCATTCATACCTTAGAGATGAACATGATGAAGACGTGAAATGTGCACCAATAAAACACGGCATGATAATTCTTTTAAGCTTGGCCGCTACATCTTCAACAAAATGTCATAGGCTTATGTGTATCGACACTCAAAATACTATCCTATGACTTAAACTTGTTTTGTTTCGAGAATAACTCAAATACATACTAGTTGACTCTTGGAAATTTGTCCTTACAATGCGGATATTCTTCTCTAAAATTGAAAGGATTGCAAGAAATAGTTTTGCCTATTTTGGGGAAGAGTGGCGTATATGGGTGATAGGTAGAAACTCTTTTTAAGGGGGGACATGGAAATTTCAAAAATGGGAAGGGGGCTAACCGGTCAGTTAACTAGAGAGTTTGAATAGTTAACAGATCGATAATCCATAGAGGGATGGTTAACCGATCAATTATCCCTTCCTTAAGATTGAACCTATTTAATGCACATGCTAATTTTCATTTTGATAAAGTTACTCCAGGCTCGATCGATCGACCCCTGGTCGTCGATCGATCGAAGGCCTCGATTGATCGATCCCCCAGGCTCGATCGATCGATCCTGGCGGACAGCTTCTTTTCCAAGAAGCTGTTTCGGCCATTAACAAGCCATCCAAGCTTCTACCCGCTATTTCACCCAACCAAAACAACAATTACTACTATAAAATCATTTCTACACATCATATAACTAATTATTTCTCTTTAAATCGAATTAAACTACAAGATTTAGGATTAAACACCAAAATCAACCAAAAACCCATTTATGGTTTAAACCTCCCAAAACTTAACTACACATGAAGATTTATCACATTAAATCAATAGCTAGCAAGTACGAAACTTGCCTCGAGGTTCTTAGTCTTGGATCACCTCCGATAGCGACGGAATCCGGCCCAAATCTTCCATTTTCTCTCTATCTCTCCATTTCTCCAAACTCTCTCTTCTCTCTCTCTCTCTCTCTCTCTCTCTCTCTCTCTCTCTCTCTCTCTCTTTGGTTTCTCTCACAAATGAAGAAAGAAAAGGGGTGGGGGACTTATACGGGTCTCAAAACATAAATCCCCACTTTAAAATGTTAATATACCACTAAAATGACTCGTAACCACTTATTGAGTCATAACCCTTTAAAAATGCCCAAATCTCAAAAATTACAACTGGGCACTTATTTCAACTATCTCGACTATTCTAAAAACAACCGCACCCCCTATTTTGGCATTTGGAATAACGTGAACTAATTTTGTGTTCCAGTTTCATTTTATTTCGTTAATTTTACCCAATTTTATATATAGGTCATAACCGTCGTTTCACATATAACGACGCAGTAATACACAATATAATGCTATTTACCTTCTCATAACGGTAAATAGACAAAACACAGTAAATGTTATCCCTAAGTCTCACAGGAAATAATATTTACTCCAACATCCCCTATTTTATAAAATTTGCCCATCTAGTAAAATAGTATAAAATAGTCGCTAAAAAAACTTGGGTTGTTACAATATACCACAATCAAATCGCTCATAAAGATATGAGTACAAAAAATGAAAGAAGTTTGGCATCGCTCGGGTTCGAACCGGAGACCTTCGGTGTGTTAAACTGACGTGATAACTAACTGCACCACGACACCAACTACACAGTAATTTGAATATCTCATCACTGGAGATCTTCGATTACAAAGAGGCCCAAACTCCCAGTTGACCAAATTCCTTGGCTAATGATACACTCTGAATAATTAGTGAAACAATCTTGAACTATATATCCACTAGCCTTATATATACAGGATGAAATCAGATATGATATGATAAAAACTGTTGCTCAAACCAAGCATATTTCAAGAAGCTCTCCAAATACATCAGATACATACTGCCGTGCTACATGGCTGCAGAAGATGAGTACGTATTCAATTGAAGAGTTGAGCATACCTGACGTTTATGTCATTGACTTCGATCAATCAATTTTTCACAAACTAATTTTAAATCACATGTGATATTGAACTGGATGAAATTCGTGGAAGATGCTTTTTTCACTGATTCCCAACTGCAGATCTGAGGAGGGAAGAGAAAAGAAAAAAGTAATAGTTTAAACACTAGAAGCAATGAAAGACCTAAAATCTCCATAGTAATTTCTGAACCTTTAAGAATGATCATAATAATCAACTTTATTTCCTAAGAATTTGTTTTCTAAATCAGACCAGCAAGAATAGAACTATTCTCTGCTCTGTTTCGGAAGTTTGAAAACAAAACCACAAGAAATTTAGAGAATAGATAATAGGAGCACATTCAGAATAGCAATGAAGAAAATGAAAGACATGGGAACAATTAAATAACCTCAAGAGAAGTTTAAGTTAATTTTTTCAAGCATAATGAACTCATAAGTGATATTATTGTGAAAAAAAAAATATCTAACTTGAAAATGAGTGAAATACTGATAAACATGGAAAGAATAATGACAAAAATATACAAGCTTGATGCAATTACCGGTCACGCACAGTAGTTTCTTTTGAAATCAAGAATGCATTCCTAAGCAGGGAGCTAACTGAAGTTAAAAGCAATGATCAGTCCCCAAATCAGTTTCTTTCAAGGTGTAAAAGTTGATATTTCTTTTCTTGAATTCTAGAAGAATTGCTTCTAAACACCATCATTATAAAAGTTGAGCAAATAACTGGTAAAACATACAAAAATGCGTTACTGACAAACCAAGCTTTTCAAGGTGTAATTTTTCACTTGGTACTGCACCTTCCCCGGCCCTTTGCACAAGGTAAATTATAATGTCTACCATCCAATGCTGGTCTGATAGTTTCTATAGTTCAAAGTCCAAGCATCTAGCTTCAAAAAAATATATAGTTACCTTTGAATGACACAACAATGGAGTTGAATAGTAAGACGCGTAGGTTGATTTTACATCTTTTACTACTATGAATGTCCTTCAACTTCAGAATAATATATTTGACTTCTTTTGAAACATAAATCATCCACTTCATGAACAAGAATTCTACAAGAAGCTTACAAAGTGAGGTTTATAATGACTCATTTAAGTGACAATAAAAATTTAAGGCTTGTGGTGTACATTTATAAGAAGAAATTGAACGTGTTGATTTTAACTTTAACACATGTGACATACATGTTTCAAATTTTCATTTCATATCAATGAGCACTCACGAAAACAGGGGTATCAATAATTGGGGTATGATGACCAACTGAAGTAGGGGCATGTCCAAGGGTAGGAGATACATCTACTGGAGTAACAAGGTAGGGGACAACACCAGCAGAGTCAACATTATATGCAATAATAAACTCCTGTTCAAAGTAGTATTCAGATCTCAACAACACGATTTAAAACCTCCGAAGATAATTATGGCAAGCAATCTGCATAACAATATCCATAAGTAGTCCTCTAACAAGCACTCTGGGGTTAAAATAAGGTCTAAAACTGTAATAATTTTAAGACCAGGTACTAAATGGTTTCTCTCTATATGAACATATCCCTTATTTCGAAACTGCCCAAGCAACTCATTTGATTTATGAGTCAGGCCATACTCAAGTCCATACTCAAGTCATTATTCAAATTCACCAAATGCTTTAATAGGCCATACTTAAGTCCCTGCATAAAGAAACCAAATCATTGACATTTGTGATAGAAAGAAAAGCAAAATGAAGAATGAGAACAAAATAAAGAATGAGAATAAAGAAACCAAATCAATGACCTTTCCCTCCTCCTTTATCTGGGCTTAGGACCGGCAATGCTCAAACAAATATTAGCATTGGCGAAGTTAAAAGGGGTTTTACAATAAAAAAAGACAGTCCAAATTAATTTCAAATCAAATATAGATAGATCCAAATAAAGTTCACACCGACACATATTGCAAATTAAGTCCAAATATAGATACCTCAAACAAAGTTCATAACAAACGCATAATGCAAACTAAGTCCACATATAAATAGCTCAAACAAAGTTCATAACATAAACTAAACATATTTAAGCCAACAATTCAGCCAAATCAAATATCCCCCCCAAGACTAGGTCAGCAAAAGTGAATTGGTCACCTTGAGGAGCATCAAACAACCTAGCATCTGGCTTCATCACTTCCTCCACATATACTTTCCTCTCCCCGACTCCAACTCACTTACCATGACATATATCCTTTATTGCATCTGTCACGACATACCCTTTTGCCAGTTCTTCATTATACCTATCAAGCAAGATGACTTTGGGACTGTTGGTAAGAGAAGGTGTGGTCACGCAAACAGGATGAGAAGCGGATGCAAAAACATTATCCAAATTTTAGTAGAGATTCCTATATTGTAGACTTATATTGGATGCATGATCACTTATCGGTGTGATTGGTGGATCCTTTCCATTTTGAGCATTGAAGGCATCAACCAAACGTTCTATAGTATCCTATGAAAAAACGGATCAAACAATATCAAGTTAATATCTATTATATCTAAATAAGTCTTTTTAATAAATGAAATTATATAAAATACATATATACCATAATTTGTGTGTTATTTTCCTCAAATCTTCTATTGACGGAAGAGATGATATCTTCCTTCAATGCATCCACATCACCATTTGCCTTCTTTCTTTGTTAAAGTTTGGCATTTTCCACCCCTAAATGCATCAACTTCTTCTTCAAAATTATGGGACAAACTACACGAACTCCTCCCTTTTTCTCCTTCCCAAAAACCTCTATCAACTCATCATTCTCTATGCATTGGCTCTTGCTACTACCCTCTCCACTCTCTCTCTTTCTTTTCTCCATCGCATCCTTTACTTTATCCTATCAAATGAGAAAATTTCATTAATAAACGCAATAAATAATACTAAAAATATTATTATTTTTCATGTAAATATGCACATAGTAAAGATTAGCACTATTTAAGGCATTCCCCGTTTTGTCCTCGTATTCCGCAAGCCATGTGTCTACTTGCGTTAATTCTTCTTCTAGGTTCGATTAAACCTACAATTTAAATATCACATGTTATACACAAAAGTAGTGTTGATATTTGAAAAACATTATGATACATACCATTTCATATTGCAAAGAAGCATAGGTGCGATGCCCAAGTGCATGGGAATATTCTAAATTGGTTCGATTCTTGGCATTTTGAATGTTTTGTGACTTATTTTTTGCTTTCCTTTCGCTCTCACAAAATAATATCCATATGTTGGGATCAACACCTTCTGGTAGGACTCCAGGATTGTCTTCAGTAGGAAAAAAACATCTCATATTACTTTTGTGTGTCCTAAACTTCTGTGCAAACCGTTTCTCTATCAGCGGGCGAGCCACCTCCGGTTCAACATCTAACTCAAATCCTACCATTAAATCATTCCAAACATCATCTTTGTAATTGTTTGGCACAACTCTCCAATCTTCGTAACTAATCGGAATATAAGATCTAACAAGATCACCAACAAGAATGCTCCATCTCCCACTCCATGGACCGACTACACTCCCATCCACTTCAACGGTGACTCTCATTTTACCATCTTTGTTCATATATTGTAATTGTTTAGCCTATTTATCCATTTCTTCTTGCTTCTTTTTATTTTCTTGATGCGGAGTGGATGATATTTGTTACGGTGTTGATGAATGATGTACCCAAGTATGACCTCGGCCTGTGGATACCTACCTCGGCCGAGATAAGAGCTGAGACAATGACCGACCCACCAGTGGGTAGGGGCCCACGATATTACCCCTCGGCCAGGACTACCTCGGCCTAGGCCGACACCACTGCATACACCTCCCCAAAGACACTTCACACGTCGTAGATATCAACAGCATCCTCAAGTACCCAGGAATAGCAACCTCAGTTAACAATAGGCCGAGACAACAAGAGGCTCCACACGTTCATCTTCAACATGGACTCTACCTCGGCTTAGGCCGAGGTTACCAGAGGTATTACTAATCATTAGCATGCCCAACCTCGGCTCAGGCCGACCCCGGCATATACCTCAGCTAACATCAGGCCGAGTCTCCTCGTGACACTTCGCGGATTGGGTGGACGACCAACCTTTATAGTTCGGCCTCTCCTAGGCCGAGGCCATTCACCAACATGACTGCCGAGCATCTGTTGGCATTTGGATAAGGACACCTGGGCATAAATCAGTTATAACAAGATTATTCTCCACATGTGGGAGAATATTTCTTCATCATTACCTACATGTGCCATGACAGGTGGCACACCCCCATTGGTGAGGAAACTACACTCATGCACATTACATGCATAGGGTGTTCATGACACCCCCTAGGCACTATAAAAAGGGATCATCCCCTACCTGGCAAAGGGATCCAGATATTAAAACCCTAGCAAAAGCTCTAAATACAGACAGTAGAGAGAGAGTGATCATGAGAGGTTGTATCCATGGCCATTAGTGCCTTCTTACAGTGATAGTATTCACACACACTCACAGTGGACGTAGGCCAGATTGGCTGAACCACTTATATTCAGGTGTCATTCCTCTTGTCCTCACCTCATTCTTACCTTATTTATACAGCTGCGATGCCATTGTTATAGCTATATTGAGATTGCAAACACCTCACCTGGTGGTGCTGATTCTTTGCATCATCATTTTTGGCGCCGTCTGTGGGAATGAGAAGATATCTCTTTCTCTTTTTCTGCTTAGCCTCACCGGAGACTCTGGTGGTGAACCAGAAACCACCCCTTGAGTGGAGCTGTTTCACCATTGAAAGAGGTCCTTTAAGGTATTAAGCTCACCTGCTACTCAAAGCTCTATAGCAATAACACATGGCACCAGACTTGCCACCGCCTCTTCCACCACCAGTGGGTGGAGGGGCAAGTTCTAGTCAGGCTCCTCCCCAGTCCGAAATGGCAGAGGTGGCAGCAGCCTTGAAATCTCTGTCTGCAACGCAGTAAGCCATGAAGGAGCAGTTTGCCCAGCTTAGTCAAACCATGATGATGAGGCCACCTGGAGTCTCACCGGATATGATAACTCCGGCGGCAGTCCAACCCCAACCGGACGCCAGGGGACCACCCCAGGCACCGATGAAGGACCAGCCTGCACCCCAGCGGAGGAGGGACACTGCTGACCCTAGGCGCTTACGCCTGGGGAGGCAGGGGAACCCTTGCCCGCGGGATAGGTACGACGACCGGGAGGCCGAAGAGGCCCCGGAAGATTGTTGGGAGCCGTATAAGGTGTCAGATAACACTGTACGGCCTCTTAGGTAGAGTCAGGGATGTGTCGGCCGAAGAAGAGAAGAGGCCCGACCAAGAGGGTCCGCTTTTGACAGATTGAGCAGAGGCTCGGCCTTCGAGAGGCTGGGTCCGGTTAATGACCTAAGACAAAGGCTATCAAGGTCAAGGAGTGCAGCAGGCTCCCGAAGAGGGAATAGGCAGGCTCGGCCAGACCAAGGCCAACCCATTAAGAGAAGAGCCAGGGAGCAGGAAGAGGTCAACAGTTAGCGGGTCGCAGCTGGGGAACCCTCTGTCCACCGCAGAGAGGTGGCAGGGGATAACCTCGGCCAAGTTGATGAGAGAAGACCCTGGAATGACTCAATCCAACATCTCGAGGAGAAGATAGGGGACCTCATGAAGAGTAGGGACCCATTACATAGGGGCTACTCGGAGGGCTCCCCGTTTGTAGCTAGGATAGTGGGGTTCCCAACCCTCGCTAAATTCAAGCCTCCTACGGTGACTCCTAAGTATGATGGCAGCACTAACCCCGTGTACCATATCAAGATGTATCAGTCAGCCGCAGATATTTACTCGATACCTGATGAGATAAAGTGCAGGGCCTTCTCAGGAACCTTGACAGGGGCCGCGCATAGCTGGTTCACCTCTCTTCCAAAGAATTCAATCGAAAACTTCAAGGGGTTGGCCGAGCAGTTCATCCATAACTTCTGTTTTGGGGTAAGGCCTCAAAAGAAGACTACCCACCTCCTATATGTCAAACAGGCTAAGGGTGAAAGCCTAAGAGACTACATAGCAAGATTCAACAAGGAGAAATTAGAGGTGGAGGACTATGAAGAGAGCATAGCCATGACCGCCCTTATAGGGGGCCTCCAGAAGGGAAAGCTGCTATGGAAGCTGGCGGAAGACCCCCCCAAGTCTATGGCAGAGTTGTTGTCCATTGCAGGGAAAGTGATGAATGCGGAAGAGGCGATGGCCGCCAAATACTAGGAGGAGAACCGTGGTAGCGCGGGGAGGTCCCAGGGCAAGAAAGAAGGGAAGAAGCGGCCGACAGATGACAAGTTCGCTCATTACACTCCTCTAACTGTGAGCTTTGAACACATTCTTAATGAGATCAAGACTGACCGGGCTCTGAGGTGGCCAGAGAAATTGAAGGCTCCGCCACATAAGAGGAATAAAAACCTCTGGTGTGAGTTCCATCAGGATCACGGCCATGTCACGGATAGATGCTTTGCCCTGAAGGACGAGATTGAGAAGATGCTGAAATCCGGGAAGCTAAGAAAGTATGTGGATGGCAAGGCCCCAAGGGGTGGAAGAGAAGATCCCAAGAAGAGAAGAGACGACAGATGCCGTGGCGATGTCCCGGCCAGAAGGGACGACGACTCAGAGGGAGATGATGGAGACGACCCAGATCTCC
Source organism: Sambucus nigra (assembly GCA_949130495.1). Taxonomy (NCBI): domain Eukaryota; kingdom Viridiplantae; phylum Streptophyta; class Magnoliopsida; order Dipsacales; family Adoxaceae; genus Sambucus; species Sambucus nigra. Next base: position 58,647,049 of record OX422219.1, read on the forward strand.
CACCAAAGGATGACAACACCCCCGTGAAGAGGGTCGGAATGATCTCTTTCAGAGTTAGCACCATATGTGGGGGACTCGCAGGAGGGGGATCTGAAGTAGTCGATAGAAAGGCTCATGTAGCGGAGGCCAAGTCGGTGGCCAAGCCTGAGGTTGTGAATCTAACGTCTTCTAACGCTGTGCAGAAGAGGACGAAGGTGGACATGGACACCCTCGTGGTGGGGTTCTCTCGACTAGACTTCAAGGGCACCTTAGCCCCCCATGATGACCCTTTGGTCATAACGACAAGGGTGCACGGGTGCGATGTAGGGAGAATCCTCATAGATGGGGGAAGCTCAGCAGATGTGATGTTCTGGCCTTATTTCAAAAGCTTGGGTCTTAGCAGATCAAGGCTAGTGCCCTACCACCACCCCTTGATAGGCTTTACTGGTGAGAGAGTGCACCCATTGGGAATGTATGAAATGGATGTACGCATGGGGGATGAGTGGCCTAAGAGGCTGACTAAGAAGATAAACTTTTTTGTTATGGACGAGAATGTCTTCTCGGCCTACAACCTCATCATCAGAAGAGTGGCCCTCAAGGAGTTCGAAGACGTGCCGTCAACGGTCCATCAAATGCTAAAATTCCCGACTCCTTATGGGGTAGGGGAAGTGCAGGGGGATCAGACCACGGCACGGAAGTGTTACTTCAACTCAGCTGAAGAGAGGGAGGCCCATAAGAGAGCAACTACCACCTACAGCATAAACACCCTTGATCCGAGAGATGAAACAAAGCTGAAGAAGGGCGAGGTCGCGGAAGAGGTAGAATCCATCATCCTCAATGAGGACGAGCCAGAAAAAACATTCCAGGTCAGCAAGGCCCTAGAACCAAAGATCAAGGAAGAGCTGGTAAGCCTCCTCAGGAGGAGGCAGAGTGTCTTCGCCTGGAGTCACACAGACATGCCTGGTATAGACCCTGAGGTCATGACTCACAAGCTCAACGTGGACAGGGATGCCAGGCCAATTAAGCAGAGGAGGAGAATTTACTCCAGAGAGAAGTATGAGGTCATTCGGGAAGAAGTGAAAAAGTTGGAAGAGGCCGAGTTCATAAGAGAGGTCACCTATCCAGAGTGGCTCTCAAATGTAGTGATCGTGCCTAAAGCCAATGGAAAGTGGCGGATGTGTGTAGATTTCACAGACCTAAATAGGTCTTGCCCGAAGGACAGCTATCCCGTACCTAGGATAGACCAGATAGTGGACGTAGTGGCAGGGCATGAGATCATGAGCTTCATGGATGCTTATTCCGGTTATAACCAAATCTTCATGGACGCCGATGACTCTGAGAAGACAGCCTTCATCACTGACAAGGGTACGTACTGTTATAAGGTAATGCCCTTGGGTCTGAAAAATGCGGGGGCAACGTATCAGCGTCTCGTTAATAGGATGTTTGAGGAGCAGATAGGTAATACCATGGAGGTGTACGTGGAAGATATGCTAACGAAGAGCCTGAAGGCATGTACTCACGTGGCAGACCTTGAAAAGACCTTTGATGTCATGGACTCGTACAGAATGAAGCTCAACCCGGCGAAATGTGTCTTCGGTGTAGGAGCTGGGAAATTTCTGGGGTTCATCGTTAATCAAAGGGTGATTGAGGCAAACCTTGAGAAGATCAAGGCATTGCTCGATATGAAGACTCCTAGGAGTATCAAGGATGTCCAAAGACTCACTGGAAGAGTAGCTGCCCTGAACAGGTTTGTTTCCAGGGCAACGGATAAGTGTCTTCCATTCTTCAAGGTTCTAAGGAAGGCCTTCCAGTGGGATGAAGAGTGTGAAAAAGCCTTTGATCAACTCAAGTCCTACTTAGGGTCTCCCTTGCTGCTGTCCCGGCCCATTGCGGGAGAAAGGTTGTTTGTGTATTTAGCAGTCTTAACGTCGGCTATTAGCGCGGCCATCATACGAGAGGAAGGTGGAGTTCAGAGACCTGTGTACTTCAATAGTAAGGCCCTTCTAGGGTCTGAACAAAACTATCCACGGATGGAGAAGTTGGCTTATGCTCTTATCCATGCTTCAAGGAAAATGAAGCCTTACTTTCAATCTCACTCCATGGTAGTCCTTACAGACTCCCCATTAAGGCAAGTTCTGCACAAGCCTGAGAAGTCCGGAAGATTGATGACCTGGGCCATCGAACTAGGAGAGTATGATCTCACTTACCAGCCCAGGATAGCCATTAAGGGGCAGGCGCTCGCGGACTTTATCACAGAATTCACTTAGGAAGAGACTGAGCCAGAGAAAAGCTTGGATGGCGGCTAAGAGTTGAATCGAGGTGCCTTCCGAGATTCGGATGAGACAGACCCATACGTCTTCCGAGGTCGAGAAGAGTTAGTCCCTGTTAAGGCTTGGAGAACAGTGGAAGAAAACGAGGAGGATCGATACCTCTTAAAAAAAGGGGTAATGAAAGAAGGGGTCTTCTCTTCAGATGAAGACGTGTGGAGCCTCTTCGTGGATGGATCCTCCTGTGATGGTGGAAGCGGCGCGGGGCTAGTACTCTCGGCTCCAGATGGCGCCCACATTGAATATGCCTTGAGATTCAACTTTCAGGCTTCAAACAACGAGTCAGAGTATGAGGCCATGATAGCAGGTCTCTTGTTGGCAACAACTCTTCGAGTAAAGCGGCTTCTACTCCATAGCGACTCAAGGTTGGTTGTTAACCAAGTGTTGGGGGCATAGGAGGCCAAGGACGAGAGGATGGCTAGGTACTTAAAAAAGGTAAGAGGGCTGCTAGAGTTTTTTGAAGAGGCCAAACTGAAGAGAGTGCTGAGATTGAGCAACAATCACGCCGACGCATTGGCAAGACTGGCCTTGGCAATGAAGACAGACTTGGGAAGAACCATCCCAATTGAAGTCCTGGGAAAGGCAAGCATCGAGGAGGACGAAGTACATAGTCCTTGTCACAACGTGAACCTAGGGGACTCTTGGATCGACCCGCTCGTCAGATACTTAAAAGAGGGGGAGCTACCTGAGTCCAAACTGGAAAGAAGAAAGTTGAGGTACAGAGCTGCCAAATTCTCTTTGGTAGGAGATGTCTTGTATAAAAAGGGGTTCCTCTAGCCCCTCCTCAGATGTGTGCATCCCATGGAGGTGACCCGGATCTTGCAGGAGGTTCATGAGGGCTCTTGCTCTAGCCATATAGGAGGAAGACCCCTAGCCAAGAGGATCATCACTCGGGGATATTGGTGGCCAACCTTGTCTAGGGACGCTGCTGACTATGTGAAGAGGTACGACAAATGCCAGAGGTTCGCCACTATCCCTCACCAACCCCATCAGCCTATGACATCAATCTCTTCTCCATGGCCGTTCACGGTATGGGTAATTGACTTAGTAGGACCCTTGCCAAGAGCAGTCAACAACTATAGATTCTTGATAGTTGCCATTGACTACTTTTCAAAATGGGTAGAAGCCGAACCCATGATAACAATTACAGAGCAGAAGACCTTTCAGTTCATCTGGAAGAACATCATATGTAGGTATGGCCTCCCAAACACGCTCATCTCAGATAATGGGACCCAGTTCAAGAATGCCTCCTTGGAGAAGTATTGCCAAAGTATGGGGATTAAACAGTTCTACTCATCTCCTTGTCGACCCCAGGCTAATGGCCAGACTGAAGTCACAAATAGGACAATATTGGATGGAATCAAGAAGAGGTTAGAAGACGCGAAGGGGAGACGGATAGAATAGGTTTACGCTGTGCTATGGGCTTACAGGACCACAGCAAGGACACCCACGGGAGAAACCCCATTCATGCTGGCACACGGTTCAGAAGCCGTCATACCGACAGAGATAGGCCTACCAACTCATCGGATTCAGACCTATGATCATGACAGCAATGGGGAAAGGAGGAGGTTAGACCTGGACCTTATTGAAGAAAGAAGGGAAGACGCAGAGGTCAGGAAAGCAGCCTACCAGCAGAGGGCAGCAAAGTTCTATAATCAAAGGGTGAAGACAAGACCCATTGCGGTAGGAGACATAGTGCTCAAGAAAACCCTACAGAAGGTAAACAAGCTACACCCGAACTGGCATGGCCCCTACAGAGTAACGGAAGAGGTTGTGCCTGGCACGTATAGGCTAGAGAACCTAGAGGGAGAACCCTTCACCAACCTATGGAATGCCGACCACCTAAAGAGATATTTCATATAATGTTGCATCTATTTTGTCAATTGTAAATGTACCATCTTATTGAGAAGAGGTTGTGAATAAAGATCAGTTTCCAGGGCAAATTCTTGTTTCATTGTAACATCGTTAATGTGGTGATTCATTATGAGGCTTACCTCGGCCCAGGTGATGACCTCAGACCCTCATAACATCACTTGGTGGTGACGAGGTCTGAGCTCAGACACCTTGGCTAGAGGACCTCAGACCCTTAACATCATTAATGTGGTGATTCATTATGAGGCTTACCTCGGCCCAGGTGATGACCTCAGACCCTCATAACATCACTTCGTGGTGAAGAGGTCTGAGCTCAGACACCTTGGCTAGAGGACCTCAGACCCTTAACATCATTAATGTGGTGATTCATTATGAGGCTTACCTCGGCCCAGGTGATGACCTCAGACCCTCATAACATCACTTGGTGGTGACGAGGTCTGAGATCAGACACCTTGGCTAGAGGACCTCAGACCCTTAACATCATTAATGTGGTGATTCATTATGAGGCTTACCTCGGCCCAAGTGATGACCTCAGACCCTCATAACATCACTTGGTGGTGACGAGGTCTAAGCTCAGAAACCTTGGCTAGAGGACCTCAGACCCTTTACATCATTAATGTGGTTATTCATTATGAGGCTTACCTCGGCCCAGGTGATGACCTCAGACCCTCATAACATCACTTGGTGGTGACGAGGTCTGAGCTCAGACACCTTGGCTAGAGGACCTCAGACCCTTAACATCATGTTTTGGTGATTTACTATGGGGCTAACCTCGGCTTAGGTGAGGACCTCAGACCCCCATAACCACTTGGTGGTGACGAGGTCTGAGCTCAGACACCTTGGCTAGAGGACCTCAGACCCTTAACATCATTAATGTGGTGATTCATTATGAGGCTTACCTCGGCCCAGGTGATGACCTCAGACCCTCATAACATCACTTGGTGGTGACGAGGTCTGAGCTCAGACACCTTGGCTAGAGGACCTCAGACCCTTAACATCATTAATGTGGTGATTCATTTTGAGGCTTACCTCGGCCCAGGTGATGACCTCAGACCCTCATAACATCACTTGGTGGTGACGAGGTCTGAGCTCAGACACCTTCGCTAGAGGACCTCAGACCCTTAACATCATGTTTTAGTGATTTACTATGGGGATAACCTCTTAGGTGAGGACCTCAGACTCTTAAGTAATGGTTATGGCATCATATTCAGTAATGACTTCAGAGAGTGCATAGCATTCATATACATTCACAAATCAAGATGAAGGAAAACCTTGGCATTCAATAGAAGAAATTACATAATTGGTTAATGTCACAGAGAAAACAGAGGTACAGCATTTACAAATACAAGATTACAAGTCAAAAAGTAGAGAAAAACAAAGGCCAAGTCAAGCATCGGAGGGAGGAACATTCGAGGTCTCGTCTATGTCGGCCTTCTCAATGTTGGTCACCTCAGCCACTTCATTTGCGGGGTCAGTCCCTTCTAGATCAGTCCCTCCCAGAGTGACAGTCTGACCAGGGGCAGCAGCCTCGTCCTCTATCTCCTGCAAGGCATGGGCAAACTGGGCGTCGGCAAGGCCGAGGCCCACAAAGTCTGAGGCCTTAATGGTGCCAACCTCGGCCTCCTTTACCTCGGCCCATTTGGTGGTGGCCTTGATACCCCTTTCAAGGTACTCAAGACCAAAACCTACAAACTCCTCGGAGACCTTGTAATCAGCAATTATTGTCTCCGAGGCATCTGCAAGAGAAGCCTTCACCGCAGCATCGACCTTCCTCTACAGGGCATCGTCCTTGTCCTTTAGGGCCTTGGCATGGCTCTGAACGAGTGCAGAGATGTCCTTTTCTAGAGCTTGGGCCTTATTTTCAGAGGTCTGGGCCTTGGTCTCAGCATTCTGTAACTCTGACCTCAGACGAGAAACCTCGGTCTTCAGGGTGCCCTTAACTTTCTCAGCCTCCTGCCCCTTCTGAATGAGAGGCAATTTCCTCATGGCCCAGTTAGATAGCTGGTACATGGCAGCCGCACCCTGCACAGTAAATGAAGAAGTTAGATAAGAGCAAAATCAGACGTTGCACTTTGGACAAGGGAACAAGTTATACCTGGACTACTCTGTGAAGGCCGAATTCAACCATCATAGGGGTTTCCATGGCCCTGAAAAAATGCTTGTCGGCCTCGGTCATCATGTTGTTAAGAGCATCCATGGCCTATCGACTGTGGCCGACCACGCTATCGGAAAGTTTTAACTGGTCCAGATGGGCTGATAATGTGTTGGCTGTGATGGGGATCGCAGCGTCTGAAGTCCTCTTTGTCCTGGAACTTGGCCTCTAATCCTCAGGAGGATGGACCTCAGGGGCCCTCTTCTTTGACTTGGACGATGAGGGAGCAGGTGGAGGAGCATTTAAACCGGTCTTCTAGACAAGCCTAGACAAGCTTGGGGCAGCCATCTCCCACAATTCGTTTGAAATGCCTGATGGTTTCTCTGCAAAAGTGAAAAGATAAGAGTCAGAAATAAAGTATGTATGATAAGAGGCTACACTTGGGATAAAAATAAAAATCCTTACCAAAGTCGGCTGGGGGATGTGACAACCCGCTCACCAAAATAAGGGGTGGCCAGCCCAATACTCCAATATAACGGAATCATGGATGGAATCATTCTCAGTATCATAACAAAAATATAGAGTATCTAGGATAACCACCCAATATTTCAGAAAACGGGTTGCCAAAATTTTTTTTGATTTGAAAGTAAATAAATGAAAACAAACAACCCAATTCCTGAAAGATAAGGGAAACCCCAAGACATATATAAATAATACAACAAGAATACGATAAAAAGACCGAATAGGTAACCGGTCACTAACTGATACACCAATTATACGCAAGTACAATAAGTTACTTATTACATTACATTAGACATTTACAAAAGCTTGGGCCTCTCGCCCGAATAAAAGACTTGATCTTAACTAGAATAAAAAGTGAAAACGTCTATACCAAATGTATCCCGTAATACCCGCAATGCATCACGGCTCGTCGAAAACATCGAAATCGGAATTCAAATCAGGCATCCTTGCGGCGGAGTACCTGAGCAGAGACAAGATGAATATGCAACAGGAAATGTAACCAGGTCAGGGCCCGGTTCTATATGATTACCAGATGAATAAAGAGTATGACAGTTATGTATAATAAATCGTGAAGAAAGATAAATAAGAAGCAACCTATACAATTTAAAACATAAGCTAAGCAGGAACAAAAATAAGAAGCATTAAACTAAAGACTTCACCAAAGGTTCCAATTATTTCATATATCTTTTCCTTAGTAGGAAGTATATATATATAATCAAAATCTTTTACTCTTTAAGGAGATTTTATCTCAATTTTACCTTTTGTAAAAATCCTTTCCCTATCAGGAAAATAATCATTTTCAAATGATCTTTGTGGCATTTACATGTGCTCTTTGTGGCACTCCATCATGCTCTTATGGCATATGAAATACATCAAGTCCCACTTGATTATGAACTGTTATAATTATATACTTATAACGAATTCTAAGACCGCCCGTCCGGGTTTCCCCACTGTGTGCGCCCCTAAATGACCATCATCTTCCAGGGCCTATCATTAGACAACCTGGGCACCTATATCGCAAGACGTCGGGAAGCGGCCATGAGCCTGCGGGGTAGTCAAGACCACACCCGGAATCTCCTACCCATCGCAGAAAAATATACAACAATAAGCGCTCCCATGGCCTAGGACTATATCCACCCTGCATTCATTAGCCAGGGGGCTTCACCTTGCGTGCGGACTTCCCTTATGATGTCATTTAGAGAGGTGTGTTTAAGCCATTTTATTTATCATATCGAAAATCAAGTAAACCATTATTTACCGGTTTCATGATTAAGTAAATTATCATTTACAAATATCAATACCATTTCCATTTTATTTCCATCCCACGTATATGTTTCATTTTATTCGAAACCCTTTCTATTTATTTTGTAAATAATCTAACTTACCATCCATAGTCATACGATAGCTTATATCAACACTACAACCTCAAAGGAGTAAATAAACTCTTCATTATCTCCGAGCATTCTAGGAGGTTATTTTAGAACCCCAAGGTTATCATCTTTCGAAGGAATGAAATGACTTTCAATTTATTCTCCAAACTCACCTTTATGGCGTTATTATGAACCACCAAGGTTAACATAGTTCAATCGAACTTTTAAAATCTCCCAACATTCTTTTGGGGTGGTAATATAAACCATCAAAACTAGTATAGCTTAATTAAGCTCCTAAGGTCTCCCGAACATAACACTACAATTCCTAGTTTTATAATAATTAACTAGAAGAAAAGAATGCCTTATCATTAATAGGCCTAACCCCGGAAAAATCTCCACATAACCCATTCCTAATGTAGGGTAGACATATAACTCATCTCACACTCTAGGACTCTAAGTTTACTTCATTCAAGAAGGTTCCTAGTCCCTATATTTAAAGAAAAGGATTGAAATTAAGTTATAAAATTTACTCAAAAACAGCAGGAAAACGAATCGATTCGCCCAAGGGCCGAATCGATTCGCCCTAGTGAATCGATTCGCCCAAAAAGCGAATCGGTTCGGACAACTAAACCAACGTTCTGCAATTGACCGAATCGATTTGGCCTTAACCCGAATCGATTCGGGTTATGCAGACCTGCAAATTTCCCTTAGCGAATCGATTCGCCCAAAGGGCCGAATCGATTCGGACCTGCAATTTTGCCAAAAATGGCTACGAAGGGTTATGAACCCTAATTTATCCAAACCCCAAATCTCTTCCATCTTACACACAACCAACAATATTTATCTACCCAAAGTGTATCCTACACGATTTAAAACCATTTTAGTCCACAATTTCATCATCAAAACTAAGATTAGGGCTTAATTCCCATAATTTCCACATTTAAACCACAAATGTAAATACACAACTATCATACAATTTATGCATCTTAAATCACATATTAGCAAGTAGAAAACTTGCCTTAGGGTTGATATCTCAGATTTATTTGGAGAAGAAGCAATCCCAAATCCTCCATCTTCAATTTCTCTCTCATTTCTCCAAATTCTCTTCTTCTTTCTTTCTCTCCTTTCTCTCTATGTTCAAGACATAAAATGGGGGAAAAAATAAGGGATTTTGGATACTAAAATCGTGGCTTAAGTTAAAACTCCCAACTCAAATGGTTAATACCACATTAAAATGACTCCCAAATACGCGTATAAGCTAAAACCAGGTAAAAGTGCCCGAAACACAAAAATACAATATGGCACTTATTTTGACTGTCTCGCACCTTCCGAGACTAACTACACCCTCTAAACTGGCATCCAGAAATTTTATAAATTATTTCGAGTTCCAAAATCATTTAAACTAAAAGGCCATTTAAAATACATGGCACTACAGACATGCAACCTGATGTTATTTACTTTCACATGCAGTAAATATGCATCAATCTAGTAAATATTAACTTTCAATTCATTAAATTAATATTTACTCCAGTCCCCACATTTTATGTAATTACCTTATGCGGTAAAATCAGTATAAAATGAGCCTCCCAGAATCGAGGGTTGTTACATACTCCCCCCCTTAAGAGGGAATTTTGCCCCCAAAATTCGGGCATACCCAAATCTGATAAGGGCATACTACTCTAAACTAGGATTCTACCATCCTAAACAAACCCCTCGTTATTGCAACGCCCCAAATGGACCCGAACTAAGATCGACCCTATCGATATCAATCTACATCATTTGTGCTCTATCATAGCACAAAGCGTTCCTCACCAACTACGGATCCTATCTTCCTACGGCGAAAGGTGATGTCCTCACGACTCGGCAAAATTAGCCGAATCTCTAGCATCATGTTACATCACACCTTGGGGCATTCGTACCAACTCTAAGTGGCTTAGCCCTAACGCTACTCAGCTATTCCCCGCCTCGACGTATCTCATCAAGGCGTATGGCTTAAAAGCCAAATATCTAAAGAAATGTTCCGAGACCACTCCAAGTCCAAGGAACATATTACCCATTGGTTCCATCCAACGAGTATAAGAATTACTAAACCGACCACGCTAGGCCACTCACGAAACCATGCCTTAGGAAATGGTCCATAAGACCACTCCAAAACCTAATGGTTGCACGAAAATCCCCATCCATACCATTTCTGCTCCCATCTACTATGTATACTAAGGCGCACGTTCGTAATATGCCTTTCGGCATAAGTAAATTTCCTCCATCGAGAACGGGGTATACTCTTCTACAAGTAGTCCGTCCATAATGGCCGGGAATGCAACAGTCTGATCAAACGATTAACCATTTTCTCAAATGGGATCATGACCAGTTCGATGCCGGTAGTTCCATGCAGGCGTCTATGAATACCCTTCTTCGTTTCACTACTACTCTCTTTACACGAGTAGGTGAAATGGTCAATCACAGACAGACACGCTCTTACTACCGAGTCTTCCTATTCATGCTCATTCTACTTGGCCTTCCATGCCATTACCATCATCTCTGACGAGTTCGCTACTCGACACGTCCACTAGCCCAATCGCATTTCCTTAGCGAATGAGAAAATATCTAATCACTAGTTCTTCTGAACCCCGAGCACCAACTCAATTCCTCCCACAACATATTGCAACAACTTGTTGCCTACGAGAAGGACCAAATTTCCTGCCCAGTAAGTAGTGCCTTATCTATTTAAGGTGATCACTACCACGATGAATCTTAATTTAAGCACGGGATATTACTCTCCACAAGTTTAAGCTTGTGAGACGCATAAACAATAGGTCTATGCTCCATTATTATTACTCCCCAATCCTGGCAGAAACTTACTCATTAAACTCACTCTCGAGCTTACAATCATGACTCAGGAGTGAGGATCCACCCGTCCTTATTAACTCCCCGGAAATGAAGTTACCAACGTAACCTTATCTCTAAGAAATGCCTCATCTCCTTCGGCCGAACCTACCAAACCTCTCGAGACCCCATAATCTCGCTCCTAAGGGATCTAATCTCTTATAGAGTTAACCCATAACTTATTCGTGGTCAACTCCCTACCGCTTTCCTAAACTAACACCGCCTACCCTCAAGGTCTTACATCCTAAAAATCCTAAGGTCTATTTATATATATCCTACCTAAATCGTAAGCATATAATACCAAAGACATCCCTAGTGCCCAAGACCTTACTCAACTTCCGACATTCGCTCGGGTTCATGCGTGGGACGTCTTGCCGAAGCGAAATCCAAACAAGGAACCCTCCCGTTACACTACTACCTCGCATCGTCGGTCCTCGAGATATGACGGTCTAAAACACATGATCGGGATCGGTAAATTTAACTTAGAATTCTACTAATAAGATTCTACTTCTAGACTTCACCTTAGCATTCTATACACGAAATAAGAGAAAGGAAATATGGCATCTCTCCACTCCCAACGTCGTTAAGGTTAACGCGTGGAGCGTCCCGCAAAAGCGGAATCCAAACAAGGAACCCCTCCTATGCATTACTACTTAACTTTGTTGGTCGTGAAGATAAGTCATAACACCCACATACAATGCAAACAAGCAATAAAACACTCAGACCAGGTAACACATATGACACATATACATAAGAATATCATCACTCGCTTCATAACGAGTGAAGAAAAAAATAGAACTTCCATACCACGGAAGTCCTATAATTACCCTTCTATAATAGCGTAAATACTACTACAAGCTCAATATACACACCCGAGCCTATCGTAGACACAATACTACTAAATCTTATCCTAAGGAATATACACTACCCACCTATAAGGTAGAATTCCCTCCACAATTTTCCAAGCACTCCGGGTCAATACTAATGGTTCTCAGACTCCATATTCGAGCCTTACACATACCAACATTATCTCCCCAACTCCCCAACCAGGCATTTTACTCTTGCCCTTGCTCTCCACTCAACGAAATTTAAAATTAGTGGTTCTACACTCCACATCATAACCGTTATTCCGACTCTGGCTAACAATAATTGCCCATGCAGTCCCTCTTACTTTCTCAGTAAAAGAGGACACGCTCTTGGCCTCCTCTTCCTCAGTTCAATGAAACCTCCCCAGGTGGGTGTCCACCAATGGGGGTTTCACGATTCTTACTCCATCAGAATGTTAACAACACCTATTTTGGAGCCTATCACTTCATGGTGCATGGTCTCGACTCCCTAACCGTACAACACCTTATTCGCCATTGGTCTTTAACCGAACGTCTTGTGAACATTCGGGAATCCACCTTCTCCTCAGTCCAGTTATCCCAGAGAAACTCGCCATTGCAAGTATCCACCGGGCTTCTCTATGGGTCAAACTTCTGGCACCCACGAATATAGTGACCACATTTTCATCACCACAACACTTCTTCTATCGACCTATTATTCTCACACGAATACGCAAAAGATTTTATAGATTCCACCTCATGGTAAAAGAACGAGATCTCACAAGAGAAATCAACGATCTTAATTCTAAGGCTTTACACCAAATCAAGAGCAACACTGAAAACTTAAGGCGTCCACACAGATTCCTAAGGACTCTAGAACCTGATGCTCTGATACCATCTGTGACAACCCGCTCAACAAAATAAGGGGTTGCCAGCCCAATACTCCAATATAACGGAATCATTCTCAGCATCATAACAAAAATATAGAGTATCTAGGATAACCACCCAATATTTCAGAAAACGGGTTGCCAAATTTTTTTTTGATTTGAAAGTAAATAAATGAAAACAAACAACCCAATTCCTGAAAGATAAGGGAAACCCCAAGACATATATAAATAATACAACAAGAATACGATAAAAAGACCGAATAGGTAACCGGTCACTAACTGATACACCAATTATACGCAAGTACAATAAGTTACTTATTACATTACATTAGACATTTACAAAAGCTTGGGCCTCTCGCCCGAATAAAAGACTTGATCTTAACTAGAATAAAAAGTGAAAACGTCTATACCAAATGTATCCCGTAATACCCGCAATGCATCACGGCTCGTCGAAAACATCGAAATCGGAATTCAAATCAGGCATCCTTGCGGCGGAGTACCTGAGCAGAGACAAGATGAATATGCAACAGGAAATGTAACCAGGTCAGGGCCCGGTTCTATATGATTACCAGATGAATAAAGAGTATGACAGTTATGTATAATAAATCGTGAAGAAAGAGAAATAAGAAGCAACCTATACAATTTAAAACATAAGCTAAGCAGGAACAAAAATAAGAAGCATTAAACTAAAGACTTCACCAAAGGTGCCAATTATTTCATATATCTTTTCCTTAGCAGGAAGTATATATATATAATCAAAATCTTTTACTCTTTAAGGAGATTTTATCTCAATTTTACCTTTTGTAAAAATCCTTTCCCTATCAGGAAAATAATCATTTTCAAATGCTCTTTGTGGCATTTACATGTGCTCTTTGTGGCACTCCATCATGCTCTTATGGCATATCAAATACATCAAGTCCCACTTGATTATGAACTGTTATAATTATATACTTATAACGAATTCTAAGACCGCCCGTCCGGGTTTCCCCACTGTGCGCGCCCCTAAATGACCATCATCTTCCAGGGCCTATCATTAGACAACCTGGGCACCTATATCGCAAGACGTCGGGAAGCGGCCATGAGCCTGCGGGGTAGTCAAGACCACACCCGGAATCTCCTACCCATCGCAGAAAAATATACAACAATAAGCGCTCCCATGGCCTAGGACTATATCCACCCTGCATTCATTAGCCAGGAGGCTTCACCTCGCGTGCGGACTTCCCTTATGATGTCATTTAGAGAGGTGTGTTTAAGCCATTTTATTTATCATATCGAAAATCAAGTAAACCATTATTTACCGGTTTCATGATTAAGTAAATTATCATTTACAAATATCAATACCATTTCCATTTTATTTCCATCCCACGTATATGTTTCATTTTATTCGAAACCCTTTCTATTTATTTTGTAAATAATCTAACTTACCATCCATAGTCATACGATAGCTTATATCAACACTACAACCTCAAAGGAGTAAATAAACTCTTCATTATCTCCGAGCATTCTAGGAGGTTATTTTAGAACCCCAAGGTTATCATCTTTCGAAGGAATGAAATGACTTTCAATTTATTCTCCAAACTCACCATTATGGCGTTATTATGAACCACCAAGGTTAACATAGTTCAATCGAACTTTTAAAATCTCCCAACATTCTTTTGGGGTGGTAATATAAACCATCAAAACTAGTATAGCTTAATTAATCTCCTAAGGTCTCCCGAACATAACACTACAACTCCTAGTTTTATAATAATTAACTAGAAGAAAAGAATGCCTTATCATTAATAGGCCTAACCCCGGAAAAATCCCCACATAACCCATTCCTAATGTAGGGTAGACATCTAACTCATCTCACACTCTAGGACTCTAAGTTTACTTCATTCAAGAAGGTTCCTAGTCCCTATATTTAAAGAAAAGGATTGAAATTGAGTTATAAAATTTACTCAAAAACAGCAGGAAAACGAATCGATTCGCCCAAGGGCCGAATCGATTCGGACAACTAAACCAACCTTCTGCAATTGATCGAATCGATTCGGCCTTAACCCGAATCGATTCGGGTTATGCAGTCCTGCAAATTTCCTTTAGCGAATCGATTCGCCCAAAGGGCCGAATCGATTCGGACCTGCAATTTTGCCAAAAATGGCTATGAAGGGTTATGAACCCTAATTTCTCCAAACCCCAAATCTCTTCCATCTTACACACAACCAACAATATTTATCTACCCAAAGTGTATCCTACACGATTTAAAACCATTTTAGTCCACAATTTCATCATCAAAACTAAGATTAGGGCTTAATTCCCATAATTTCCACATTTAAACCATAAATGTAAATACACAACTATCATACAATTTATGCATCTTAAATCACATATTAGCAAGTAGAAAACTTGCCTTAGGGTTGATATCTCAGATTTATTTGGAGAAGAAGCAATCCCAAATCCTCCATCTTCAATTTCTCTCTCATTTCTCCATTTTCTCTTCTTCTTTCTTTCTCTCCTTTCTCTCTATGTTCAAGACATAAAATGGGGAAAAAATAAGGGATTTTGGATACTAAAATCGTGGCTTAAGTTAAAACTCCCAGCTCAAATGGTTAATACCACATTAAAATGACTCCCAAATACGCGTATAAGCTAAAACCAGGTAAAAGTGCCCGAAACACAAAAATACAATATGGCACTTATTTTGACTGTCTCGCACCTTCCGAGACTAACTACACCCTCTAAACTGGCATCCAGAAATTTTATAAATTATTTCGAGTTCCAAAATCATTTAAACTAAAAGGCCATTTAAAATACATGACACTACAGACATGCAACCTGATGTTATTTACTTTCACATGCAGTAAATATGCATCAATCTAGTAAATATTAACTTTCAATTCATTAAATTAATATTTACTCCAGTCCCCACATTTTATGTAATTACCTTATGCGGTAAAATCAGTATAAAATGAGCCTCCCAGAATTGAGGGTTGTTACAGGGGACTTCCACCCAGGCTCGTCCCTGAGAGATACTGGGGGGTCAGCAGATGCTCAAACTTGACAAACATCCCATGGGCCCCTTGGTCCTGCAGGGCCTTCACCTTTTTCCCATTTTGAACACTTAGTCCAGGATCGGCCCTGGCAGACATGGTGACCTTACCCCATTTTAGGGGTATTCTCGGCTCATAGATAGAAGATGGAATGGAAGAACCAAATTCCCACGGCCCTGAGGCAAAAAAGTACCTGGGTTTCCAATTATGATTGGAGGTCTGAGTGACCAGGAGCATCTTTTTCTCAGGCCTCCGAGCCACAAAGTGATAGTAGCTCGGATGATTCTTGGCCGAGGTGGGGACGTAACAACCAGCAAAGACCTGGACCGGGAGGTCAGAGTGGTGGACCGACCTCCACAAGATGATGGCCCCTATAATAACCCTCCAGGCATTGGGAGAGAGCTGCGAGGGGGCCAAGTTAATGAATGATAGAATGGACCTAATGACAGGGTGGATGGGAAGACGAAAACCTAACTTGAACATCTGCTCGTACAGGCATATTTCTCCATCCCTGCCATGGTAGGCCCTCTCTTCCCTCATAGGTCTCCTTAAGTGGATAAAGGGATTAGTGGAGTATAAGTACCTGAAGTGTAGAAGATCCACCTCAGTAATTATGCTCTCATACTCGGCCGCCTCAGATGTGTCAACATCACTTTCGGCATCCTCGTTATCGTCAGACTCAACGTCGGTTGGAGCAGACGTGGAAGGGTTACCGGGGAACCTCTGAGCAAACTCTGCCTCGGTAACAGCCGACAGGGGAATAGCATTTAGAATGGGAGGCACATCCACACTTGGCCCAACAAGTTCAACCTCTGAAGAAGAACCTGAGGTACTTGTGCCATTTTGGGACGAGGCCCGGCCGGAAACCTCGGCCTGGTCAGGGTCCTGACCTGCCTGAGGAGTAAAATCCATGGCCTCTTGGAAAGAGTCCACAGACATCGGGTCGGAGGTGGAAGATTCAGACTCAGACATCGGCAAGTTGTTGGCAGAGACGTCTGTCTGATAAAAACTCTCAGGAGGACGAGGGTATACCACCTTGAGAGGTGGAGGAAAGAGAGGTCTGACAGGGAACTCCTGTGACCTACGAGCTTCTTCCTGAGCTCTCTCTATCTTCCTAATTTTCTCTAAGGTTTTTTCTCTAAGAGATGGGAATTCTTCAAGAAGTTGGTACAGGGGTCTGAGCATCTGGGGACGACCCAAGGCTTTGGCAGACCCTAAACTTGAGGAGAAATCCTAAAAACTACAAACAAATCTAGCTTGAAAAGTTAAGGGAACCAAAGATCAAACCAAGGAATCTATGCAGGAAACCTGGCTCACCGAAAAACTCAAATGCTCACCGGAAAACTCAAGTGCTCACCAGAAAACTCAAGTGCTCACCGGAAAATTCAAATTAAAAAGTACCAAAAATGCAGGAAATGGAGAGGGAGGATACCTGAGGGTGAGTTGATGAATAAGGTAGAAGAAATCGCGCAGGAAATAAGGTATTCCCCTGCAGAACAAGCGCTGGAACGAGGGCTAGCTTCGGAGAGAAAAAAGTTGCAGAAAACAGTGCGAAGGAGAGAAGTGAGGAAGAAGAAGGAAGAAGAAATGTTTTTAACCTTTAAATACTTGGGCACGATTCCCAAGGCTCATCATTGCCTTGGGAAGCCCAAGGGACAACTGACAGCATATGCCAACCAAATGGGCGCCCCTTGGCTTGGGACAAGTGTCATGCAGGTATTGGCCTTTGGGAGAATAGGCCTCGGAACCAAGAATCCCCTAGCCACCTGCTCTCGCAAATGACTAAGGGCTGAGGGGTGATTGATGTACCCAAGTATGACCTCGGCCTGGGGATACCTACCTCGGCCGAGATAAGAGCTGAGACAATGACCGACCCACCAGTGGGTAGGGGCCCACGATATTACCCCTCGGCCAGGACTACCTCGGCCTAGGCCGACACCACTGCATACACCTCCCCAAAGACACTTCACACGTCGCAGATCTCAACAGCATCCTCAAGTACCCAGGAATAGCAACCTCAGTCAACAATAGGCCGAGACAACAAGAGGCTCCACACGTTCATCTTCAACATGGACTCTACCTCGGCTTAGGCCAAGGTTACCAGAGGTATTACTAATCATTAGCATGCCCAACCTCGGCTCAGGACGACCCCGGCATATACCTCGGCAAACATCAGGCCGAGTCTCCTCGTGACACTTCGCGGATTGGGTGGACGACCAACCTTTATAGTTCGGCCTCTCCTAGGCCGAGGCCATTCACCAATATGACTGCCGAGCATCTGTTGGCATTTGGATAAGGACACCTGGGCACAAATCAGTTATAACAAGATTATTCTCCACATGTGGGAGAATATTTCATCATCATTACCTACATGTGCCATGACAGGTGGCACACCCCCATTGGTGAGGAAACTACACTCATGCACATTACATGCATAGGGGGTTCATGACACCCCCTAGGCACTATAAAAAGGGATCATCCCCTACCTGGAAAAGGGATCCAGATATTAAAACCCTAGCAAAAGCTCTAAATACAGATAGTTGAGAGAGAGTGAGCCTGAGAGGTTGTATCCATGGCCATTAGTGCCTTCTTACAGTGATAGTATTCACACACACTCACAGTGGACGTAGGCCAGATTGGCTGAACCACTTATATTCAGGTGTCATTCCTCTTGTCCTCACCTCATTCTTACCTTATTTATACAGCTGCGATGCCATTGTTATACGTATATTGAGATTGCAAACACCTCACCTGGTGGTGCTGATTCTTTGCATCATCAATGAAGTTTGTTGTTTCGAACCACCACTTGCACTTGAAGCCATGATGCCCAATACAGTGCTGCCAAAACAAAAAATAGATGCCAAGAATAGAAATAATTGTTATAAAATAATATGCATTGAATTATCATATTAATACAACATTAGCATATTGATAGATATATATATAGAAATCACAAGATGATATCATTAAAATCACAAGACGCTACTTTCGACGGTTAACATACCACCAATAAATTTATATATTAGCAACGGGGTAAAACAAAATGTAGTCATGTTGGTAAAACAAAATATCTTTCAACGGTTACAATATCCAAAAGAAAATATTAAAATAACTAAATCGAGTCGTATTGCTTGAGCAAACTTTCCAAGTGCGGTTGGTCTTCAAGAATAGATTGGAAGATTGTTAGTGTCTCTAAGTCGTCCACTTGACTCGTCAATCTCTTAGGTGACTGTATAACAACCCACCAATTGGGATTTTTAAGATCTTTCCAATAGAATAATTGAATAGCCTCGGATGCGAGAATGGAAGGCTCATCATAGTCATTATCAACGCTCTTAAACTTATCAAAATTTACCATCACTAAGTTAGAGTCCGTACAAAGCTTACAACCATTAGTCTTATCCTCCATTCTCACCCAATCACAATAAAATACCACCTCCTTAAACAAGGTATAGTCCAGCTCAATAATTTGTTTGATAACTCCATACCACATAGTCCAAGTATTTGTGAGATTCTTATCACTTTTTTTAGCTCGAAATTGTGTCCATGCTTTCAAGCAAACACCGCTATCATGTGTGACAATAGTATCGTCGTGATACTTAGGAGAGAATACGAAACCATTTACACGATACTTTTTATATGTTTTAGCCTTGAATTGCGGCCCTTGAACTAACCTCCACAATGTTTCATTTGTCTTCGTCTCTCCTGATTTCAGCAGTTGTTTGATAAAAACAAATCATAATTACTACAATGTTTCAATTCTCATCATACTTAATGGAAAGATTAATAAAAATATCAGTATTTATATAATCCCCTTCTCGGATAACCAAGGGATAAAATAAGTTTGTATCTCCACTTCTGTCATTTCAATCCCCTTCCCTTTAGGACGAGACACGAATTTCAGTAATGCTTCATATTCACTGCAATATGTAGTTTGATATAAGTAATTATAACTCAAAATGATAATTAATTCTTAACTATAAACAAATGAAAGAACTTAAACCTATAGTACTCTTGAAATCCATCAACATTAATCAAAATAATACCCATCGACGTATTTGTTGAAACTGTACGGGTCCTAACGTTATAGTCTTATCATCAAACAAAGGCCCTTCATCAGAGAACTCTCCACCTTCCTCTAAAAAAGCCTCATGGGAGCGTTTATGATTTCCATCAGATGGATTTGGCATGTACTCCATGCAATATCTGACAGATTCAGCAACAACGTAGGATTCTGTAATTGAACCTTCAACATACCGCTTATTGTTGGGTATATCTTTGAAATCTTTCATCGTCCTATTTGTATTAGGTAATAAAAATTAATAACAAGCATTATTAACTTAAATGGGGCATATTTTACTATATTAAAAGGTAAAAAAATTACACCTTTCTAACGGATACATCCAATGAGCGTCGGTGGGTCCACAAACCAGGGCTTCATCTCTTAGATGCACAGTGAGGTGAATGCTAATATAAAAAAACGTAGGTGGAAAATATTTTTCCAACACGCAAAATGATTCAAAAACCAGGTATTTGTCTCTTTGGATATCTTGACGAATTAGGACCTTAGAGCACAACATGTTAAAGAACAAACTTAATTGTTGGATTGCTCTTCTTAAATCTCGAACTTTCGGAAAGGTATGTTGGAGAAACACAGGTAGCAGATGTTCAATTATGACATGATAATCATGTGACTTTACGGAGTGCAAAGATGGGGGACTAAGACTTACTATATTGCTCAAGTTAGAGGAAAAACTCGTAGGAAGCTTTAAGTCCTCCAAAATTTGGCAGAATTATTTTTTTTCTTCTTTATCAAAGATAAATGGTGTTGTTGGTTTTATCATTTTTTCGGTGCGTCCATCAACTTGAAGCCATTGACCGCTATGTATGCCCATACCCTTTATATCCAATCGACCCTTTTCAGTATCCTTTGTTTTTCAAGAATTGTGTTTATCAAATGCTTTGCAACATTCTTTTCGATGTGAATCGCATCAAGGACACGTCGAACTTAATGATATGGCCAATATTCCAAATCAAAGAAAATAGATTTTTTATACCAAGCTTCTTTAACTTCAACATTAGCACTCCCATTAACATTATTAGACTTTCTTTTCTTAGCAGGAACTTTTGAGACTTTTCCAGGTACATACTTGATATTTCTTAACTTCTCCACAAGTGCATCTCCGTTTAGTCCAATCGGGGGACGTCCAACTTTTTGTGTCCTAAGTCCCAAACCTCAACCACTACTAAAAGGATGATGTCTTTTAAGAAACATACGATAGTTTGTGTAAACTATCTTCAAGATATGTTCTAGCCAAATGGATGGAGTGTCATCTCCACAAATAGGACATGCTTTATAACCATGTGTTACACACCCAGATAAGTTTCCATACGTGGGAAAATCATGAATCCCCCACATCAACATAGCTCTCAACGTAAAAGGTTCCATTTTGTGCATGTCAATAGCTGGAACTCCTTCCCATAGTTATTTCAACTCATTTACTAATGGTTGAAGAAAAACATCAATGTCTTGACCCGATTCCTTTGGCCCAGGAATCAGCAAAGATAAAATTTGGAACTCACGCTTCAAGCATAAAGAAGGTCCCACATTATAAGGCGCGGTCATGACATGCCAACAACTATAACTACTAGACTGAATACCATGGGGATTAAACCCATCTGTTGCTATTGCAAGCCAAACATTTCCCCCTTCCTTGGCGAAATCGGGCCATCTACTTTTTAGCATTCTCCATTGGGATGAATCACAAGGATGTCGCTGATAATCCCATGAACTTGTTGCCCGATGGTGCCATGTCATTTCATGCGCTATCCAAGGTATAGTGTACAATCTCACTAGCCTTGGAATTAAAGGGAAATGTCTTAACACTTTCATCAGTTCTTTGCATATCCTCTTCCCTTTCTTTGAGGTCACTCATATCTCGGTTCTCCACATTGAGGACATTCCTCCAAATCTTCATTCTCTATCCAGTATAAAATACAGTTGTTAACGCAAGCATGAATGTAATTTTCTTTCACCCCTAGGTCTTTCATCATTCTCTTTATGTGTAGATATTTTTCTAGTAATGTGTTTCTTTTCGGAAGCCACCTATTTAAAACCGACAAGAGAGAGGTCACGCTATTTCCCGACCAACCAAACTTCTTGTTCAAATTATGCAATTCAACAATTGCTGAGAGAGTAGTCTCAGAACCCTCACATGAAGGGTACAATTTCTCCATCGCTAATTTATTATATTGATCATACTTCTCATTGTCGACATATGATTTTTCAGAGAATCCTTCCTGATCGGGTTCTACACAATGTTGTTCGTGCACTCCATAACATGCGTCAACTAAGTTTCGTAACCTTTCATTCTCATTGTTTTCAGCTTCATCATGTCCTTCACAATCAATAGTATCTACTACGAGACATGTTAGGTTCGATGATAGTGTTCCACCATGTAAAACCCACTTAGTATATGTCTTGTCTATATCGTGCATTATCAAATGACCCTTGATATCTACCGCAGTAAAACGCTTCTTATTTCGGCACTTAACACATGGACAAGGAAAGGTCGAGAATTGATGGCCATTTTTTGCAATTGCAAAATTAATAAAAGACGCAACTCCATTTGTGTACACCTCACTTATTCTATTCCTCTCATTCATCCACTCTTTGTTCAATGTTTGTGACATTCTGCACTACCAAAAAAATATGGTTTACACACAAGTTATATGATTATATACAAAAAATAGAATTATTGATACACATAAGAAAAATCACAGTTACAACATGTAATTTTGTTAGAACAAACCTTAAAGTTCAGGGGATGGGTGCAATTTCCTTAGTTATATACAATTATGTGTTTTAATAGTATAACAGGGTATTAAATACCAGGTCTAGTAATGTTATAAATCAATATATAAAAAACATTCTAAGCTTTAGATTTAATACAAAATAATCAAAAACTTGAACCAAAAAATATAAAAAGTATGTACCCAACAACAATAACAAAAATACATTGCATTTTACCAAAAAATAAACTTATAACCCAACAACAAATCTCTTATGAACAGTAAATCGCTTAGAACGTTTTAGACAAATCTCGTATGAATGAGATAATTACCTTATGAAAGAAAATCGCAATTCCCAAACCCTAGGTTGTGAGGTGAGCGCCGAATGCTTCCAAAACCCTAGGTCACGCTAACTGAGACTTCTTCCAAAACCTAGGTCACGCTAGAGCATCACGTATTGGAGAAGAGGAATAAGATCGCGTATTTTGGAGAAGAGGAAGAGCAAACCCTAGGTCACGCTAGAGCATTTTGGAGAAAAACAATTTCTTTGAGTCGGGGACATTTTGGAGAACGCTAGAGTGTATTGTGTTGTGAGAACGCTAGCTAATTACTTTTTTTTTAAATTACTTTTAAAATATTTAAATAATATTATTAACACTTATCAGATATTATTAACGGTATTGTGTTGTGAGAAATAGTAACAGTATAATACTGTTAGTAATACAAAAAACAGTCTGTTACTAAAAGCTTGTTTTGGTGTAGTGTTTACAAGCAAATGCCTTTTCCTCTCCTGAAATAAGTCTCTTACTCTCCCACAATCATTCTCTCTAAGTTTGGTGAATGGATCCTATAACCTTAACACCTTAGATTTATAAATAATTTTCCAAAATTCATGGTTACTATTCACATTCCTAGTAAAATGACCATAGTACCCCTCCGGGGTGTCTCTTCAGTTCCAAAGTTCCCCAAGACCCAACACAAATGTCCGAGTAGACTTTTTCGACGATAAAAATGCTCTCGAACACTTTTGCGTAGTCAAAATGACCATTTGGATGACGTATAAATATTTTACTTTTTCTTTCATTTAAATCCAATCTTGACACTACTTACACACGCGTTCGACTTAATCACTGAACTTGTCGTATTCACTATTCGCGACAATTAACTAAAATCATAATCATATGTAAAGTCATATTCATATATTACTTTTATTCACTAAGTAATATTCAACATATATCATATATTACTCTATTCTCGAGTAATATTTAATTCCGAATTAATTTTAAATTATTCAATTAATTCCAATTAATCCCTTTTTAAAAGTCATTAAAATTATGGGGTATTACATGACCATAGCCACACCAAACTCCGACCAACTCACTACCACCGTCTTATACCTCCGAAAACCAACAACCTCATTTGACCCCAAACACCACCCATCCAGCTAGACAAAAATGACACAATCAAGCCAACTAAACCTGACTTTAACTCGGAAAACATTTCACCTGCCATAAACCCAAAACTTTATCCCTAATACCAACCCTAGACCCATATATCTGTTCAACCAAAACCCAATCCAAAACCTGCCAAACCATGTCCGTTGTCGCGTGGGTTTGGGGCAGTTACCATTGGGGCTGGGGTGGAGGGAGGGGGTGCGTGTGTCACACGCATGTCCTTGACGCTTGCGCGGACGAAATACAACATAGGAATTGCAAGTAATTAGATTATTTTTAATGTTTTATGAGGTTCATTAGAAATTTCAATTTTTAGCTTCACTAGAGAACCTCCCCCCCTCTCCCTCTCTGTCTATATACACACACACAAATTGCTATAATCTCCATGTTTTATTCACTTTTTGTATTAAATCACTTCAGTGTCAAAAGTTATGCATGACCATTGGTCCAACCAAGAAGCAATGCATATGGTTAGTGGAAATTTAAAAAATAAACCCCGAATTTAGAGGTCATTTCCAATCAAACCTTGATGTTTTAATTATTTCAATTCGAACCTGTTTGCTAGCATTGTTTGAGAGAATAAAAAAAAATATGATATGACTATATGTGTTATCCTAGTTGGCTAAAATACTATTTTTCTAATGATTGAATGCCACACGATTAAAAAAAATTACTTATCATTTCTCTATATATGAAAAAAGTCTCTCTAAAATAAATTTTTCTATCTTAAAGTAAAATTGAAGGATTAATTACCAATTAATATTTAAGCATTTGTTGTAATATTTTTTGAGATTATAAATGTGGTTTGGCACATTGGATGCGAACATGGATTTCCACACACCAATTTAATTTCTATTAAGTTAAAGGTTCACTTTGCTTCCATTATGGAACTTCAGGATTCCAGTTTCAATAATTGAAACCTCAAGGTTTAAATTGGAAGTTACCCATAACTTCAGGTTTTATTTTGCAATTACCAATATAGTTTTAAATTGCGAGACTAAATGAATTTATAATCATTTAACATTTATATATCCTATTCGATGTAGGTGGCTCAGGACCAAAAGGAGAAGGATGATGTCTAATGCTAAGCAACCAATAAACTCACAAATTGGAGGGTTGTGTTTTTAATTTACCATATATAATGTTTGCAAATTGACCACTCTTTGATTCATCGTATGTGAGGATCATCAAGCCAAGACAATGTTCTTTTCTTGTAAATTCATATTCAATGCAATGGAAAAGAATGGGGACACAAAAGTAATTGCCTAAATAGAAAAATATAGCTAAACACTTGAATTGAATATAATTCATAGACCCTTGCATTTTAGAAAAGTGTCAATATTGACCATAAGCTTGACGTTGGTTTCATTTTAGTACGTAATGTTTCTCTATCTTATAGGCCATCTCCAATAATTGGTGTTGGAAGACACTTTTGTTAACAATAATGGTTAGAATAATGGTAGTGGGACCACCCAAACCTTGAATGCCAAGTTTTCTGAGTCTAATAACTAGTCAAGTTGTGTATATTCTGAGATGGCCTAAAATTAGAATTAAACTTCTCCTAGGCTTATCCAACATGTAGAACATTTGACTTACCAAACACCTTGATTTTCAAGTTTTTGAATGTAATTTTAACGCATATAAATTCTATATATTTGATACCTGAAACCCAAACCTGGATTGAGGTTAAATGGTCTTTCGGCTAGTGGTGTGTTGGACCATATAGGGGATGGATTATACAGATTATGAGGATGAGGATTTTCTATATAAATTTGGAGCCATTGATATTAAAATTGATGGGGGATGATAATGTTGTTGATGAGGAGGGAGATACTAGGAGTTTCTATGATATGCAGTACCGGTGGAAACAGGCCGAGAGAGATGAAGGTTGGTATTTTGTGAGAGAAGAAGAAGATTTGGTTTTTAATGGATAACTATATGATCTATGATATTTTTTTTCTTATTCATGTACTTAAACTTTTGTACATGTTACTTACGTATTTCATTTAACATAATTTACAAAAGTTTTCTATTTAGCCTATTAGTCGGGATATGTTTAAAATAATGCATGTACAAAATCCCATGTAATAGCATGTACTTAAACTTTTGTAAAATCCTAATAGGCTTTTGTAATACTAATAGGCTTTTGTAACATGGGATTTTAATAGGCTTTTGTAACATGTAACAAACATAGCCTGTTACATGGGATTTTAAACTTTTGTAACAAACATATCCCATGGGATTTTAATACCAGAATTAGCCATTAGAAATCAAACATATCCCGACCAATAGCATGTACAAAAGTTTAAGTACATGTACAAAAGTTTAAGTACAAAAGTTTACGTATTTCATTTAACATAATTAAACTTTTGTACATGCTATTACATGGGATTTTACAAATAATGCATTATGTATACAAAAGTTTTTTTTTTCACTTTTACATGGGATTTTAATACTAATAGGTAAAAAAATGGATTGATCCAACCCATATTTAGCCTGTTCGGATTAGCCCAACCCCTAATTTTGTCACTACTAAATCTCTTTAAGGAAATGAAATATTTTTTACCTTACGTCATGATGTGCCGCTAACAATGTAAGCATATGCTATGTCATACATTTATTAGTTACATGAAAAGTGTCACACACATTTATTTTCCAAATTCAAATAAACATTTTTCAAATATTCACAAGGTATTAATATAATGGAATGGAGTTCCATAATTTATTTATAACATCATAAAATAAAAATTCCGTGAATGGCGTCACATTATATTTACAATAGAATGGGACTTTATTAAATACACACATTTACTAAGTACACCCAGTTTTATAGATTTTCACCATAGGCTACTTGCTACACTTTAATATGGTATGAAAAAGTGTGGAGTTGCCTAGTTTGATAAGGGGTACTGCTATTTACAGCCCAAAAATAATTTCACAATACCCACAAGATAAAATAATTTACTAACACCACACTTATGCAATTATTACTTCCTCTAAACACCAAAGGGCACCTACCAATTTAAAATTTAATTTTATCATTTTTAACCTTCTCCCTTCTCTCATCATCTATTTATATCTTTAAAACCTTCAAACTCATTTCAACATCAAAAAACATACTATTAAGTAACCTTTTGGTAGGGCATAAATAGGTATCATGCTTCAAAACATACTATCAAGCGGTGTAGTGGGGAGATTGTTTATGACCTCTGATTTTTTTAGAAGTTTTAATTGTTGTTTGAATCATATATGAGTATATGCCTTATTTTATGTTACTTATGGGTGTAACATGAAGAGAAAATATTTATTTGGCTCGTTTTTTCATTTCATATAAAAACTTTGTAAGAACTAGGTTTTTTTATGTGTGCATAAGAGGGACGAAAAGAAAGAAATGTGATTCTCTGTGTGTGGAAAAATAGATGCATTGATGGGTGTTGGATATGGTGTCATACGGGCTGGAGATGGTGCGATGGGGTGTGGTTATGGGGATGGGAGTGATGGAGAAAATGGTTGAGAGAAAATGAGAGTTTGAGTTGCAAGAGGTGAGAAAAAATGAAGTGGGACCCAATGAAAAAATCAACACAAACTATTTATACATGTGATTGCCCTTAGCAATAGGATACTATTTTTCTACTGTGATGTTATGTAGTAGTTTTTTGGGTGTCAATAGAAGCAACCTTTGATAAGTGCTCAAACAAATAAATGTCTATGTGCTCATACAAACGTCACTTTGATCCCTAAAGTGACTTTTAGAACGAGATTAAAGGGTTGCAACTAATTTCAAGGAAAATCTACTCTTATTCTTTTTAAGTATCTCACAAGGAAAACTCTATATAATACATTATATGGTACTAAATTGAAATCAAATACTTATTTATCACTATTATAGATTTTTATGGGGTTTAAAACAATTTTATGATCGACACTTAAGCATTTGGATTAATTATGATTCCAAATGATGGTCTATAGAAATTATCATTAATGACTGATCACATCCAATCTAGTCATATATTTTAAAGTGCTTTTTTTTCTTTACATACTTTTTAAAAAGAGTGAACCCATAAAGAAAAACAAATCAAAATACATAAAATATTACTTCCCAAACGAATCAATACCATAAAAATTCTAGATATCTCAACAAATGTGCTATAATAATCCGTGATGACTGTAATATAATATCATTCTCACTAAACACAATATGGGTGAACTATGATGCATAAAGCAAAACTATAATAGACACATGTCGTATTCGTACGGTTCCATGATTAATGTCAGGGCACAAATATGTATTGCCTTGTAATCATGAAAGTAGTGAAACAAGTTAAATTATTGGGAAAATATATTATAATTAACTACTTTATAATTAACTAATCTTGAGGAAGAATGAGAATTTATTTTTTAGTAATTAAAATTCCTATATGTCCTCCGTCTTTCCACATGACAATAAATGATTGGGTTGCTTATGCAATTGTTTACAAAATAGCCACATGAGTTAAAGATACTAAATCTTTATTGTGCAAATATAGATTCTTATACAAAGAAATATCACATGTGACATTTAAAAAATTGTTGAAGTCTATGACAACTAAGTGGTGAGAGGGAGTGAGGTGAGGGAAATGAGAGAAATATTAGGGAAACCAAAAGTTTAAGGGGGAAATGGAAGAGAAAACTTAGAATTCAAAATTTGAATTAAAGTGAAGAATCAATCTCAACCCTTCATTTTGTAAAAATGTATAAGGATGTGGCACCAATCGCATGTTAAAATGTGTAGACAATTCAAAAACTTATATATATATATATTGAGAGTGTGCTATCACGATCTTAATGGAATTATTTATATAATTAAATGATCAAATACAAATTCCATTTTTTACCCTAAGACATAAATCTAGGTGATAAAGCAGATAAAGTAAATCATGCAATCAATAAAGGAAAAGTTTGAGGAAAAGTCCCTTATGGGCAAAACCTTTTATTTCAACACTTTAGAAATAGCAAAATATAATCGACTTATAATACTACTTAATACCAGCCACAAGTATAATGCACTAGTCTTTACAAATCTCTATAGAGTACTACCCTGTCAGGAGCAATCCACGTGCGGCATTCCACCCTTGGTATCCACCAATCAACCTTTGTCTTTAGCAGTGATCCCCTCGAGTATCATGTAATACCCCGTATTTTTATAACTTTTAATTTTGGGGGATTTAATAAATTTAATTAGAAAAATCATTTAAATACTTACTAGCGTGATGAGAGTTAGTAATTATTTTGTTATAAGTTACTTTATGGATAAAGTAAGTGGTGTAATTATGATTAGTAAAATTATCACGAGAATCTAATTTGATAATTTTGGAAGTTTATCGGGACGCGCTTGTGTCGTGTCGGAATTAAATTTTGGACTATTAAAAGTAAATAAATTATAAGTCACCCGTATGGTCATTTTGTGTGCGTCAATATATCCGGAAGGGCCGAGATAGTCAAAATAATGTACCCGGGGGTTTAGTTTGGGTCTCGGGGCGTTTTTAGGCCTAATTAACACCCCGGGAGGGCGTTTTGGGCATTTCACATTTTTGGGCAAGAAAACCCACGAAAATTCTAAGGGTATATCAGATGGAAATAGTCATATTCTAGGGTTAGAATCACCATAAACCAAAGACGACTATAGGATAGGAAGAGGAGAGGCTTTCCAAGGAGTCTAGGCCAAGAACTCCACCGTTTGCACCGCGGTCGCCGTCGAACGATAGATCGTGCAACGAGGATAACAACCACACCAATCTCTCCACAAATCTGAACAAAGAATTCTCAGGCAAGTATCTATCTTGCTCTAGTTCCGTTAAGGCTCCAATTATATTAGCCTAGGATTGATTATGACTACTTTTTGTGAAAGAAAAACCAATTTTGGAGATGTAAATTCGCATGTTGTATGAGTAATAGATGTATTCTGGAAACCAAATTCATATGTAGAGATTGAACCACGAAATTTCAGTAAATAAAGAGTATGAAATCTAGTAAAAGAATGGGAAGAAACTAAATAAAAGAAGTTTTAGGGTTCTTGATGTTTTTATGGATTATGACCTTCTAATTCGTTATTCATGATGAAAATCCACATGCTTGACGTAGGAAATCACTGATTTGAGGTTATAATACTTGTAGTATAAATTATTGGGAGTTTGGTAGTCAAATATATCGTTTTGGATGATTTTGGAAGAGGAAACCCGTAACTGGATCTGTAGATTTGCCATACCTGCTTGATCGATCGATCGACCCTAGAGCATCGATTGATCGATGAATCGATCGATCGAACACCTGCCATCGATCGATTGACCCCTCCTGTATAACTCATATTCCCTTTTTAGTAGGTTGTTCCAACTTAAATGATTAGACACTCTTGGATATTAATGTTAGAACATTTTGGGGATATAAAGAAGACCAGTGGGACTTTAGAACTATATGGAACCGTTGATGTAAGACGAGATTGACATTTCACGGGGGTGTTCTACATATAAGGGACAGTGGGAACACATGTTAAAGGGTGAGACTCGTAAGGAAGTGACTTTGTAAAATGAATAAGTACCTACTGAAATTACACTTGGGAAGATAGGAATCCACAAGTGTTATATAGTAAGTTGGAATAATCCCACAAATCAGAATAAGAGTCAAACAGTTATACGTGATAACCAAATAATGAGTAATAAGAATAAATATCATAATTATGGGTCGTAAGAGTGTACCAAAATTTGATATGGGAATAGTAGTATACATATATGACTGTGATTGTGCATATTCTATATACATGTAAAAATCATGCCCGCACTACTTGCTATCTCTGAGGTTACCGCGTTGGGAGAGTCTTATCTCGATGGTACCTTTATGGGGAATATTGACTCGTACCCTAGAACATAGGAATCCTTGGTACAGGCTATTGGATCGATAGTCAGACCGTCCTAAGGGACGTGAGGGTATGTGCTGACCTCTTAGTGACTTGGAACTATGCTTCACCTCAATTTGTATGTGTTTTGTGTTAATACAGTTAGAGAGTGATTCCGAACTTGTGTTTCCCTTGGTACGAGAGATACGGGGACTGGATAGTAGAGTATACCCGCACCATAAATCTTATGTGGGGTTCCCTTAGAATATATATATATATATATTATATGAGTATTTAAAATATATATATTTAAATCTGGAAAATTGGGAACTACCTACTGTGACTACGGTACATAAGAAACGAATAATTATTTCAACTTGGGAATAAGTGTTTGAAAAGTATGCTATATTACTGAGAAACTTTATAATCAAATAAGGTTTATGTGA
This sequence comes from Sambucus nigra, assembly GCA_949130495.1. Classification (NCBI taxonomy): domain Eukaryota; kingdom Viridiplantae; phylum Streptophyta; class Magnoliopsida; order Dipsacales; family Adoxaceae; genus Sambucus; species Sambucus nigra. Next base: position 58,678,394 of record OX422219.1, read on the forward strand.
GAACTTTGCTGTTAAATAAAATTAACCTCCTTAACATTTGAAATTGTCGGCATGAAATCTTACGAGTAACTTAAGATAAGATAAGTTAAACTGTTGGAAGTATTAGTGAGATAGGTGTGCACATTAGAAGAGAGGTGAGAATTTCTCAAGGGAGTGCCGCACTAATATGTTGGTTGCATTAGCCTGTAAGCATTTTAAATACTTGCTAAACTAATTTTTAAATTGTTTTACAATAGGGCTCTGACCCGTTTGCTATTTCCTCTTCTCTCTTCTATATATATACGTATATATTACAGGTGCCTAGCCACAGGGGAGTCTTGCATAGGATCCTTTGGAAGGAATGCGCTGCAGCTTAGGTTGGAGTTGCAGGACTCTTGCTTAGATGACCTCATGATTGATTTCACTCCTAGCACTACTTTATCCAGCTGGGCATGTGTCGCCCTTTTTCCATTATTCAGTTGTTTTTATCAGAGATTGTGATTCATTTATTTCCAGTATTCATACTTTGGGATTTATTACTGTCAGGATGTCTTCCTTTAAGTTTTAAAGTTGGAATTAATTAGTTGGATGTTTAAATTGTTTGGATCATATGTTCGAGTATAATTGTTGGATGTTTCTTAAACTATGATTTATGTAAAGTTTAAATGATGGTTTTTAAATGAACTTAGTTATTGATGTCTTAAAAATGGTTTTATCACTTAGCTTAATCATTTAGGGTGTTTAATTGTAAAAGTTATTTTTGCGATAATGATGCTAAGAATGAACCAACCGTTTACCTTGATTATAATTTAATAAAGAACTGATCACTTGGTATTTAATTAGGCGGGGTGTCACATATCACATGGTTTGTAGTCTCGACAATAGTAGTGTATGCAAGGATACAAAACTATTTAGGTTTTTAAATAATTCACACAAATCTATTTGGGGATGAGTTTTGTGAATTAAAAGAGTTTTCTAAACATAAAAGTGTGAAACATTTTGCACCAGGTATGTAGAAGTTGACCTGACAATAGTCTTAGAAACAATAAAGATGAACTAAGTATTTATAAGGCAAACAAAAAATTTGAGGCGACATCACTCGCTCATACGAAAACAAGGCTCGTTCGAATGAGAATAAAATCTAGTTAGAATGAAAGAAAGTTTGTTCTAACTGCAATGCTATCTTGTTTGAACAAACTTCAAATGAGATTTTAACGATGCAAAATAGTACACCCTCGATAGATGCATGTTAGATGTAGACATCAAACGATGCTTCAAACGACTTTGGCATCTCATTCGAATGATAATGTCTTCTCGTTTGAACGAGGTCAGTGCAGTTTGAAAATTTTTTAAACCTAAAAAATGCCTCGATTTAAACCATAAAAAATCCTAATTTAGTTTTAATAAAAATAAAACCTCCCAAAATAAATTTAATGAATAAATTTGAATTCCTAAAAGTTTTATACCTTTATAAAGTGGAGAACCATTGAACTCAGAGATGTTGGAGATTTGGTTCTTCGTGATGGCTCGAGTCGAAGTGTAACGTGATACGCCAAACTAGATGTAAGCCTAATCTATGAACAATGACATAAAATTTGCTCTCTCTCCCCCCTCTCTCTCTCTCTCTCTCTCTCTCTCTCTCACACACACACACACACACACACACACACATACACACACACACACACACACACACACACACACACATATATATATATATATATATATATATATGATAGGATGGTTTTTGAAAATGTAGACATTTTAAACGGTGCGGATTGATGCTACCTCCTTACATATTTTAATGGTTGAGATCACATCTTTTTTTTTACATATCTACCTTTCAACTATTTGATTCCCCCCCCCCCCCCCTTTTTCCCTCATCAAACTTACTCTTTAATTAAAGAATTGGGGCATTTCGGTAACACTCCCATTTTCTTCCAAAGACACCTTTTCAACATACCTTCTCTCTTCCATCTTTCGATAAACCAATCTGACGTGCTCTTTGTCTCTCTTACAACATCAAACCATGATCTCTTTCTCCTCAAACCTCTTCTCTGTGCAGTCAATAGGTACAAGTTAGAGTTTCGAGTTATTTATGCTCTTTCGATTTAGGTTTCAATCATATTTTTGTTGTTGTTATTCAGTTTTGTAAATGTGAATCGAGGATTTTTATCCCATTTTGTTGTTCTTTCGTGAAAGGGGTGATGGTTCCCAAATTTTAATTTTTGAAAAGTTATTTAATTTTCTTTTCTTTAAAGGTATAATCAAACACGTGAAAAATTAAATAAACTTAAAGTGAATTTAAACTACACAAACATTCGACTTTTCACTTAAACAAAATTTAATTCAATTCAAGTTAAACAAACTAAGCATGAATATTACCAAATTAAATTAACAATGACTTAAATTAAATTAACTTAAACATTACCCAAACTAATATTAGCACCAAAATTTTGTGTTTAAACCAATTTTTATCTTGATTATACCTAAACATGCATCTTGTGAATTTGCAAGATAAAAATAAACACAAACACACTACACCGCGATGTACGAGGAAAACCAATAGTGGAAAAAACCTCGGACGACCCTGCCTACAAGTCAACTAAGTATAGATTTACAAATACAAGAAAAATGACTTACAACACACGACTTGACTCCGGGCAAGCCTCAACGCTTCTGCTTGCATCCACCTCCGCCTAGTTGACAACTCCGAAATCCACTAAAATCTTAGAATCCACTGATGGGGCACAACTACCGTCAACCCACACACGGTGCCTTTCACCGTATGAGAATTCCACAGAAAAATAAACCAATATTCTTTTTGGTGTAGAGAAGAAACCCAAATAATCTCCTTTGATGGGTAGAGAAGGACCCGATGCAAACCAATCTCCAAACAAAGATATATATATATATGTAGAACTTGGATAAAACTAAACCATTGGGTGTAAAATGTGTTTTGAAGAATTTAATTCATGAAAAATCAAGAACCCAAAAGGTAACTTTTGGATAAACAATTTTTGCTCTCAAAGCCTTTGGAAATCTCTCAAAAGGTACTTGGAAAACTGTTATTCCAGCACTAAATAAATCTGGTAAAAAGTTAGTGGGAAAAGTGAGAAAGTGAGAAAAATTGTCAAAATAACTATTCCCGCTGAAATGTCGCTCGAACGACTTTTTGATCTTGATCGAACGAACATGATCAAACGAGAATAAAACGACCAGGTTCATTCGAACGAGAATGCAGAAAACTTTTCATTCGTTAGTTCGTTCGAACGACCTCATTCAAACGACTTTCCAACGAAAATTCAGAGGAAAAATCGAACGTTCTCGTTAGAAGTTCGTTCGAACGACCTGGGAACTTCGTTCGAACGAGATTCCAGGTTCGTTGGAACTACATTTCAAAAAATAAAAATTTCGATTTTTAGGACCAAAACTATTATGAAAAATTATAAAAATATTTCCTGAGAAAAGTAAAAGTGGTTTATAAAAAAACACGAAAATAATTTTCCAATCTCCTATATATATAATTAAGCATTCATACCTTAGGAGACTTTGGAAAATGATCACATGTTGATGACGCAAAATAAGGCACTAGAAACTGACAATGATGAAACTTTAAATACTTGGCCGATACGTCTTCAACTCTTCAACCATTATAGGCTTGAGGAACAATACTCTATCCTATGACTCGAATTGTTTTGTCTGGAATTGAGCCAAATCTACAAATGGAATCAATTTAAAATTTGTTTCCTTACAAATCTCCCCTTTTGGCTATTCCGGGACAAAGCCAAACCAAAAATCCTATGGGCTGTCAAAGTCATCTAAACTGACTCAATCCCACCCAAAATAAAAAATACATTTGCTTGACTCGACACTTAGATTGAAAAGCTTTGTCGCTTTGGAAGATTGCCGCTAAAGATGAAATCTTGCACACTTAAACACACCATTAAACGCATAGGGAATATAAAAAAATTAAATACAAAATAAATTCTCCCCCTTTATCTTAGATGATCTCCCATAAGTTAGATCTCCCCAAATTTCAAAGGATTATATACAATTTCTCCCCATTTTTGTTTAGGAATAGACAAAGGCTAAAGAATAAAATAACTTATTTCTCCCCCAATTAAAGCATATTCACCCCTTTTTTTGTTCAGGAATAGACAAAGGTCAAATAATTATTTCTTCCCCAATTAAATCAAATACTCCACCTAAACTATACAAGGGATGGGAATAAGGAAAAACAAGTATAACATGCAATGGTGAATAAAGTGATAAGAGCATTAAAGCATATGGATAACAACAAGGTACAACTAATCCATACAATGTTCAATGGATATCAATTATGATGCGATGACAAAAAGATAACATTTATAATGAATTATGATAAGCATGTGATATCAAAATAAAATTCGCAACAAGATATATAAATATTCAATTCAAAGCATACATGGACAAGTTATAAAGGAAAAGACTCAAAAAGATACCAAATATATACAAACACTAAATATACCAATAATGCACACACATATATGCATAGGTATAAACACCACAAGAGACACAAAATACATAAAGCTTTCCACACTCATATGGCATCAATGTGTATAAATATCACGTGGCAAACGAAAATAAATGGGCGTGAAACTAGTAACAAAAGAATTTAGACCGAATCACTTAAACATATTCATGGAGTTCTCATTTGATTGCAAAACTTTATCACACTTAAACATAGCCTCATGGGATAATATATAGTGAACTCAATGAACATACATACACAATGCACACAAACCTAGAATTTCTATTATTCTATAAATCAATAGATTCATGACAAAGATAGCGTAACTAGGATACATTGTCATTGTGCAAACACGTTGATACATCCAACCAAAAATCCTCATAATATCCTTTTTCTTTCTCTTTCTGAACATACCAGCTAAACAAAGAAGGCCTTGGCTAAATTTTAAATGCCACACTTTTTAGGCCAAATTTCAATGGTGGGTTTTCACGCAAAGTAATTTTGTCTTTCGCAGCCCGATGCCATTGACAAACACCAACACCGGATAAATGTTTTTCTAATTTTTAAACCCAAAAAACGGTTATTACATGCACAAATCCTTCATAGTCATAGCAACATGTAGATGACTAAACTGATAGGAGAAAATCTCACTTCGCTTAAATATACATGTGAAGTTAAAGATCAAATAAGCTCGTACATGTGTGAATCGAGGCATATAAAAATAGAATCCATTAATCAACACAAAATCAAACTACTCCATGCAAGCATGATAAAGAACACTTTAAGGATTGAAAATCTTAACCAAAAGTTCTAGGCACATGGGAATGGAATGATATAGGATTCAAACACAAGGATATGCCACATAAAATGTGTAAAACTAAAATACACAAAAAATAATCTTTTTGAGTTTTTGAAATTTGTAACAAAAAAAAATTATAACTCAAAAGACAAACAAAAAACTTTTTGTATTTTTCATTTAATAACAAAAAAAATGAAGAGAATAAAATACAAAAGATACACAAATCATAATTCTAGGAAATGATATATGATCAAGCAACGACTAGACAGTGACAAACATACATACACCTAGCAAAAATCTATCATGAAGCACACACGCTAGTGTATGTAAACAAAGATAACACATTCAACCTTTAAATTTAGCAAGGGAGGTATCACGTGCAAGAAAATGAGAATAAAAAATCCTATCTTGTAAAGTCTCCAAATCGGAAAGCCTAACCCAAACTCGTGAAGCGTGACGCTTTCGGGTTTTGGTGACTTTACCCTTGGACTTCCTAGGATCCTTTATATGATCAAAACAAAACATCCTAAGGTGATCTTTTCGATCGCAATGTGTGCACGTGAAAACACGGCATGAAGTATTACCTAAGGATTGACCTTTTAAAGTGTTCCTAGTAGATTCTCTTAAAATCATGGTTTTGTCTTTATTAGCGAAAGCATTTTGAGTATCGAAGACAATACCACACAAGTCATTTTTAATTTGGACGGTTCCAAGCATTTTATCTAATTTTCCAAGAAAATTAAATTTGACTTGAGTCTCTCAACTTCTCTTCTAACTCTAAGATACGTGACTCGAGTAAACACTTACTCTCTCCACACACAAGAACTTCTTTCTTCATAGCCTCCATTAATCCTCTAAGGCTATTTCTCTCACCTTCTACTTACTCAAGCTTCTCACGAATAGCTCTCTCACATGTTCTAAGTGCGATACCCCATCTAATAAAATATCGAGTGATTAGTCCTATATTAAATTAAAACAGGAATCTCATATGGTTTCATTATCAATATCACGGCCGAAAACTATTTAATTACTAATTACCTATTAGGCGTGGCGTCAATTTTTAACTTTTAATCTTTTTAACTTAATGCACAAATAAAAGCACGCACACGGTAATATAAAAAATAGCTGAAATGAACAAATAAATATACGATAACTCTCGGTAAAACATGATACAACATATCGAATGAAATGAGGGAAATAAAGTAAATGACACAATTGGAAAATATGCCCGAATATTACACAATACCTTCTATCTTGATCAGAAGGATAGAGGCGTCTACACCGTTTCTATCCCACATCCATAGCTGCGGCAACAATGTCTGAAGCAAAGAATAGTCATCCAGGCATCTCTATATACGGACACCTAAAAAGTATACAAAGGAGAAGAAAAATAAAATAAGATACGGGTCAGAGCCTGGGTTTTAAAAAATATTTTAGCAGGTGCTTAACATACTTTAATATTTAAAATATGATACTCTCCATATTTAAAACGGTGTCGCACTCACATGAGATTCCCCTCACCTCTCATCTAATAGTGCACACCTAATGCAAGAATTTTAAAACACCCTTGTTAGCTACCCAGCCTATCTAGCACCTCGCTAAACTCCCAAGTAACCATATCCCATCTCGTACCCCACGTACTATAAATACTCTAAGATATCACCCGAGCTTATACTTTATAATCTCTCATTTATAATTAATCAGCTCATAATTTATAACCCTCACTAGTAATTTACACTATTCACATTTTACTGTTCTATATCTCGTATATAATATTCCCATCCTTATATACGTATCTCACATTCTTATTCCGGATTTCATACTCCCGAATGATCCAAAATTTATCTCACATTCCATTCTTTATTTTGCTCCACGTGTATATATATATATATAATATACTATACACAACAAGTATATCCATACTTATATATCACATACCATATAAGTATATCAACCATCCCTCAGAGCTATAACTCAATGGATGAAATCTCCACAATGCTATCATCTTCCAGGGAATCACTCACATTATCATCCTGGATACTAGCGGTCGGACTCTCATACCGACTTAGTGAAAACCCAAATCGCAACGTATGGGAAGTAGTCATAGTTCTGAACCTGAAAGTGAGACGAAACATACCCACCACGTGTCACCCAGAATAAAAATCACACAATATAAATAATGGACGATTATGACTTGAGGACTATACGCAACCTGCTCCTCAAGCCAGGGGCCAAACCCACATCGTCCAACTTCTCATGATATCACTAGAGGGGTATGCTTCACATAAATACACCATTCACACATAGATATATTTATAATCATATCATATATATACTCGCTCTCTCTCTCTCTCTATATATATATATATATACACCATCAAATTCGACTATCCATGCCTATCCCTCGTGGTAGTAGCCTATAGTCCTGAATATACCAATTCATATAATTTACAAGTACACACAACTTATTTTAATCCCATAAGTATTCACTCACTTATGATAAAATCATCACATAAATAATTTTTCGAATATTATCTCATCACAACTAGCTAGTATTCTAATTTGAATATATATATATCCTACACCCAAAATATATGTCAACCCGCTGAAATAATTCCTCGAGTGTCGTTAGTCTCAAACGTTCCCAAATTTAAACCCCAGATCTTTCCCACTAAATTGAGACTTATACATCACCCATCTACTTTTTTAGAGGTCCTTGCACTCTATTTAGGATCCCCTAATATTTATCTCCAAAAAGGAATCTTCTCCAATCCTTTTAGTCCAAGAAAAACTCTTAAATCTGGACCATTAATACCGAACCGAACTGAAGGTTCCATAAACGAACTGATCCGGTTATGAAAAATGAAGCGATCTGATAACCAATGAAAATGAACCAGTCTCTATAATAAATGAACTAATCTTGTGGCCAAGAAAAATGAACCGATCCGACGATCTGATCAGTTCAGGAGTTCATCTTCTACTCAAACTGTGAAATTTATGGTTTTTACCCTTACCAACCATTACGATAAACATCTATACACTTTTATATGCCCAATACACTAATTTATTCTTTGGATTGATCAAGTTATTTAAGATTTAAACCCTATCTTAATTAAATCCTAGTTTTTATACAACTCTTCTAATTTCTCACCAAAAATTTCACCATTAACATGGATTTTATCTTAGATTTCATAAAGGGTTATCATCACTTCCAAAATCATATGAAATCATCTCCCCAAAACCCATTTTTGTGCAAGAATCCCAAACCCAAAATCTTATAGTTTTCATCACCAACTATAATATGAAAAATAAACACACTTAAATCATTAAATGAAGTTAAAGACTTGCCTGATTGGATAAATACGACGAACTCGTGCTGGAATTCACCGGAGCTGGGACCGAGTCCTCCTCCTTTCTCCCTTTTCTTTATTACTTTATTTTCTTCTTTATTTTATTTCCTTTCTCTCTTTATATCGTCCCCTTATAAGAGAGAATAAGGGTTTATCCCTTATCAAACCCAAAATTGACTCGTATACACAATTGCGAGTCCCTACTAGTCGAAAAAGTCCCCGAAACCAAAACACTATCCTCGGGTACTCTATTTTGACTATCTCAGCCGATCCGAGACCAACCATGCACTTAAAATCCTCATCAGAGTCACTTATCAAAAATTTAACTTTTAAGAGCAATACAACTCCGCACTTATTTTTTGAATAAATAATATCACTTGTCGCTTTGCCCAACTACGTCATGATATAAAATAATCCAACTTCATATACTCATTACTGAAAGTAAAATATAGCACACATCAACAATAATCCAAAATTTGCTAATTAATATTTAACCCACGCTTCAAATTTTCTTTCACTTTAAATTCTCAAATTATTAAATTACCCCCACTCATGTAGTTTAAATATACATAAAGGTACGGAGTATTAGATACTTCCCCACTTACGAAGGAATTTCATCCTCAAAATTCAGATACAACTATTACTAATATCGGATATTAACATCACAACATCCTCTAATAAGGGTTACCCCACTATACATCCACTTTTGGTACCCTCCTATCCATAGGGTTAATCACTATAGTTTCTAGCTTCATGGCAAGCTTGTTCGATAGACTTCATACTAATATACTCCACCAGTCATAAGGTATCACCTTAATAATGGCACATCACACATTATGCTTCTACCAATGACATCTGGATGAGACGAGCCTATACATCACTAGCTCTAATGAATCACTACTATTAGAAGGCTGTACATCACTAAGTGCAAGCTTCCCGTATTCATTTCAACACAAAACTCCCATCCAGAGAGAAATCTCAGTAACATCGAACCACTCATGTCTGTCCTTCAAATCTCAGTTCATGGCGACATAACTCTTACGATGCTCAAAATTCACCCAATTCTTATCCACGGACTCCAAATCACGTCCGATCCAAAAATCTAGTTATCCACTCACCACTAATCAATCAAAGGGAGAATGACTAGATTTTTTTGCAAAAAACCTTAACAGTCACCTTGTCCACGATAAACAGGTACGAGTGACTACACACCTTTTTACCAATCGGTAATTTTTTCTCCCAATTACCGTACTATACACTACTTCAATTACAAGCTATGTCAGTTACAAAAGTGCAATAACCACAATGACTCTACAATCGCTTTCATACCGCTTTACTAGTCGTCAATCACCTCCCATACACTTATCGGGCCTTAGGTAACATGATCCGCACAACCCAAAACGTGATCCTCACTACTTTCTGAAAACTCTATTAGAGGCGGGGTTCAAGGATCTCATCCTGACTCACAACAGTATTGGGTGACACCTTTCACCGGTCACTCACCCTAAAAGAATAATAATTACTTCATCTTGGTCAATTTGTTCCACAAATTCAAAGGAAGTCACGACCTTATCCTGATGTTGGCAACCCATTAAAGAAATTTACCAACATATTTGCCCATTTCCCCCCTGGACTTTTAGGTTTAATAATAATTTTATGGTTGATCTTGTCGAACCAACCTATTCCATCTACTTATGGTGCACCCGGAGACAATCTCACTATGTCTCACCTAATACAAGTTCCACTTATAATATCTCACATCAAGTGGCACTTTATACTCTCCTTCTTCCCTCGGGGTATACCAAAATCACGGCCTGTGAATTTTTCGCCTCAATGAGCACTTCTTTCCCCCTTTTTCCTTATAGGCATCAACATTCTATTTACGCGCAAGCCACTCTCAACATTCAACTGAGTGGGGCTCTGCTCTACTTTCCCAAAATAATTGGATTTTCCTCTTTTCAAGAGATATCCTTTTATATATATAACTTGGATAAAACTAAACCATTGGGTGTAAATTATCTTTTGAAGAATTTAATTCATGAAAACTCAAGAACACAAAAATGGAACTTTTGGATAAACAATTTTAACTCTCAAAGCCTTTGGAAATATCTCAAAAGTTACTTGGAAAAGTGTCATTCCCGCACTAAATAAATCTGGTAAAAAGTTAGTGGGAAAAGTGGAAAAGTGGGAAAAACTGTCAAAATAACTGTTCCCACTGAAATGTTGTTCGAATTACTTTTTGATGTCGTTCGAGCGACCATGTTCGAACGAGAATACAATGACCAGGTTCGTTCGAACGAGAATGCATAAAACTTTTCGTTCGTTAGTTTGTTCGAACGACTTTCCAATAAAAATTCAAAGAAAAAATTGAACATTATCATTAGAAGTTCGTTCGAACGACGTGGGAATTTTGTTCGAACGAGATTCTTGGTTCGCTCGAACGACTTTTCAAAAAATAAAAATTTCAATTTTTAAGCCCAAAACTTTTATGAAAAGTTATAAAAATATTTTTCGAGAAAAGTAAACGTGGTTTATAAAAAGAACACCCAAATAATTTTCGAAGCTCCTATATATATAATTAAGCATTCATACCTTATGATCATACGTTGATGATGTGAAACAAGGCACTAAAAATCGTCAATGATGAAGCTTTAAATACTCTGCCACTACATCTTCAACTCTTCAACTGTCATAGGCTTAAGGAACAATACTCTATCTTGTGACGCAAATTGTTTTGTCCGAAATTGAGGCAAAACTACAAATGGACTCAATTGGAAATTTGTGTCCTCACATTTCGATTTAGGTTTTATAAATCTGAAATGAAGGTTTCAATGTTTAGGTTTTTGTGTTATTTCGATTTAGTGTTTCATGTTCCAATATACTAGTTTACACATGTCACATGTGTACTAAAAAATACTTGAGCATGTGTTTCGATTTATGATTTTGATGAATCTATACCCTATCAGTAGTTTTTTTTCACACCTATAGGTCCACATGACATATTTGATTTTAATTTCAGCTAAGATCAATTTTGAGCCACACACCCTATTTTCATTGCTAATTATTTTTTGTATTTTGTGGTTTATTTTTTCTTTTGCAGATTAAGACCTACTTATACTCTTTTGGTGTAAAAGTATGCTCGTGTTTGGGGTTATGTTCAGTATTTCTGGTGGTTTGGGTTCTTTTTTATATTTTAGGTTCAGTCTCTTTTTAATATCCGTGTGCTTATGACGGGATTTGTTATATTAAGACCTAATTATACTCTTTTATGTTCTATGTTTTAGAATCCACATCTTTCTTCTATTAAATAAACCGTGAAAAATCCACCAGATGAAATCGACAATGGTTTGGGTTATTTTTGGTTATTATTTGGTGTTGAACAATGATTTTAGTATCAATATATATATTTATGTAAACATAAGAGAGTGTGAAGCCTCGCGGTATTTGTCATCTTATCTCACATCTATAGGAATATACAATGTAAATCTGTGTTTGGGGTTACATGCGGGAAATCTTATTGAGTTTAAAGGCTGAGTACTATGACCCTATTTGTGAATATCCACTTAAATTTGGATTGTGTTTTAGAATTTCTAGACTTGGTCCTTACGTTACCTTTAGTTTTGTTAGATTTATGTTTGATGATATGCCCAAAGTGCACCAGCTCGCTCAGAGATAATAACCTCGACCTGGATGGAAACCGGGGTAACAATAGCTCAGGATTACCCACCAGTGATGTCATCCTTCACCAGGTCGGCCACAACCGACGTTGCAAGTACCACCATGATTGGGCATCAGTCGAGGTCTGGATGATTCATGGGGTCAGTTATCCATCAGGTCGAACACATCCGACGTTACATCTACCTCATACACTAACCTCGGTTGTGCATCAACCGAGGCAAGCAAGGACTCATGGATTCAACCACCCTTCAACATCAATATCGACCCCAGCTGACGTTACTGTCATCATCTGAGATCAATAATGTTATGTGGGGTCAATCATCTGGAAACATTATCATTGGCCCAAGCTGATGTTACAACTAATCGTACCTAACCTTGGCCAGCCAACTAGACCGAGGTCATCATGAATAACCTCTCATAAAGAAACAGTCAGACTTCACCAACCTTGTACTCTTCCAGGTCGAGGTTGTACCAATCAAGGACAAGGTCGAGGATTTATAAGTGTATGTAAGGTTAGGAACGTGTGGAAAAACTCAGTTGTAACCAAATTAATCCCCTCACATCGGGGAATATTTCATCATCATTCCCTACAAGTGATAGTGATAGATGTCTTCACTAGATTAGATAGATCATCACACGCATGCTCATTGCATGCTTGGGGGGTACATTGCACCCCCAAACACTACATATACTTGTCTTCTCCTACTTTGAAAGGGATCGAGAATTACAAACCTTAGCCAAACTCTGTTGCATTTATAGTAAAGAGAGAGTGGAGTGATTATATTGCTAAAGCCATTAGATCCCTCTTCTGATTGTGATACTTACACTCACTTGCACAATGGACGTAGGAAATTGCCGAAGCACTTATATTGGTGTGTTTCTACTCTTCTCCTCACCTCAATCTCTTATATATACTTGTGGTGACAATTATTATGCAACACAAATAAATATGATAGAAGTAATTACCGAGAAAGAATAAGGAAAAAAACTAAATGCCAATCACACAACAAGAGATATACGTGGTTCAGCAAAGATGTGACTACGTCCACGATGGTGCAGTCAGTATTATTTCTCTATATTCTGGAGAATGAGTACAGAGAATACAACTTTTCCTTTTGCCCCGGACCTAGGGTTTAATATATACATTTACATGTAGGTGAGTGGAGGTGATGGGCTCCTCCACGTTTCCCATCTCCCCTATAACTTCCCTTTATGGGATCGTGGGAGGAGATCGGATCAATATAAAAGATAAAGGGCCTGGACTTTGGGCCGCCAGGACTGGGCTACTCGTCCAGGTCCATGGTTCTCAATTCTGGGTACCCACAATTGCCCCTAAATTTGTTGTGCCATGTACATGGGCCCAACAAATTTAAATGATTAGCCATAATGGTCATGTTGCAATTCTTTGGGAGCTGTGGAGTTGATTTTGGCGGCAGCCGCTTCGCTTACTGTGCACTATGATTAGAATTTGAAGGCTCGTTAGGATAACCACATCTTTTTCATTGTTTCAGACTTTCCAGCACTCTTCCGTCTTCTGAGAATTCTAGCGCATCATTCCCTTTTTTCTCAGTCCCCATTCTCATTGCTTTTTATTTATCTTGAGCTCGTGCTTCTTTAGTACTTCAATCGATCTTCTGTTTTGTAAGTTTTTCGTGCCCTTTCTTTGCATTTTCTCTTTGGTTTGTAGCTTTTCATTGTGCTTTCCAATGGCGAAGATTGGAAATAGATCGATCTCTGAGTTTAGAAAGTTGTACAACATCCCTGAGTGGGTAGAGATTGAGTGTTATGCCTCGCCTCCTAATAATGTTAGGGATATAGAGGATGCCCACTGGATCCATGTTTTGCTGCTTTCTCAGGGGGGACTTACTTTTCCCCCTAATGATCTATTTTTGCATTTCTTTGGTTATTTCAATATCGTCCTCGCACAATGCTCACCAAATGTGTGGAAAATAGTAAACGGTGTACATAGAATAAATCAGTTGTATGGTACTAGATTAGGATTTGCCGAAGTCTGTTTCTGTTATTCCTTTTCTCTAACTAGTTCAGGTGTTCTCTACCTCAAAGGCAGGAGTCCTGGTAGGGTATTGGTAGTTAATCTACCTGATTCCCACAAGGACTATTGGCAAGAGGGCTTTCTTGTTAGAAATTGGCAATTTTCTCCCCTGTTTGAAGGGTCGAGGTCTGAGAGGTTTACTGTCCCCTTTTATAGGGAAAAATATATAGGTAGACATTTGTACTATTGTCTCAATCTCTGCTAATTTATGACTTTTCTAACTCCTTTTTGCCTTTTCTTCTACAGCGAGGTCGAAGAACTTGGAGCCTACCCTCAGCGAGTTCCGAATCTCGGAGTTGGTGAAAGCTTGGAACACCAGAGAGCCTTTGGGTGATGACGAGCATCCCAGGTCTGTTGCCTTCTTATTAGAGTACAAGAACGTAGGCTCCTGCTTCATAGCATGGCCTATGGATAGTGTGCTAGAGTTTGATTCTTTGGGAGAGACTACTGTTGAGCCGATCCAGTTGGACGAGGAAGAGAGCAGCTCAAAAAGTGAGCCTAAAGGTAATCTAGGTGAAGGGATCTCTGACAGTAGAAGCTCTTTTGATTCTGAGGAGAATTCTGAAGCTCGAGGATCGTCGAGCACTTCTAGCAGTTCTGGTGAAGATATGCCTCCAAGGAAGAACCTGATCAGAGATGATGATGATGATGACCACGTGCTCATTGCACAAAGGTCAAAGAAACAGAAGTCTGCATCTGGGGCCTACAGGTTCTCGGCCTTCCTCTCAGGAGCAAGAGAGGAAGATGAGAGAAAAAGAGCAGGTGAAAGAGAGGGAGAGAAAGAAGGAGGAGGAGAAAAAGAGGGTGGAGGAGAAGAAGAGACTGGATGAGAGGAGGAGGATGGAGAAAGAGAAGGAGGAGGAGAGAAGAAAGATGGAGTCCAGGATAAAGGCAGGGCAAGCCTTAGTCCCGGTATCTTCTTTGCCCGAGGGGGCTTCGGTTGCCATCTCTCCTAAGCTAGCTCCTGCGCTGCTTGAGAGGGCAGTTCTCCCTGCAGATTGCTAGAGGGCGCTGGGGTCTGATCAATTGGCCCTACAAGCTAGTCAGAGGCTAGCCCTAGTAAGATACTCTTTTAACTTTTAATTTTTTGACAAGTTCTAGATGTTTTCCTCTTCTTGATTTCTTCTCTATTCCTTGCAGTTTGTGACTGACTTTGTTGTGCTCTACCGCTCTCGCGAAGAGCTGGTGAGGAGGAACGGCGAGTTAGAGCAGCAGAAGTCTGCTCTGGAAGCCAGGGGCTCTCAGCTGGAGGCTGACCTAAAGGCTGCTGACGCATCTCGAGTTTCATCTGATCTGGCCCTCATCAACTCTACTCGCGAGAGGGATAATGCGGTTAAGGAGCTGGGCGAGCTGAGGAAGGCTTATGATCTAGTATGCTCGAGCAATCTGGACCTCGCGAAGAAGAATAGGGTTCTGGCCGAGCAGCTGGAGGCGGAAAAGGCCCAGGCAGCCACCATTAAGGAGGAAGCATACAAGTCTGGGTGGGTTGCTGCTTATGATGACGCCGAGGTTTAGATAAGCTATATTAACCTTCTGAACTTCAAGAAGGTCTGGAACAAAGCTCTTCTAGATGCTGGGGTTGATGCTGAGTCTCCTCTGTTCGACCATCATGACTCGGGTCCCAAGCCAACTGTGGACGAGGAAGCTCCTGCCCCAGCCATCGAGGGTGCTGATTTTCCCTCTGATAAAGTTCTTGTCGGTGTTCGCCCTGCTCAGGCGACTGAGGGCCTTCCTACAGAGGGGGATGCCTCTGCTGCTGCTGCTGACAAGGGGAAGCAGCCAGACACTGCTGGGCCACCTGAGGTTAACAGTTAATCTGCTCTTAGGATTTAATTCTGTACTTTTTGCTTCTAATTTTTCAAGTTTCTGCTCAATGTACTTGACTTTGATTAATGAAATGAGAAGATTCTTCTTTTGTTTACGCTGATCTCTTCCTTTCCTCTATCTTTATTTTACTTGTAGTTGGTTGATGTTGATGACTATATTCTTGTCACTTCCCAACTGGGCAGGACCCTTGGTTCTAATGCAATCCCTGAAGTTCGCCAGGCCTTTGTTAGACTTTGCAAGTCACTAAGGTCTAGGAATCAGAAATATAAGGAGCAGTCCGAGCTAGTGGCTAAACTAAAGGATAGGCTCTAAGAAATGGAAGAAATCGGTGCGTCAGTACAAGAATAAGTCAGTGCACTAAGAGAAAGGTTACTAGAGGCCACCGAGATTAACCAAGTTGGGGAGTTCCTGCAGCAGGAAAATGAAGACTTAAGGAGGGAGGTCTTAAAGCTTAAGGAGCATTCGCCGAGCACCATTTCGGCAGTCCTTTAAGGTTCCTCATCATCGCGAGCTGGATCTCATCCTCCCCTTCCGCGTGCTGGTAGGGGTGCTAGGGGCAGGAACAGGGAAGTCGAGGAATAATGTGACAGGGAGATGGAGGAGCTACGCGACGATGTTCGGCGAGCTTATATAACTGCTGTTGGGATCCAGAGGGACGTCACCCGACTGCGGCATCTGTTCAAGAAGGGTGCTCGACAAGTGTGGTCTGATGGCTACGATCAAGGCTGGATGGATGCTCCAATAAGACTATCAGAGTTCGAGGAACTTTCCTTCATCAGAGGGTGGTTGAGTGCCCTGAAAGAGATGCAGGTCCTGAGGAACTCGGTGTTATGGTATCGACACGAGATGTCCTCCTCCACTCTGATGCCCAATCCATTCAGGAGGGATGATCAATGGATCCCCATTGATGCTATTCCCCGGCAACTGTTTGAGTTGGATGCAAATGAGGTCGTGGAAGAGCTAGCCCCCGCTCCCGATGATGGAAGGAGAGCTAAAGTTGCTGATTATCTTGCTCGGAGGCTTCCACTTCCTTGAGATTTTGTTACTCTTTTTCTTTTTGATAATGTAAATGCTTTGGGCGAGCTTCGCCGACTAAACATGTATTATCATTGTTTGTAAATACAAGAGATTAATGAAAAGTTTGTGTTTTGGGCAATTTTGCCGACGAAACGTGTTCATCCAATCTTTTATATTTTTTCTGCTTCATAATCCTTCTTGTTTTGTCATGCGAGTGCCCCCCAGTCCAGTATAATACAAAAATACCATTGTGCCCTCACTTTACCTTTTAGGTTGTGTCTTCACACTCCCTTAGGCCTAAGTTGGACGATTGGCGAGGACACACCTGGTATTGGATGTCTTCATCCGATCAGGATTTTGTTTAACCAAAGTAGGTTTGATGCCTAAGAATACTATGTAGGGCTTCATATATTTCCAGGGGCAATGCTAAGAGGTCTTTCGTGCTTCATGGCGATGACCTGAGGAGGGGTGTACCCCTGCTATGTTGACCATCGTGCTTGTGTTTTGGAAAAGATGTGTAATAAAATGCAATTGTTACTAATTAGTAATCGACTAAGAGACTTTCATTAGAGAAAAGGGGAATGAACTTTCCTTTCACATAACAAATACAAGAAAAAGATTCAATAATAGAATTCCTAAAAATAGAATTTCTTGAGATTAGCTGCGTTCCATGCTCGCGGTATCTCCCTGCCCTCCATCGTTTCCAAATGATAGACACCTTGCAGGTCATCTCTAGTTATTTTAAAGGGTCCTTCCCAGTTTTGGCCTAGCTTGCCATCTGATGACTTTACCGCGCTGCCCAGGACTTTTCTTAGAACATAGTCCCCAACTTGGAACCTTCTTGGGTTTACCCTTTTGTGGTACTGCTTCGCGAGATTTTATTGGTAGCACGCGAGTTTTATCAGTGCAAATTCTCTATGTTCGTCTGCCAGGTCGAGTTCGGCGAGCAATGTCTCATCATTCTGTCCTTGCTCGACAAGGTCGGATCTCATTATTGGCAATCCTGCTTCTAGTGGGATGATCGCCTCCATACCATATGTTAGTGAGAATGGCGTTTCTCCTGTTGCTCGCCGAGGGGTAGTTCGGTATGCCCATAGGATGTGGGCTAGTTCGGTTGCCCATGCGCCTTTGGCTAGCTCTAACCGTTTCTTTAACCCATCGATCACAGTTTTGTTAGAAGCCTCTGCTTGTCCATTGCTCTGAGGGTAGGCCACCGAACTGAAGTTGTGTCTGATCCCGTGTTCGTTGTAGAAGCCCTGGAAGGGACCACTCTCAAACTTTGTCCCATTATCAGTAATAATGGTTTTGGGGATTCTGAATCGAGTGATTATATTCCTCCATATGAATCTTATCATATCAACATCTCGGATGTTCGCCAATGGTTCTGCCTCAATCCATTTGGTGAAGTAGTCAGTTGCGACCAACAGGTACTTGCGATTGCCAGGAGCGGTGGACAGTGGTCCCACTATGTCTATTCCCCATTGGGCGAATGGCCATGAGCTGGTCAGGGATTTCAAATCGCCGGCGGGTTGGTGGACCATAGGAGCGTGAAGTTGACATTTCAGACAGTTTCGGGCGTATACCGCGGAATCCTTTTGCATATATGGCCACCAATAACCTTCCTTCATTCCTCGAAAGGTTAGAGACCTTCCTCCGACGTGACTTCCGCAGATTCCTTCATGAAGCTCGCGCAATACTTGCTCGACATCACTTGGATGGACGCATCTGAGATAGGGACCGGAGAAGGATTTCTTATACAAGTCACCCCCTGTAGATAAGTGAAAGCGAGCAGCCTTGACTCTTATCTGGTGGGCAGTTTTCTTATCCTCTTGGAGTGTGCCCTCCTTTAAATAGTTTTTAAGGGGTCCATCCAGCTGGGGGCTGCTCCCACCTGGAGTATTTGATCCATGTTTGACAGCTTGCCACTGTGGTTGATGCTCGGACAAATGAGGAAATCGATGGGGATGATTCTTTTAAGGCTGGAGTCAACTTCTGAACTCAGGGCTGCTAAGGCATCAGCATGACTATTTTTCCCCCTAGGGAACTACTGGATGTTGATATCCTCGAAGCTCGCCATGAGTTTTTTACTAAGGCGAGGCAGGCTGCCATTCATTCATCCTTCGCATTATAATCTCCACTTATCTGGTTGGAGACTAATTGCGAATCGCCGAACACCTACAAACGTTTCTCTCCCAGAGTTTGTGCCTTCCGAAGACCTGTTATTAGGGCTTCATACTCTGCTTCATTGTTGGAGGCTACGAATCCCAGCCTGATTCCTTGTTCAAGGATTGTGTTTTTCGGAGTGATGAGTACAATGCCTACCCCTTCCCCCTTGGAGTTGGAGGCTCCATCAACGAATAGTTTCCAGCTCTCTGCTGCCTCTTGGTTGTTCCGCTCTATTGACTGAGGCTGGTCGGAGGGTTCTTCTCCTATGAATTCGGCTACGAAATCAGTAAGGATTTGTCCCTTGATAACTGTCCTTGGTTGAAATTGGATGTCAAACCGGCCGAGCTCGACTGACCATTTAGACAATCTGCCCGACAAATCCGCCTTCCTTAGGACAGCCTTGAGGGGGTGTGATGTAAGAACGATGATAGTGTGAACTTCGAAATAATGCTTTAGTTTCCTCGAGGCTACTACTAGGGCGAATGAGAGCTTCTACAATGGGAGATATCTCTGCTCGGCATCTAATAATGTTTTTCTCGCGTAATACACTGGGTGTTGGATCCCTGCCACCTCGCATATTAGCGCAAAGCTGACGGCATGATGGGATACAGATAGATATAGGTATAAAAAATCCTTTTGCTATGGTATGACAAGCAGTGGTGGAGTGCTTAGGTAGGATTTGAGCTCGTCCAGTGCTTGTGAGCAATCTGGGTTCCATTCTATCGATTTACTTCCCTTCAGGAGCTGGAAAAAAGGCTTGCACTTTTCGGAGGATCTGGAAATGAAGCGATTCAATGCAGCGAGCATCCTAGTGAGCTTCTGCACGTCCCGAATTGTGCGAAGAGGCTGCACTCTTTGGATTGCTTCGATCTGGTCTGGATTAGCTTCTATGCCTCGCTTACTGACCAAGTACCCAAGAAATTTTCCTGACTGGACACCGAAGGAGCACGTGCTCGCATTAAGCTTCATCTGGTACTTCCTAAGGGTTTCGAATGTACTTGACAGATCTGAAAGGTGATCTTCTTTCTTTTTTCTCTTAACGAGCATGTCATCGATGCATACCTCCATCGTGTTCCCCATTTGGATCTTAAATGTTTTAGTAACCAGCCGCTGATAGGTTGCCCTGGCATTTTTTAGCCCAAAAGGCATGACCTTGTAACAATATAAACCAACTGTTGTGATGAATGCCGTCTTGTCCTGTTCCGGTGCATACAAGGGGATCTGATGATATCCCGAATATGCGTCCAGGAAACTCATTCGCTCGTGGGCTGCGGTGGCATCCACTAGATGGTCTATCTTTGGGAGTGGGAAGTTATCCTTGGGGCATGCTTTGTTGAGGTCGGTGAAGTCGATGCAAACTCTCCACTTCCCATTATTCTTTGGGGGCTGCTATGAAGCACCTTCTCGCCATTGCTTGGTCACCGTGGATCTCCATTACTCCTTGCTCGGTTACAAATTTAAGCTTCTGATGGTAGGTCGAGGGGACTGACTTCATCGCATGGAGCCATACCCTACCGAGGATGGCCTGGTATGGCGAGTCGATGTCAACTACCAAAAACTCAATCATCTTCGAGATGTTTCCAGCTCGTACTGGTAGTGCTATCTTTCCCAGGGGCATGGTCATTTTTCCAATGAAGCCGAACAGAGGAAAAGTAGCTTCTTTTAGGTCGGCGACGCTCAGCTTCAATTTTCTGAATAAGTCGAGGTACATTACTTCGGATGAGCTTCCTTGATCGACGAGCAACTTCTCGACGTCAAAGTTGGCTATCCTAAGTGTAATGACAAGAGAATCATGATGTGGGATTCTTACTCCCACCAGATCTTCATCTGTGAAAACGATATGCTTGTTATAGTTGACGTCCTCTGCTCGTCTACGCTTTCTTGACTGGGACTTTGCTGGATCGATTTGAAAGGCCTGCATTACCGCCGTAAGTTTTTTTACTTCCATCCGAGCTGAGTTCCCTTGTATCTGCTTGATGTCAGATGCTCCGTGGATTACTGTGAGCTCATGTCCGACATCTTCCTCCAACACGTTGTCAGGTCTCGCTTCCCTATTGGCAGCCACTTTCTCTACCCTTTTCTCCACGTAGTCATTCAAGTGCCTAGACTGGTCCAACTTCTCAAGGTGAGAGTTAAGAGCCTTGCAGTGTTCGGTCTTATGTCCTCCCCCTTTGTGCAAAGCGCATTTGAAATGTATTATTCCTCTTCGAAGGGTCTCCTCCCATTTTTCGTGGCCATTTGAAGAACGTCTCATCCTTGATCTTCATGAGAATTTTGTAAATTGGCTCTTTGAAGACGGTGTTGACCGCCTGGAATGATTTTGTCACATCAGGGTTGCCTCCGTTCTTGGAGCCATTCTTGCCCCCACTCTTTCCTCCTTTCTTCTGGTTCTCAACTTTCTCACTTCCCTTGGTGGTGAGCTTAGCTCGACCGTTTTCTCCTGCGTTAAGGCTGGTGACATCTTCCACCTTTGCATATTTCTCTATCCAGGCCATCAAGTCGTCAACGGCCATAGCTTCCTTCTTCGTCAGGGACTGGTAAAGGAGGGAAGAGCTAGGTAGCCCAATTTTGAAGGAAGCCACTGCCACCTCTTTCGCGCAGTACTCGATCTCATTGAATAACTCCTAGTACCTTTTTGCATAGTCTCGTAGGGTCTCCTGAGGCGTTTTCTTCATCTTCAGCAGAGAATCAATCCTTTTGGGGTGGGAACTACTGGTAATGAATCGGGCCGTAAAGTGTTCGGCCAGAGATTTGAAATTCTTGATCGAACGGTGGGGAAGCCTTTCGAACCACTTCTATGCTACATCGTGCAAGCTCGAGGGAAAGATGCGGCACATCAACGCATCTCGATGATTCCAGAGGGCCATGGCTTGTCGATATTGCCGGATGTGATCGATGGGACCAGTTTTCCCATCGTAAATCTTGAACCTTGGAATGTCAAACTTCTTGGGAGCACTTCCTCTTCAATTTCCTTTGTGAAGGGTGACTTCATATGGGTTTTGAGAGCTCTCCTCGTGAGTTATCTGGTTGATCTTGCTCTGTGGCGAGCAGGATGTTGGTCCATTTCTCTGCGGACTAGGTTTCGTATGTTCTCGTAGCTGCGAGCAGGGCTCTGGTAGCGGCGAGATCTTCGAAGCTGTTCGTGGAGGTCATCGTCTGACTCATCATCTTCAACTTTTTGGTATTCTCGCCTAGGGATCCTTCCTTGGCTGCGAGATTTGGTCGCGTGAGGGCTAGGAGTGCGATATGGGCATCTCCTGGTGTGGGGACGTAGTTCCTTCTCCAGTCTTTCCAGTCTTCTTTTTAGGACAACATTCTCAGCCTCATACTTGCGAGAAGACTCCCTCTGCTCATGGAGCCTTGCCTCGTATGCATCAATTAATCTGGATATCTGTGTGGACCTTGCTGGTCCCTGACTTTCTTCTGAGGCTGGCCTTTCCGGGCGAGCTCTCTGATCTGATCGCCAGACTTCAAACATAATCCTGCGAGGAGCAGGTGGTTCTTGAATATCCCCTGCTTGAGGGGCATTGCTGCTGTGACCAGACATCTTAGACTCCTTTCTGGGTGTGGGCTCTTCTCAGGGAAAGATAAACGTTTCCCACAGACGGTGTCAATTGTGGTGACAATTATTATGCAACACAAATAAATATGAGAGAAGTAATTACCGAGAAAGAACAAGGAAAAAACTAAATGCCAATCACACAACAAGAGATATACGTGGTTCAGCAAAGATGTGCCTACGTCCACGATGGTGCAGTCAGTATTATTTCATGAGTAAAGATAATAGAACTTGTCATTTTGACCCGGACCTAGGGTTTAATATATAAATTTACATGTAGGTGAGTGGAGGTAATGGGTTCCTCCACGTTTCCCATCTCCCCTATGACTTCCCTTTATGTTATCATGGGAGGAGACTGGATCAATATAAAAAATAAAGGGCCTGGACTTTGGGCCGCCAGGAGTTGGCTACTCGTCCATATCCATGGTTCTCAATTCTGGGTACCCACAATACTATACTTTTATGTTGCCATTGTTATCACTGGATTGATCTTACAAACACCTTGAAGGGTGGTGCTATTTCTAGCATCATCATTTTGGTGCCATCTGTGGGAACGAGAAGACATAATTCTTCCTTTCCTAGCTTAACCTCACCGTAAACTTTGGTGGTGAACTAGGCCTCACCCCTTGCATGGAGTTGTTTCACCTTTGAAAGAGGTCCTTTAAGGTATTAAGCTCATCTTCTTCACAAGCTCTTTAGTTTTAACATATGGCATCGGAGTTACCACATCCTCCTCTTCCATCTGGTGCTGGGGGACCTAGTTCCATCTAGGCTCCACCCCAGTCCAAAATTGCTGAGGTGGCAGCTGTCTTGAAGTCCTTGGCTACAACGCAGCAAGCATTGAAGGAGTAATTTGCACAGCTCAGTCAAAATATGATGAGGCCGCCTGGGGTCTCTTCGGAGATGATTACTTCGGTAGATGTTCAACCCCATCCTGAATCCAGGGGACCACCCCAAGCACTATAAAAATACAAACTTACCCCTCAACGGAGCAGGGACGTTACTGACACTAGACAATTACGTCTGGGGAGGCAACAAAACGCTTGTCATAAGGATATGTATGATGATATAGAGGCAAAAGATGCTACAGAGGACTGCTGGGAGACGTATGAGGTTTCAAACAACACTGTACGTCCTATCTAACAAAGTCGAGGTTTAGGGGGCAGAAGAGATGGTGGTGCCTAACAAAGAGGATCAGCTTTTGATCGCTTAAGTAGAGGGTCTGCCTTTTAAAGGCTCGACTCAGTTAATGACCTTAGACAAAGGATATCTAGGTTAAGAAGTGTAGTAGGCTCACAAAGGGAAGATGGGGAACATAGGTCTCATCGTGGTCGACTCCATCATGGCTGACCCCAACAAGGCCGAGACAGGGATTAGGAGGAGGTCAATAGTTGACGTTGTGCAGTGCTTGGGGAACCCTCACTTCACCCCCTTGGAGGTGGCTAGGGACAACCTCTACTGGACCGATGTTTCAAAGCTATGGAATGGCTCCATTCAATGTCCTGAAGAGAAGATAGGGGACCTCATCAAAAGTCGAGACCTACTGCAAAGAGGTTTCTCAGAGGGCTCCCCATTCGTGGTAAGGATAGTGAAATTCCCAACCCCTGCCAAGTTCAAACCACCTATGGTGTCTCCAAAGTATGATGGTAGTACCAACCCTGTGCATCATATAGTGATGTACTAGTCTACAACGGACATTTATTCAATCCCAGATGAGATGAAGTGCCGGGCCTTCTTTGGGACTTTGACGGGAGATGCATACATCTTGTTCACCTTTCTTCCGAAGAATTCTATCGAGAAATTTAAGGACTTGGATGAAAAATTCATTCACAATTTCTATTTTGGGGTAAGACCTCAGAAGAAAACCACTCATCTGCTATACGTCAAGCAAGGAAAGAATAAGATCCTAAGAGATTATATTGCTAGATTCAATAAAAATAAATTGGAGGTTGAAGATTATGAAGAGAATAAATTTATGCCTTCCCTCATTAGAGGAATCCATAAAAGGAAGTTATTGTGGAAGCTTGCAGAAGACCCTCCTAAGTCCATGGCAGAGCTATTGGCAGGTCATGAACATTGAAGAGGCTATGGACGCAAAGTATGAGGATGAGAACGAAAGTGGCAGAGGGAAGTTCCAAAGGAAGAAAGATAAAAAAAGAGGTATATCGATGATAAGTTTGCATACTATACTCCTCTAACTGTGAGCTGCGAACCCATCCTCAATGAGATTAAGAATGACCGGTCCTTGAGATGGCCAGATAAGCTGAAGGCTCCTCCGTATAAGAGGAACAAGAACCTGTGGTGTGAGTTCCACCAAGACCACGACCATGTGACAGACAAGTGCTTATCCTTGAAGGATGAAATCGAGAAGATGTTAAAGTCTAGAAAGCTAAGGAAGTATGTATACGGTAAAGCTCCTAAGAGGGGAAGAGATGACCCTAAAAAGAAAAGAAATGAAAGATGTCGAGATGATACCCCAATGAGAAGAGACGATGACTCAGATGGTGATGATGAGGACAATCCAGACCTCCCACCGAAAGATGACAATGCCCCTGTGAAAAGGGTTGGTATGATCTCCTTCGGTGTTAACCCCGTATGTGTAAGTATAACAGGGGTGTCTCTGAAGTAGCCGACCGTAAAGTTCATGTGGCAGAGGCTAAGTCAGTGACCAAAGTAGAGGTTATGAATCTGGCATCTTCAGAGGCTAATTAGAAGATAAAGAAGGTAGATATGGATACTCTTATAGTTGGATTCTCCCGACTACTTCAAAGGTTTCTTGGCTCCGCATGATGACCCTTTGGTAATAACAATAAGATTCTATGGATGCGAGGTACAGAGAATCCTCGTAGATAGAGGAAGTTCAATGGACGTGATGTTCTGGCCCTGTTTTAAGAGACTATGCCTCAGCAGAGCTAGGTTGGTACCCTATCATCATCTGTTGATAGTCTTTAGTGACAAAAAGGTCCATCCGTTGGGCATGTATGAGATGGATGCGCGAATGGGTGATGATTGACCTAAGAGGTTGACCTGGAAGATCAATTTTTTCGTTATGGATGAAAACGTCTTCTAGACTTACAACCTCATCATAAGATGAGTTGCCCTTAAGGAGTTTGAGGCCGTTCCATTAACGGTCCACCAAATGCTAAAATGTTTGACCCCCTACGGGGTAGGGGAAGTGCAAGGTGACTAGACCATGGCACGAGAATGCTACTTCAACTCGGCGGAAGAGAGAGACGCACATAAGGGGGCAACAACCACATATACCATTGATACACTTGATCATGGGGATGAAACAACATTAAAGAAATGAGAGGACATGAAAGAGGTAGAATCCACCGTCCTCAATGAGGACGAACCAAAAAAAACTATCCAAATCGACAAGGCCCTAAAACTCGAGATCAAAGAAGGGCTGATTAGATTTTTGAAGAAGAGGCAGAGTATCTTTGCTTGGATCCATGCAGACATGCCTGGCATCAACCCGAAGGTTATATGCCACAAACTCAATGTGGCAGAAGATGATAAGCCAATCAAATAAAGATAAAGAGTTTAATCGAGGGAAAAATATGATGTCATTAGGGAAGAGGTCAGAAAGTTGAAAGAGGCAGAATCCATCAGGGAGTTCATATACCCATATTGGTTATAAAATGCCATCATTGTGCCCAATGCTAACGAAAAATGGAGGATGTGCATAGACTTCACTAACCTGAATAAGTCTTTCCCAAAAGATAGCTGTCCCTTACCTCGAATTGATCAGATGGTAGATGCTACGGCAGGGCATGAACTTATGAGCTTCATAGATGCATATTTAGGCTACAATCAGATCTTTATGGATGGTGATGACTCAAAGAAGACAACATTCATCACAGACAAGGGGACCTATTGCTATAAGGTCATGCCTTTCAACTTGACGAATGCAGGGGCCACGTATCAACGTCTTGTAAATAATATGTTTAAAGATTAGATTGGCAAGACCATGGAGTTATATATAGATGATATGTTAATGAAAATCTTGAAGTCCTGCACTCACGTAGCCGACCTGGAGAGAACTTTTGACACTATGGACTTATATAGGATGAAGCTCAATCCTGCCAAGTGTGTCTTTGGAGTAGGAGCTATAAAGTTTATTGGAATCATCGTCAATCAAAGGGGAATAGAGGCCAACCCTGAGAAGATCAAGGCTTTGCTTGATATGAAGAGACCAAGAAGTATAAAAGACAATTAGAGGCTCACTAGAAGAGTCGCTGCACTCAACAGATTTATTTCCAGAGCTACGGACAAGTGTCTTCCATTTTCCAAGGTGCTTAGAAAGGCCTTCGAATGGTACGAAGAGTGTGACAAGGCCTTTATGAAGCTCAAGTCCTACCTTGGATACCCCCTTATCTTATCCTATCCCATTCTGGGGGAGAAGTTGTATGTTTATCTAGCAGTCTCAGAGTCAGCTATTAGCGTAGCCATAATACGGGAACATGATGATGTACAGAGGCATGTATACTTCAATAATAAGGCACTTCAAGGGTATAAAGAGAACTATTCTCAGATGGAGAAGTTGGCCTATGATTTGATACACGCTTCTAGCAAGACGAAACCCATTTCCAAGCCCACTCTATGGTCATCCTCGCTAACTCCCCACTAAGGCAAGTCCTCCACAAGCCCAAGAATTCAAGCAGATTAATGACCTGGGCCATAAAGTTGGGAGAATATGACCTTATTTATCAACCCAGGGTGGCCATCAAAGGGCAGGCACTCGCAGACATTGTTATTGAGTTCATATGCGAGGCGGCTGAGATTGAGAATATCCCAGAGATTGTAGAGAGATCAAACAGTAACGTCTTTCAAAACCCGAAAGAGGTTGTGTCTAGCAAAGCCATAAAAGGAGTAGTTGAGAATGAGGAAGATAGGTACCTTTTTTGACAAGGGACCCTATCAGAGGGGAACTTCTCTTCAAATGAAGATGTTTGGAACCTCCTCATTGATGGGTTTTCTTGAGAAAGTGGAAGCGGTGCATGGCTGATACTGTCAGCTCTGGATGATACCGACGTTGAATATGCGCTAAGGTTCAACTTCAAATCATCAAATAATGATTCAGAATATGAGGCCTTGATAGCAATCCTCTCCTTGGCAAAAGACCTTAAGAGTTGGTCGACTCCTACTTCACAGTGACTCAAGGTTAGTTATCAACCAAGTACTTGGAGTATATGAGGCCAAGGATGAAAAGATGGATAAATATTTGAAGAGGGTAAGAACCATGCTAGAAGTCTTCGAAGAGGTTAAGATGAAGAAGGTACCTTGATAAGACAAAAGTCGTGCAGATGCACTAGAAAGGTTGGCTTTTGTAACAAGGACAAGCATTAGAAAGATAGTACCCGTCGAGATCCTGCGCAAATCAACCATTGAGTAAGAAGAGGTGGCCAACTCTTGCCTCAACTAGAACCTAGAGGACTCATGGATGGACCCCCTTATCAGATATATCAAACAGGGAGAGCTATCAAAATTGCAGTTAGAAAGTAGGAAATTGAGGTATAAAGCTACCAAGTTCTCAATAATAAGAGGTGTCCTATATAGAAAAGGATCCCTATTACCTCTCCTCAGACGTGTCCATCCCACAGAGGTCCCCCACGTCATACAAGATGCACACGAGGGTTCTTGCTCCAATCACATAGGAGGAAGACCTTTAGCCAAGAGGATAATTACGCAAGGATACCGGTGGCCGACCTTGGCCAAAGATGCTACTGCCTACGTGAAGAGGTGTGACAAGTGCCAGAGATTATCCACTATCCCTCATCAACCTCATCAACCTATGATGTCAATCAATTCTCCTTATCCATTCACAGTATAGGGGATTGACTTGGCAGGAACATTGCCAAGAGCTGCTAATAATTATTGATTTTTGATAGTAGTAATTGATTACTTCTCCAAGTGGGTAGAGGCTGAGCCGATGATCACGTTTACAGAGCAGAAGACCATCCAGTTCATCTGGAAGAGCATTATATCCAGACATGGCCTACTGATCCTGAAGATCCTTAACCTTTTGTGAGTTATTCTCGCTAAGCCCAAGGTCGGCCTTGGCAGCAATTGATACCTTCTCCCACCTCAGAGGTGTCCTCGGTTCCATCGATGAAGAGGTGGCAAAAGGACCAAATTCCCACGCCCCTGAGGCAAATAAATACCGTGGTTTCTAATTGTGATTTTTAGTCTGGGTAACCAATAACATCTTCTTGTCAGACTTCCTAACAAGGAAGTTGTAATAGGTGGGATGGTTTTTAGCAGAGGATGGGACATATCATCCTGTGAAGACCCTAACTAGAAGGTCTGAGTGATGGAATTCCTTCCAAAGGACAATATCACCAATCATCACCCTCCAGGCATTGGGGGATAATTGTGAAGGGGCCTGGTTGATATAGGAAAGTATGGCTCTGATCGAAGGATAGATGGGGAGACAGAATCCCAGCTTAAACATCTACTCGTACACATAGATTTCACCATCTCGGCCACAAAAGGCTCTCTCACCTCTCAGAGGTCTCCTAAGTGTAATGGAGGGACCTATAGAATAAATATGCCTAAAGGCTAAGAGGTCGTACTCAGTAATATTACTCTCAATCTCGACGGCCTCTGAGGTATCAATGTCACTCTCATGACCATCATCCTCATCCCTGGCAACATCAGCCTGGGCAGGTGTAGGAACACCTCTAGGGAACCTCTGAGTGAACTCAACCCCTATAGAGGCCGAGAGGGGAACAACATCAATGGGTGGGGGAATAGCCGCACTCGGCCCCACAACTTCAACATTAGAAGAAGTTCGTGAATTGCTAGCACCGTTGTGGGACGAGACATGACTTTGGACCTCGGCCTGATCAGGGACCTGATCTTGCCTAATAGAGAAGTCCATAGACTCTTGGAAATGAATCTACAGACATAGGGTCTGAGGTAGATGACTCAGACTCAAACATTAGAGAAGGGTCAATTGGATCCTCGGCTGGCTCAGCAGGCTCTGCTGGGTCGGGATAAATCACCTTCAGAGGTGGAGGGAAGATAAGTCTTAGGGGGGAGGCCTCTGCCCTATGAGGTTCCTCTTGGGCTAGTTCGATCGGCCTAATTTTCGCAAAGGTATTTTATTTAAGAGAGGGAAATATTCCATGATCTTATAAAGAGGTATGAGCATAAAGAAGATTACCCTACACTATAAAGAGGTCTGAGCATAAGAGAGGGCTTGTTCTACACGAGGTTACATCTATCTCAAACACCTACTTCGACTGGGCATCAGTCGAGGCAAGTAAGGACTCATGGGTTCAACCACCCTTCAACATCATTATCGGCCCCAATCGATATTGCAGTCATCAGCTGAGATCAATAATGTTATGTGGGATCAATCATCTGGAAACATTATCATTGTCCCAGGCCGACGTTACAACTACTCCTACCTAACCTCAGCCAGCCTACCTAGCTGAGGTCATCATGAATAACCTCGAATAAAGCAACAATCAGACTTCACCAACCTCATACTCTTCCAGGTCAAGGTTGTACTAGTCAAGGACAAGGCCGAGCATTTATAAGCATATGTAAGGTTAGGAAAACGTTCTCCTCACCTGAACCTCATACTCTTCTGCCATTGTTATCACTGGATTGAGCTTACAAATACCTTGACGGGTGGTGCTATTTTCATCATCCTCATTTGATGGCATATAATTTGTTTCAGTTTGGTTCGATTGGTAAAGAGAGTATTCTTAAAAGCCATAGGTGGGGGGGTTTACCTATCACATTTGAGAATGAGGACCACTATCCAATTTAGTCATGTTCTTAGTTGATTAGTAAATTTTGAATAGTAAATTATGCATGACTATCCAATTTATATCTTATTTTAACCATTGCGTTTAGTGCAATACGACAATCTCATTTTTACTATATGCACTAAGATTTTATTTAAACATTTATACTTTCCTGCTGAGAAGATTGATACGAGATTCAGTTTTATTAATATTTTTGTTATGTATTGGGCTTAAACTATAAAACTTACTTTTTGAGATTTTTTTTGTTTTCTATGTCCCTCACTCTCTGGTATGTACATTGTTTCGGTTTTGTATTTCTTTGTTTTATATTTCTACAAAGATGCCTAAATATGGTTCAAAGATTTTTTTCTTTTTCATGTATATTCGTTTACCCCACTTTTAATTTCTATTTTTTCATTACAAGTGTATTTCACATGTATAATTAGTACTTTTTTTCATTAGTGATAAATTTGCTGTGATAAATTTTGTCATTATGTTAGTCAGAACTATAATAATCATATAGGTCACTGCCCTACAAGCATTATTAGTATAACAGACTACTCTCAAATAACAGCTGTTATAAAAGACTAAGATTTCTTTTAAACAGAAATCAGAGGATTAATCACTCTCTTAAATGACAGTTCTTCTAAACAAATTGAGTTAGAAAAATTCAATACGATAGTGTCTTCTTGACAATATTTGGAATGTTAGAGACAAAGCACATAAACTTTCCATTTATAATGCTTTATCATGTTATTTTAGTACTCTAGACTGTCATTATATGCGATAGTACCTTTTTTATATTTTGTGATAGTGATACCCATGGTATCTATGGTGATCTCCCAGAAACTCATCCCTAGGTTTATGACATTTGTATATTGATATGATTATTTTATTATACATCCTGATTATATTTTTTTCTCCTATTTTTAGTTAGAAGAACCATAGGTATTTTGGAAGATTCCCCCCATGTCGTACTAGATAATGCATGTGGAATTGGTTGATTTCCAAATTATGGTATGAGTTTTTTTATCTTCCTCTCTATATGGATTGAACATATGGAAATTTTACATGATATGAAATACTGGGAATGAATTTGGTGCTATATTTTCCCCTATTTTCATGATGCTAATTGGAGGTTTAGTCTAGTGTGTATAATCATTTAATTAATTAGTGAAATAGGAATTCCTATGCAAATTCATGGTGGTGCTAGTGTGTATAATCATTTAATGAACTTGCTAAAATCTTTTAAAACTCGGGGATCTCACCCGTTTATATCTTTTCTCTTGCTATATATACACATTGATATATTATAAGTTACCCACCGCAAGGGCGCCAATGATGATCATCCATTGTAGGGTCTTTGGAGCTGTGACATGTGCGGACTATTACATGATTTTGTTTTATCCACTTCTCATTTTCGGTATCTCTAGTCAAGGATCATTTTTGTATCTCGGGTGTGTGTGTACCCAGGTGTTTTAATAGTTGTAGATTTTTACTTTTCAGCTACTTATTATTTTATAGTTCGTTGCCCGTCATCTTATTCAGGTATATTCTTTTATTGTGTAGATGTTATATATATTCTATGCTCATATTTCATGGTTGTGGTTATGCGTTATGCCTTGTATTTGTTGTTGTTAACATTTTTTTGGCATCTGTTTATTATTATATTGGGTGGTTAGTTATATATTTAGTTGTGCGACAGTTGATCATGAGAATGTGCCATCTGAGATTCCTGTTTTATTTTAATAGAGGGATGGCCACCCATTATTTCAATAAGCAGGTTATCACAGGTTGAGGACAAGACATGTGAAATGTGGCAAAAGCGTTGGTGTGCTACAAAAGATGACAATTGTGCCACGAGTGGTTTGATGAATCAACATATTTTTAGTTATATAGAAAGTTTATTTTTTGTATGATATCGTCATTCAGTTGCTCAATTTGCGAATGGTGTCCTGCTGTGTCCTCATATCTGTATTGTGTTTTTGAGTAATGGAAAATTTATGCATTTGTTTATAAGATGTCCTATATGGACAAGTAGCATTATTGTTGGAGTATATTTTGTTTCTTAAACAGGTGGATTGTCATATAGATTAAGGAAATTTTGCCCAAAATTTAAAAATTGTGTACACTTTCTTTTGTTCTGAGATGAATCTTTCTAAACTATTGACAATTATCCTATTGAAACATTTTTGATATTTTATTGCTAATATGCCAATAAGAGTGTGGTGTAATCATAGTAAGGGTTTATATATTGTTAAATAGGTGACGTTGTTTATATCAGGTCTTGAACGAATTATTTATGTTGTTGAAGTATTTTTTTTATTCTTTAAACAGATGGATGCTAAAAAAAACAAAGGACATTTTTCACAGTTTTTTACTTATATTTTTATCTTTATTTGTATTCAAATAAAATTTTGGACTTAAATTGTACTCAAATAAATAATTTTGGAAAAAATATATGTCGTTCAGGAAAATTGATCACGATTGATACTTTGGAAAATTACACTACAATAAAAAAACCTTTATGACTTGACCACACAATTCATACTTGGGAGAATTGTCATTGTGCCTTCAGGCACGGGCATACCCTAGTATATATATATAAGAGAAGTCTCACCTACATCATGCTCTATACATTATTCATACATCACACCTAGTTGTAGGGTCTAAAATACTTTTTTTTTTTCAAATTGTTTATTTTTCTCTTAAATTAACCTTCTAATAAACCCATTTTCTAAAAATTAGGTCAAAATACAATTTGTAGCTATTTTTAAAAAATTCACTAAAGGTCTCAGATTATAGCATAGCGATAGTCTCAAACTATGTGGTGAGATTTTATAGCTTAAATGCTTTCACAGCATTGGTACTCTCGTGAGTGAGATGGAGAGTATCCCGTGCTTCCATAAATGGGGTGAACGTCATGATGTGGCGAAACTCGTCAGGGGTGATTGCTCCAGAAATTGCACTAAAGTCGCATGTGTTAAAATTAATACATTTAATATCATCATTTGTCCAAGAAGTGACATGTTTAAGACAATCGACATTGTCGTTAGTCATAGTGGGTGGTGTCTACCCTCTTTCACGCATAAGCCAAACCCTCTGGTCAATAGATTTTAAAGCAGACCTCATTCTAACTTTTCAATATACATAATTTGACCCATCAAAAATAGGTAGCCTATCATACAAATTATCCATATAATCCCAAATTTAAAGATCACACAAAAAATTAGTGTAACCTTCTCTGATACCAATTTGAGAAACTACGGGGGGAGCTATACGAAATTGCTTGTATCTTAGTCCAAACACACAAATTCACTTCTTACCAAATTTTATCTTAATTTAATTTATAGGGAACATGAAATATTAATTGAGCTAACTATCCAAACCAAAACAGATAGAAGAATAAGTAAAAGAAAAATCCCTTTCCGGCAAAACCATTAATTTAAGCAGTATTAAAGAATTTAATAGACAAATAATGACTTAAAAACTACTTGGAGATTCAATAAGTATAATGCATAAGAGTCTTCAAATCTTCAAAAGAAAATGATGCAGTTTAGCACCGCCTCGAGTAAGCAGATCTTGCCATAGTATCTATCGATCCACCTCGGAATCTCAATTCCTTTCTTCTTTAGAAGTATAGCCTTGACTTCGTGATTCAGCCGTAGAGAAAATCTCTACAAGGGTTTGAAAACTTTTAATGTGTTCTTCTGGATTTGAAAAAGTGATTTTCAAATATCCAAACGATTTAGGTGAAAAATTGGTAGAATATGATCACAAAAATAACTCTAACAAGGCTTCTTAAAAAGTCTGATCCCGCATTTCTATTTATAGGGAAAGTTATTGCAAAGAGATAGGGATTAAAGATTATAAAAGATTTGTTTTAATAAACAAAAACATGCATACTCGTTCAAAGGAATTGACATCTCGTTCGAATGATGTGCCTTATCTCATTCAAACAGTTTCTAGCGAAACTTTGAACGACATTCCAGAGCGTAGTCAAAAGGCGACGTTCCATATCTCATTCGAACGACATAAAAATCTCGTTCTAACGAGTTAGCAAGTTTTTTTAAAAAAAATTAAAAATTATTTAAAAACATTTTGAAATCATTTAAATGCAAACTCATTTAAAAAAACAACCCCTGGATAATTAAAGTCTTTACCAAACCACCTCATAACTCTTCTAAATGATGTTGTGACGAATGATCTTGAATCCTTAAAATGTCAACTAATTCTTCTACTAGAATACGTGAAATTAGTCGTCTAGGTGGAGGGTGTAATGGGATAAGCCAAATGAAAATAAAATGAGAAATTTTAAAAATTTCTCTTACACTACAATCTCCCACTTGGGCCACATAAATCATCCTAAAATTATAAAACATTAATAGCTCAAACATGACTGTCGAGATTCGTAATTGACAATCATAGGACAATCTAGTTTAGAAAATCATCAAAGGAAGTCTAGAATTAAAAGAGTCTCGTATTCAATTGGGTCACAACATAGAAGAATTTCGGTAATTAAGATACTTTCAAATTCAACATTATGATAAAGGGTCAAAATTCTTTTCCTTGTAAAAGATTTTATCAAAAACATAATTGTAAAAACCACAAATGAAACTGTAATAATCAAGGAAAATGTATTCTCATACAACGTTAAAGATCTTTTACTATACTCAAAATAAATCCCTTACTATGAAATTTAAAAAAATATATTTTAAAGGGCATCTAGGTTTTTTGAACTGATTCCTAAATGACATAAGAAAAGGAATCTAAGAATTTATGGTTTGTGTTGTAAGCATCCTTATATCGAATTAAAACTATTTTTTGCAGTACTCTTGTTTTGTCATACAAAAAGAATTATTGTCATTGTTATCGAACAATACATTTAATTTACACAATATAGCTTAAAATATATATGTTACATAATGGATATTCATATTTTAGTCTCTAGCATTATGAGATTTTGCATAAACTTTATGCTTAATCCGTTTAAGAATTCTTCAAAAAATTTAAAATTGTGTCACACGCTAATTTAATCACCAATAGCGGTTTCATTAAATAAAACTAAATTAGGATGATTTAACACTTTTAAGTGAAACTTAACTTCTTCACTTCACTGTAAGTATTCTCGAGAGCATTAAAATGGATAAAACATGCAAGTTTCAGAAATAAAATGATATTCAATTAATGAGTAAATGGCTCACTACATTAACGCTATGAGTTGACAACACATTCATTTATAACATTTTACTAATGTGAGTTTCCTTTTGTAATAACTTTGAATAATTACATATAACTTTATTGAGTACTATGTTAAGTAATTTAGATGAATATGTTATCTAGGATAACCTTTCACTACCTAATTACATCACTCCTTACTGTTTTTCAGTTAGTCAAGATCAATTTCCTTTGAAAATTTATCTTGATTGACGAAATAAACAAAATACATCCCATTAATATCTTTACATATATAAGCATAACAAGTTATTATTACCACTTTTATCTTTAAATTTAATATTCACAAGCATTCTAGTCGGGTTACTTTGGTGACTACCAAACTATTTATTATCGAAATATTACATTATTTAATTAATTGTTTAATGGTTTCAACAATCATTAATGTTTTCAATAGGCATAAATGAGTAGTGTGCATATAAATTAAGGAAATATATGGACTATTTGGAGCAACCTATATTAACCTCAATTAAAAAATATATTGCCCCTTAATATTAATTTAAACATTGTAACCAGAGTATTTGGAGTAACCAAATCACAACGGATTAATCAATTATCATAATGAAACCATTAATAATCAAAATACCTATAAAAAAAATAATCTAAGCACTCAAAATCATATTCAGACTCCTTGGAACAACCTAAACATTGTTCTTGAATGTATTCATAAAATACAACATTTACAGTTTATTAGATGAGACCACTTTGGTCGAATCATAACCTAATCATGAAATAAATACTGAGTTGAAAACATTAAGGCATGCTTATAGTATTTCATAACTCATATTGGATACAATAAACATATACCCATTAATCTAATATTTACAATTTTGAATTTTAGCACCTAATTAACCTTCACCTAAATATTAGTTCTGATTTTTTTTAAAATCTTTCGAGGTTACATAGATGCAAAAGAAATTACTCATTAATGTTCATTTAATAATTTTAATTGTACATTTGAGAAACCAACTTACAAGGAACAAGCCACTTTATCATCGCATCAACAACCTAACATTCATAATTATATTTGGACCTTCAAACAACCAAATTTATACACAATAATGTAATATTTATAATTATAGACCAGGGCACGTTGAGAGACATATAATCTAACATAATATAAATATTAGTGTCAAAACCTTAACCATAAATATAATATTCATAAGAATATTTGGTGTATAGAAAAAACATCACATAACATGAATATTATGATAGCCAAATAAGTAAGAAAAAATTATATGGGTATTAAAACACATAAAATGGAGAAATCCGAAACTTTCAATGACGAAAAAGTTGAGTAATCCTTACAAAAGTGTTAACAAAAACTTTTGAAACACTCACTAATAAGAAAAATTTTAAAAAAAATTACAGAGAGAAATAGCCGTGAACTTAATTACCAAGTATGACAAATTTAAGGTTTTAAAGGCTTAAACAGGCTCAAATAGCCAAAATAGCGTCCATCACAAAAATGGTGAGTTTTGATCATTAGGACTTTTCGATTGACATAAAAAAATCATTAAATTATGAGCAAGTTAATAGTTTTAATTTCAATTATTGAACTGTAACAACCCTCCTAATTAAATACCGGGTGATCAATCCTTTATTAAATTATAACCAAGGTGAACGGTTGGTTCATTCTTAGCATCACTGTCTCAAAATAACTTTTCATATTAAAAACCCTAAATAATTAAGCTAAGTGACAAAACCATTTCTTTAAGACATCAATCCCATATTTAATTTAAAACCAACATTTAAAACCATTCATAATCCATAGTAGAAGAGTCACACAACAACTAGACTGGAAGAGATAATCCAATCAATTTAAGCATTCAACAAATAAATTCCAACTGTAAAACTTCAAAGGAAAAACATCCTGATAGTAAAAATTATAAAGTATAAATACTGGAAGTAAACGAATCACAGTCTC
Source organism: Sambucus nigra (assembly GCA_949130495.1). Classification (NCBI taxonomy): domain Eukaryota; kingdom Viridiplantae; phylum Streptophyta; class Magnoliopsida; order Dipsacales; family Adoxaceae; genus Sambucus; species Sambucus nigra. The sequence goes on from OX422219.1 coordinate 58,716,260, forward strand.
TGATAAAACCAACTGAATAATGGAAAAAGGGTGACACATGCCCAACTGGATAAAATAGAACTAGAAGTGGAATCAATAATGAGGTCATCTAAGCAAGAGGCTTGCAACTCCCACCTAAGCTGCAGCACGTTCCTTCCAAAGGATCCTAAGCATGACACCCTTGTGGTTGGGCACCTGTAATATATACATATATATAATAAAGAGAAGAGATAAATGGAAGCGGGTCAAAGCCCAATTGTAAAATAGTTTAAAAATTAGTTTAGCAAGTATTTAAAATTCTTACCGTCTAATGCCACAATCATATTAGTATGCGGCACTCTCTTGAGGAATTCTCACCTCTCTTCTAATGTGCACACCTACTGCACTATTTATCCCAACAGTTCAGCTTTTCCTAAAATTCTCATAAGATTTCATGCCGACAATTACTAGTGTTAAGATAGTTAATTTCTAAAGGCTAAGTTTTCACAAAACTCTAATTTTATTATAAAAGTTCTCAGTGTTGCCTCAAACTTTTCACACACTTTTAAATATCAGAATATTTATTCATTACTCAACTACTTTTAATCACAGTAGAAAGTTTACCAATTTAAATTCTCTCTCTATATATATATATTGATCACTCTCATAATATATATATATATATATATATATATATATATATATATATATATATATATATATATATATATATATATATATATATATATATATATATATATATATATATACTATCGGCACCCCATATAAATTTATGGTGCGGGCATACTCTGCTATCAAGTCCCCGTAGCACTCGTACTAAGGGAAATACCAATTCAGAATCACTCTCGAACTGTATTAACACAAAACACATACAAATTGAGGCGAAGCATAGTTCCGAGTCACTAAGAGGTCAGCACATACCGTCACATCTCTTAGGACCGTCTGACTATCTATTCGATAGCCTATACCAAGGATTCATATGTTCTAGGGTACAAGTCAATATCCCCCATAAAGGTCCCATCGAGATAAGACTTTCCCGACGCGATAACCTCAGTGGTAGCAAGTAGCGTGGCCCTGATTTTTACATGTATGTAGTATGTTCACAAATACAGTCATATAGGTATACTACCATTCCCATTTCTAATTTAGGTACAACCACGACCCATACTTATGATATTTATTCTTATTGCACATTACTAGATTATCCCGTATAATGGTTCGTCTCTTTTATTCTTATTTATGGGGTTATTCCAAAATTACTTCGTAACACTCCTGAAATCCTATCTCCCTAAGTCTAATTTCAGTAAGTACTCTTTTCTTTTATGACGTAACTTCCTTACGAGTCTCACCCTTTAGACACATGTTCCCATTATTCCTTAAGTGTAAAACACCTTCGTTAAATGTAATCTCGTCTTACATTAAAGGTTCCATTTTTATAGAGTCCTACTGGTCTTCTTTATATTCCAAAATGTTCTAACAATATTGTCCAAGGATTTCTATTCATTTAAGTTGGAACAACCTATTTAAAAAGAGGAATGTGATTTTTCCAGGAGGGGTCGATCGATCAATAGCAGGGCTCGATCGATCGATGCTCTTAGGCCGATCGATCGATCAAGCAGTTATGGTGAAACTGCAGAAATACCAGTTATGGGAATGCTATTCCAAAATCATCCAAATCATCATATTTGATTTCCAAACATCCAACAAATAATACTACAAGTGTTGTATCCCCAACTAATTAATATTTACGTAAGACATGCGAGTTTTCATCAATTATAACGAATTAAAAGGGCCAAAATCTATAAAAATAACAAGAAACCTAATATTTTCTTTAACTTAGTTCTTCCCATTCTTTCCGAAGATTTTTTACTCCTAACTCAAATAAATTTCATGGTTCAACCTCTACATATGAATTAGATTTCCAGAATACGTCTTTTACCTCTACAACATGCGAACTCGAGTCTTCCATACATGCTTTCTTTCACAAAAACTAGTCCTAATCAACCCTAGACTAATATCATTGAAGCATTAACTAAAATAAAGCAAGATAGATTAGTTCCTAGAAGTACTTGGCTCAGATTTGTGGAAAATATTGGTGTGGTTGTGATCCTTGTTGCGCGATCTACAATTTGGCGGCGACGGCGGTGCAAACTGTGGAGTTCTTGGCCTAGAACTCCTTGGAAAGCTTCTCCTCTTCTCCTCCAATGGACCTCTTTGGTTTTTGGTTATTCTAACCCTATAAGACGAGCTATTGTCTGATATAACCTTAGAAAATTCGTGGGTTTCCATGCCCAAGAATGCAAAGTGTTTAAAATGTCCTCCCGGGATGTTAATTAGGCCTAAAAATGCCCCGGGACCCAAACTAAACCCCCGGGTACATTATTTTGACTATCTCGACCCTTCCGAACACATTGACACACTCAAAATGACCATATGGGTGAATTATAATTTATTCACTTTAATAATTCTAAATTAATCCTGACACGACACAGGCGCGTCCCAATAAATTTCTAAAATTATCAAATTAGATTCTCGTGATAATTTTACTAAATTCAATTACACCTATTAATTTACCTATAAAGTAACTTACAACAAAATTCCAATAATTACTAACTCTCATCACGCTAGTAAGTATTTAAATGATTTTTCGAATTAATATTAAATTAATCTCTCTAATTAAATATAATAAATCCTCAAAATGTAAAAGTCATCAAAATACAGGGTATTACATACTTCCCCCCTAATAACGGAATTTATCCCGAAATTCCAAAAATAATGTATACCTTGTAAGAATAACTCTGGGTATTTCTCACGCACGTTAGCGTCGCGCTCCCAAGTGGATTCCTCCACATTATGATGCTCCCACTGGACCCGTACAAGTGGTACTACTTTCGACCTCAATCTCCTTTCGTGATGGTCTAGAATCGCCACTGGCCTCTCCTCGTAAGAGATATCAGGTTGTAAGCCAATCTCCTCAATCGCGATGTGAGTGTGGGTCATGTCATCCGAAAGGTATCGTCTCAATGACGAGATGTGGAATACATCTTGAACGCGGTGTAATTGCTCTGGCAGTCCCAATCTGTATGTTACCAGCCCAATCCTCTCGATAATGGGAAATGGTCCCACATACCTCGGGGCCAGTTTCCCTTTCTTCCCAAACCTCATCACTCCTTTCATAGGATATACACGTAGTAATACTTGGTCCCCCACATTAAATTATTGGAAAAACCATTTTGCATCGGCGTAGCTTTTCTGCCTGTCCTGGGTTACTCGAATGCGACTCCTGATAAGCTCAATCCTAGCGAAGGTTTCCGGGATTACCTTTAGTCCGAGAAACTTGTTGTACCCCACCTCTAACCAACAAGTGGGATAACGACAAGGCCTTCCATATAATGCCTCAAATGGAGCCATGCTAATCGTGTACTGTTAAGAGTTATAATAAGCAAACTCTACCAGTGGAAGATGTGGCTCCCAACCTCCCCCAAAATTAAGGACACACATGCGTAGCATATCTTCCAACATCTGATTGGTACGCTCTATTTGTCCATCTGTCTGTGGGTGATAAGCTAAACTCAACCTCAACTCTGTACCCATAGCCTCCTGAAAACTCTCCCAGAAATGCGACACAAAAATCTTGTCTCTGTATGACACAATATCTAGGGGCACCCCATGTAGTCTAACAATATCAGCAATGAAGAACTGAGCATACTGATCCGTAGTATAGTCTGTCCGTACTGGCAGAAAAAGAGACACCTTGGTCAAACGGTCCATAATCACCCAGATGGAGTCGTGACCCAGCTGTGATGTAGGCAACCCAGTAATAAAATTCATGGAGATGCTCCTCCACTTCCACGTGGGTATTTCCAACAGCTAAAGCAACCCTAACGTTTTTGGTTGTCTACTTTTACCATCTGGTAAGTAGAACACTTGGACACAAACTCAATAATGTCCTTCTTCATCCCACTCCACCAGTATTGTCACCTCATATCCTTGTACATATTATCTCTCCTAGGATGCACTGAAAATTTGGACCCATGAGATTGTGTCATCACTGCATGATGTAAGTCTTCTCCTTCTGGGACCACTAATCTCCCATTAAACCTCAAACCTCCATCGAAACTAACTTAATAGGACTCAGCACCCTCAGTTAAATGTTGTACAATCTTCTCTTGGCAAAATGGGTCTGTTGTTTGTGCCTGTATTACCCTCGTAACAATCTCAGGTGTCACTGTCATGAAAGATATGAAGGAACGGGCTGCCGCATCCTAATAACCCAACTCTTTCCACTTTGCTCTCCAGACGTCCGCTACATCGTCTATCGGTCTACGGCTCAACGCATCAGCAACCACGTTGGCCTTCCCCGAATGGTACTGTATATCGAACTAATTGTCCTTCATAAAATCTAACCACCTGTGCTGATGCATATTCAGCTCTCACTGAGTGAATAGGTAGTGCAGTGACTTGTGGTCTGTGAACAAGCGGATCTTCTCCCCCAATAAATAATGTCTCCATATCCTCAATGCGAAGACGATCGCTGATAACTCTAGGTCATGAGTAGGGTAATTTCTCTCGTGTGGCTTAAGCTTGTGGGAGGAAAAAGCGATAGCCTTCTCCTCCTGCTGAAGTACTCCCCCAAGTCCCCGTAAGGAGGTGTTTGTGTAAACCAGATACTTTACGCTCGACTTGGGTAAAGGAAGGACTGGTGATGAAGTAAACTTGTCTTTAAGCTCATCGAAAGCCAATTGATAAGTATCATCCCAAACATATGGTACCCCCTTGCAAGTCAGGTTCGTTAATGGACCCACTATCTTGGAGAACCCTCGGATGAATCTCCTATAGTACCCGGATAACCCCAAGAAACTACGCACTTCGTAGGTATCGTGGGTTGTCCCCACTCCCTCACTACTAACACATTACTCGGGTCAACCGCTATCCCTAGTTCAGAAATAGCATGTCCTAAGAACTGCACCTCCCGTAACTAGAATCCTCACTTCTCATACTTAGCATACAACTGATGCTCTTGTATAGTCTGAAAAACTTACCTCAAGTGCTCAGCATGCTCTTCCTCAGTGTGTGAATATATCAGGATGTCATCTATGAAGACAATGATAAACTGATCCAAGAACTCTCTGAACACTCGATTCATCAAGTCCATGAATACGGTTGGAGCATTTGTGAGTCCAAATGGAATCACTCTGAACTCATAGGACCCATATCTCGTCAAGAAAGCAGTCTTCGAAACATCTTGCTCCGTAATTCGTAGCTGATGGTATCCTGACCTCAAATCTATCTTTGAAAAGAAAGTTAATCCCCTCAGCTGGTCGAACAGATCATCGATTCGAGTCAACGAATATTTATTTCGTATCATCACCTTGTTCAGCTCCCGGTAGTCCACACATAGCCTTAGTGAACCATCTCTCTTTTTCATAAACAAAACTGGAGCACCCCAAGGTGAGGAACTCCTACGAATGACACCCTGACCTAACAGCTGCTCAATTTGATCTCGTAACTCCCACATTTATGTCCGAGCCATACGGTATGGAGCGCGTGCTATCAGTCGAGTATCCGATAACAAATCTATGACAAAATCTATCTCTCGACTGGGGGATAGGCCTGGTATCTCCTGAAATACATCAGAATACTCACAAACAACTGGGATCGAGTCTAAGGTAACCACAACCTCCTTAGAGGTATCCTCATCTATGTAATACAAATGAGCGGTAGAGCCTCCCTCTGGGCGAGGCATTACCACTACAAACAACTCCTGCCCCGGAATGGAAAAGACAATACTCCCACCAAAACAATCTATCATGTCTCTGTATGCTGCGGGCCACTCCATGCCTTTAATAATGTCGTGCTCATGCATATCTAAGACTAACATATATACTGGTAAGATTAAGATACTGATATCTACTCCAACACCTCGGCATATAAAGAAAATTAACGACCCATTTCCCAATGGTGAGTCTACGCATATCACAGTGCTCTCTGTTGTGGCTAATAACCCTAAGGCCTTTGCAAAGTGAGTAGCTATAAAATAGTGTGTCACCCCAGTATCAAATAAAACCCAACCCATAGTACTATGTACAGGAAACATACCCTCAATCACGAGTGGTGTTTGAGGAGCTGCTGCCTGGTGGACGTTATAGACACATCCGTACTGTAATTGCCCCTGCTGCACTGGAGCTGCTAGGATGGATGGTGCCTAAGATGGTGCTGGGAGGGCGGCTAGAAAAAGTGGCCTCTGTGGATCATTACTGGCACCTTGCTGCTGTGGGGCCCTATCTCCCTCTAGACAATCATGGTGCCTATGGCCATTTTTACCACACCCGAAGCATCGGCCCCTGAAATTTCCTCCCCTCTATCCTTGATGATTACGGCCCTACTGGCCATTACCACCCCACCATTGGCCCTGCTGGCCTTGCTAAAAACGCTGTTGGCCCTGATGGCCCTACTGTTGACCCTACGATTCACGATGTTAGCCTTGATGGCCCTGCTGATTAGACTGGCCCTGCTGGCCCTTCTTAAATCCCCCAAATACCTGCCTGGAGTCACCTGATCGGAACCGCTTGGCAGGGTCCCCCTGATGGTAACTCTGCTCATGTTGACGAGTCTTCCCTTGGGATGTCGGTGCTCCACTAGTACCACTACCCCCTGTCCTGCCCTGCTGGCTGGACTCTCCTGCTCGTTTGCTTCCCTACAGATAGAAGTGGTGATCCTAACAGTGTAACAAAGCAGCATTGAGTACGTATATATAGGTACTCAGTAACAAATTGCCTATGAGGTGCTGACGGATCCAAGCCAACCCATCCACAAATAGAAGTATATTCTTTTCCTCAGTGGGTGCCTTATTTGGAACTATAGTGAAAAGTCTAGTGAACTCCTCCTCATACTCAGCAACAATCGTATTCTCCTATTTCAGATTCAGTAACTTCTACCTCATCTCAGTCTGCATGACAGATGGAAAGTATTTGCTATCAAACTGCTCCCAAAATGACTTAATAGTGATAATATCCCTCTCCTCCAAGGTGGTGGTGGTGGATTCCCACCAATGCAAAGCGGCCCCCACTAGCTTGAAGTAAGCCAATAGTTGTTTCTGCACGTCCGTGCACTCGTACATGCGTAGATGCCTCTGGATATCTTCCTTCCATTGGCTAGCTACAATGATATCTGAACTACCTGCAAACTCTGGGGGAAGTGCCTTCTGGAATGCATCCCTAACTCGCTCCCATGCAGAAGGAAGATGTGCCGGTACTAGCGCCACTGCCTGAACCTGGGGTGGATCCTGCTGCACTACTGCCAACACTGCATTCACCGCCTGAGCAACGATAGCGGCTACCTCTATTGCGTTCATCGTTCCCTGAACTGGAGCTACTGGCTGCTCGACCTGGTGTAACACCCCACGATTTTTTAGACTGGGAAATTAAATTTTGGGGGAAAATAAAATTTAATTAAATTAGAGAATTCTAAAATTTGGGAATTGAGGTCCAAAAATAGAGAACATTTCAAAGTTTTTCGGATGATGATTTTGAGTGTACCATCGATCCCGGAAGGGTCGAGATAGTCAAAATGACTGTCATTGGGTTTTATTTCAGTTCCGAATTTCTTTTAAGTCAGTTTGGCTCGAATTGGAGTAAACGAGTCATTTAAAGTGTGTATTAACATTTAAAACTGGGTTTGTTGTTTTAATGGATTTAAAGGCTTACGGATAAAGCCTTCTCAATTAGAAAAAGAGAGAAAGTGAAAGGAAGAAATAAAGAAAGAAGAAGAAAGAAGAGAGAGAGGAAGAAAATCTTAGAGATTCCGGCCCAAACGCGACATCGAGGACGATTCAACCTCTACAAATCTTAGGCAAGTGTTTAATCTTGCTAAATAGCTATTTGTGTATTTCATTTCATAATTTGTGGGTTAAAGAAATTAATTTTTGGGTATTGATATCAAAACCTAGATTTTGGGTTTAAATCTTGAAATTGATGTTTACACATGGTTTTAAGGGGTATAAATTCATGAGGTGAAATTATAGGATGTGTTTGATGTTGGAAACATTATTGGGTTACAAATTTATAGTTAGAAATCATTGAATTGGGATTTTGGGAAATTAGGTCTATGTAGAAAAATGACCATTTCGTAGCCTGCTGAACAGGATGAATCAATTCGGCCTCTTTCTGAATCGATTCGAAATCTTGCAGAGTCCCAGGTCTGTGTGGCCGAATCGATTCGAACCAAATGCGAATAAATTCGGTTTGAGACAGAGTCCCAGGTCCTTTGGACCGAATCGATTCGCAGTTGGAGCGAATCGGTTTGCCTTTGAGACTGAATCGATTCGGGCCAGGCCGAATCAATTCAGAAACATGGCCATTTCAGTGGGATTTTTCTAGGATGATTTCTAACCCTTTTTGGTTGGGTTTATCGATTCGGGACATGGTTATATGATGTGAGAGTTATGTTTTGGAGACTTATAAGGGTTTTCTCAATTATTATGATTATGGGGACTTCTTTAAATAGTTTAAGGAAAGTATATGCTACGTGTATGCATTGGAGTTGTGTGTGTTTATGGAGAAAATGGGTGACCTCATTGGGATTGGAAAACCTAATTATAAATCAAAAGTGAGTATAGATATGATGTGAGGTTAAGAACTCTTAGAGAGAGTTGTGAAGGTACGTTGTGAAATTCTAGGCCGAGATTGGTATCGAATCCTTATAGAGTTAGGATGCTATTAGGATACAATTTGGGGATTTTTCGAGAGAGAGTAGTAGCGTATCCTTAGTAATGTTTAAATTAAGGAATAAATTGCAATGCAATAGGATTAAGGGTTCACAAAAGCAATTGAACCATAGGCGAAATTGAGAAGGATTGGATCGTACTATCAATTAGGATAGGTTGTAGTGAAATTCTAGTCCGTATAGTTTATACATATAATTGTGGGGGAGTAACAATCGAAACTCCAATACTTGAAATGGACTTGAGATAAGCTTGAGGTTTATAGGCTATTAGTTATGTGTATACCAATAGTCAAAATTAGTATTAGAAATATGGATGTACATTCGGATATAGATGAGATGTGTAGTGATGATTTCCTACACAAAACTTTGGGTGATAAACTAGATGTGGAGATGTACCTATGTTGGAAGATTATTTATATTATAGGAGAAATGGATGAATATGTTTCAAGTGAGGGATTGTATTCACATATCGAGGTAGATTGAAATGAGTTGTGATGACGGCTTGTATATTGAGGATTATGTATACTTATAGCCGAGTTTATATATCTTATACATATGAACGATAATTAGTTTGTATATATAGATATGGATATGTGAATATATGTATTTATATTTGTATGAATATGATTGTATGGATATATTTATGTTGTGGATATCCATGATATGGATATTTAAACCTTATGTGATGGTTTAATATTTGATCATATGATTGGATGATATGGATGTATATATATGGTTCATGTGAATGATATATATACTTATGTGGTTAAGCATACCCCGCTCATGCTATCATTGGGAAGTTTTCGCGCAGAGGGTGAGCATCCTGACTAGAAAAGAAGGGTGTGGATATTCCCCAGGTCATAGTCGTCCCGTGTGTTATTATATGATTTATATTTATGGGATGATACGTGGTGGGTATGTTTCATATCATTGCCGGTTAGGAGCTATGACCGTTTCCCGGGACATCGTGTGCGTGAGTTTACCACGAGATGGGTGTCATTTAGTCCCACCATGGTGGCCCCAGTTTTGCTACGTGAGCCGGGCACTGGGAAGATGATGGCACGATGCATCTTATTGGTGATATATATAGCCGGGTATATTATGTGCATGGCCTTATACATCATATGTAGTATGTAAGCTTGGCTATTGGAATGGATGAGTGTATATATATATATATATATATATATATATATATATATATATATATATATATATATATATATGGTTAGAATAAAATGCCTATATATATAATTATATACCCTATAGACGATAGGATATAGAATCTTTGTGGAGTACATCTTGGATGATTATGGTAAACTAGATTGATCGGGATTGATGTATCGCATTTAAGGAATGTTTCGGTTACATCATCCCAAAGATATTATTGGAGATTTTTAGTTGTTTTCATATTGTAGTTTAAAATTTAGTAGTAGTAGTAGTATAATATGGTATGTATGGCATTATGGATATCTAGGATCGACATTGTCAAGGAGTAGTGTAACGGGGTGGTTCCTTGTTTGGATTTCGCATTGCGAGACACCCCACGCACGAAACGTAGTACAATGCTGAGATTGGAGAGAAGTTTTGTCAATAATAATTTGTATGCCAGTTAAATAGAAATTAAATAGTATGATTCAACCCAAATATAAATGGGTAACGTATTAAGAATTATAAGTAATTAAATTATAAACCGGAATGCATTAAGCCTAATATGGCATATATGTTTGTAAAAATACTAAATGTATTTAGAAGAGTGGATTTTTGGGTTATGATAGGAAGGCAATTCTCGTGGGTATAGGCTAGGCCTATGATAAGTTAGGTTGTCCTTATAATTTTGGGTAATTCAACTGAAATCTCAGGACGCGAATAGGTGCGCGCCGTTAGATGAGAGGTGAGTTGGGGTTTCACGAGAGTGCGATTCCACTTTAATTATGAAATAAGTGCACCGATATTTCTTATGCACGGTTAACACACTTGATAAATATTTTTCACACTCGGGCTCTGACCCATTTATTTTTCTCTCCTGCCTGTATATATATATATATATATATATATATATATATATATATATATTACTACAGGTGTCCTACCGCATGGATGCCGGATGACCTGCTATCCAGGGTCTTGGGAGCCGTGACAGGTGCGGACTGTTGCGAGATGTATCTTGTACTCGCTTCCTACTTCTTTAAAAATCTAGGTAGGATTCATATTTTATATCGGGTTAGTAACCAAGGGATAATTATATACATGTTTATATTTATTCCATTTCAGTTGTTGTATTGGTTGTGACCCGACAGCTTATTCGGATTTATTTCCTTATGGCATATTCATTCATAGTTATTCATTTCATTTCTCATAGTTCTTCTTGCATCTTTCTCTTAGTTATTAGTAGTTTTATGGTGTTGGTTTGTTAGTTGTTGCATGTTTTAAATTATTTTAACATCTCGCTTATATGATATCGGGTAGTTAGTCCTATATTATATAGTACCGGCAGTTGATGTTGAGACTGGACCATCTGAAACTCCTGATTTAATGTAGTATATGGCAGTCCACCCGTTATTATTTTAAGCGGGGTGTTACACCTGGGCACGTCTGTCCTTGGGTGCGCGTCTCGGAGGCATCTGAAATCTAAAGAAATTTATTAGTCTACAGTTATTAGCAAATTCCCAAATAGCTGAAGACGTAAGCATGAAAGAGAAATACGGCTCTATAGCAAGAACCCTAAGCTGAAAGAGAAAATAAAACAATCCTAAAAATACGGCTCTATAGCAAGAACCCTAAGCTGAAAGAGAAATAAGTTGTACAGATCCTAAAGGACACTAGAACCTGATGCTCTGATACCACCTGTAACACCCCGCCTAATTAAATATTGGTTGATCAGTCCTTTATTAAATTATAACCAAGGTGAACGGTTGGTTCATTCTTAGCATCACTGTCGCAAAATAACTTTTCATATTAAACACCTTAAATAATTAAGCTAAGTGACAAAACCATTTTTTTTAGACATCAATCCAATATTTAATTCAAAACCAACATTTAAAACCTTTCATAATCCATAGTTTAAGAGTCACACAACAACTAGACTGGAAGAGATAATCCAAGCAATTTAAGCATTCAACAAATAAATTCCAACTTTAAAACTTCAAAGGAAAAACATCCTGACAGTAACAATCCCAAAGTATAAATACTAGAAGTAAACGAATCACAATCACTGATAAAACCAACTGAATAATTGGAAAAGGGAGACACATGACCAACTGGATAAAATAGAACTAGAAGTGGAATCAATAATGAGGTCGTCTGAGCAAGAGGCCTGCAACTCCCACCAAAGCTGTAGCACGTTCCTTCCGAAGGATCCTAAGCATGACGCCCTTGTGGACGGGAACCTATAATAAATACATATATATACAAAAGGGAAGAGATAAAAGGAAGTGGGTCAGAGCCCGATTGTAAAACAGTTTAAAAATGAGTTTAGCATGTATTTAAAATGCTGACCGACTAATGCAACAATCATATTAGTATGCGGAACTCTGTTGAGGAATTCTCACCTCTCTTCTAATGTGCACACCTACCGCACTATTTATCCCAACACTTTAGCTTTACTTAAAATTCTCATAAGATTTCATGCCGACAATTACTAGTGTTAAGATAGTTAATTTCTAAAGGCAAAGTTTTCACATAACTCTCATTTTATTATAAAATTTCTCAGTGTTGCCTCAAACTTTTCACACACTTTTAAATATCAGAATATTTATTCATTACTCAACTACTTTTAATCACAGTAGAAAGTTTCCCAATTTAAATTCTATATATATATATATATATATATATATTGATCACTCTCATAATATATATATATATACTATCGGCACCCCACATAAATTTATGGTGCGGGCATACTCTGCTATCAAGTCCCCGTATCACTCGTTTTAAGAGAAGTACTAGTTCGGAATCACTCTCGAACTGTATTAACACAAAACACATACAAATTGAGGCGAAGCATAGTTCCAAGTCACTAAGAGGTTAGAACATACCCTCACGTCTCTTAGGACCGTCTGACTATCTATCTGATAGCCTGTACCAAGGATTCCTATGTTCTAAGGTACAAGTCAATATCCCCCATAAAGGTCCGATCGAGATAAGACTGTCCCGACGCAATAACCTCAGTGATAGCAAGTAGCGTGGCCCTGAATTTTACACTTATATAGTATATGCACAAATACAGTCATGTAGGTATACTACCATTCCCATTTCTAATTTAGGTACACCCACGACCCATACTTATGATATTTATTCTTATTGCACATTACTAGATTATCCTGTATAACGGTTCGTCTCTTTTATTCTTATTTATAGGATTATTCCGAAGTTACTTCGTAACACTCGTGAAATCCTATCTCCCTAAGTGTAATTTCAGTAAGTACTCTTTTATTTTACGACGTAACTTCCTTACGAGTCTCACCCTTTAGACACATGTTCCAATTATTCCTTAAGTGTAAAACACCTTCGTTAAATGTAAATCTCGTCTTACATTAAAGGTTCCATTTTTATAGAGTCCTACTGGTCTTCTTTATATCCCAAAATGTTCTAACAATATTGTCCAAGGATTTCTATTCATTTAAGTTGGAGCAACCTATTTAAAAAGGGGAATGTGAGTTTTCCAGGAGGGGTTGATCGATCAATGGCAGGGCTCGACCGATCGATTGATGCTGTTGGGTCGATCGATCGATCAAGCAGTTATGGCGAAACTGCAGAAATACCAGTTACTGGAATGCTATTCCGAAATCATCCAAATCATCATATTTGATTTCCAAACTTCCAACAAATAATACTATAAGTGTTGTATCCCCAACTAATTAATATTCTATGTAAGACATGCGAGTTTTCATCAATTATAACGAATTAAAAGGGCTAAAATCCATAAAAATAACAAGAACCCTAATATTTTCTTTAACTTAGTTCTTCCCATTCTTTCCCCAGATTTTCTACTCCTAACTCAATGAAATTTCGTGGTTCAACCTCTACATATGAATTAGATTTCCAGAATACATCTTTTACCTCTACAACATGCGAGTTCGAGTCTCCCGTACATGCTTTATTTCACAAAAACTAGTGTGGTTGTGATAGGTACTTGTCTGAAAATATTTGTCTAAGATTTGTGGAAAAGATTGGTGTGGTTGTGATCCTTGTTGCGCGATCTACAATTTGGCGGCGACGGCGGTGCAAATGTGGGAGTTCTTGACCTAGAACTCCTTGGAAAGCTTCTCCTCTTCCCCTCCAATGGCCGTTTTTGGTTTTTGGTAATTCTAATCCTAGAAGAAAACTCCTATTATCTGATATAACCTTAGAAAATTCGTGGGTTTCCATGCCCAAGAATGCAAAATGTCTAAAATGCCCTCCTGGGATGTTAAGTAGGCCTAAAAACGCCCCGGGACCCAAACTAAACCCCCGGGTACATTATTTTCACTATCGCGACCCTTCCGGACAAATTGACACACTCAAAATGACCATACGGGTGACTTATAATTTATTCACTTTTAATAATTCGAATTTAATCCCGACACGACACAGGCGTGTCCCGATAAATTTCTAAAATTATCAAATTAGATTCTCGTGATAATTTTACTAAATTCAATTACACCTCTTACTTTACCTATAAAGTAACTTACAACAAAATTCTAATAATTACTAACTCTCATCATGCTAGTAAGTATTTAAATGATTTTCCGGATTAATATCAAGTTAATCTCTCTAATTAAATTTAATAAATCCCCAAAATTTAAAAGTCATAAAAATACGGGGTATTACAGAAACTGTCATTCAAAACGCCTCAAGATTTCAGATTTAAAGTTTTGTAAAATAACCAGATTTAAAGAGATAAATAAATTGTCATAAAAAATCACAATAAGGTGACCAATTCCAATTTTAGTTTGGTAAAAAAAAATGAAAAATAACAATCCCATCTTATGATATATCCTTGTGATTACACAAATGTACCGATTTATTTATTTGGTTTCATGCGTAGTGATCATAAGTTGGTTTATTATTAATCGTTCTTTAAATATTTAATACATAGGATGTGCATAAAAAAATTACTTCCATGTGCGCGTACACACACATAACATAATGTATGTAAAATCCATGATATTAACAGTATTACACCAAAAACTTAATGGCTAATCATGTGATATCAACATAACGTTCTCATACCATATGTAAGATATAGTTGAATTAAAGAACATAAATTATAAAACATAATTAATTAATCTAGATATTAATCGATTAATTAATTAAGCATGGTATGGTTCTTTAAATAATAGGATCTTTAATCATCATGATAGTCACATATAATCATTATGCGAAACATAAAATGATAATTTAATCACATACCTCAATTCATAGCTATGAATTTAAAATTTGTTCTTGTACGTCCATCTCGTCTTTAGCAAACACCCATTCTAGTTTTAGCGCATTCCAATGATTAGATCTTCCTCTGCTGTTAAAACACTATTACGAAAATTATATCTTATTGAGAATTTAGATTTCTCTCCCTTTCTTACGGAATTGTATTGCCATTGAATAGTTGTGAATGATGGATTTTATCACTTTACTTAAAGGCATGAAAAGACCCAAATCTCTAGCAGTCACTTAATCTCAACCATCCGTCAAGGTAGATACGCAAGAGTCCTTAGTCCTTAATAAATCAAAATTGTCATTTGATTAATCATCTTAATAATAGTGACTCTTGGTGTTTAGAGTACCTTTCGTTAACCCACGTGACTGTTAATATTATTTAATTATGTAACATATTATAAAAATTTATTATTTAAAATAATTCTAGCAAGACAACTGAACTCAAGGTATAGGAAAAAATAATTATCATATCCTATCACAAACTCATTTTTTTGCGGTTGAAGTTTTATCATAAATTCATTTGTTGTCTTCAAATAATTTTATAATAATTAATATTTCAATTTAAGCAAAAAAAAAAGTGAAGATACTATATCTAATTTATGCAAATATACATTTTTATGGAAACAAACTTCTCACGTGGCATTTAAAAATTGTACAAGTTATTATTATTTACGACACATCACAGTCATGTACAGTTCAACGTAAGAGTCTACCTACTCTAGTTTCATACACACGAGTTCACATATGCCTTAGTATCCATCAATACAGCCTCAACAAACGTTTATGATTTGGAACATGGAGTCCACCATTTCTTCACCGTAATCAGCACGCATGGAGTCCACCGCAGGAACACAGTTCTTCTAATGATGGAAGAATCAAACGAGTAGTGCAAACTAAGATCTCTATGACATAAGGATTATGTATACTCGGATCTCGAAACAATGAAGGATGTTTAAGATTTTTCCTTTGGAAAACTTTGTAAACAAATTGCAGGAAACTTATATCTTTTTGTTCCATTCTGCACACGTTTTTTGGAGCCAGAGATGCCTTAAATAATAAAATAAAAATTTCAAGGAGGCGTGTCATTCGAACGAGAACAAGTAATCGTTCGAACAATAATTGTATCTCATTAGAATGAGAAAAAAATCTCGTTTGAACAAGAGAACAATCTCGTTTGAACAAGATATAAAATCTTTTGAGCAAAATAAGGTGTAAGACTTAGTTCATAAAGTCAATTTAACTCAGATAAGTTTTATAAAAATCATTTGAAAATCAGTTTTAAATAAAAGAACATCCCAAAAAAATATTTGGAGAACCATAAACCATTAGGCATTCATATATGAGAGAATCTTGGAAATCATGTGAAATTTAAAACGTGCACCAAACCTGCGGCATGATCTATAGTTGAAGCTTGGATGCTACATCTTCATCACAACATCAAAAGCTTAAAGGAATCGCGAGATATAAAGACTATCCTATGATGCAAAGTGGTTTTTGTCCGGAGTAATGCCAAAACATACAAATTGACACTATTTGAAAATTTGTCCTTATAAATCCCCCCCTTTGTCTATTTTGGGACAAAACCAAAAATAGTGAAATGCTAAGTCGGGCCATCAAATCGAATGACCTATGTCCCATTCCATAAACCCAAAAATAAAAAAAAATATAGGGCACGAACTAGAATATGTAGGACCGAAAAGCATGAGATGTCTGAATGTGATGTTGCCAAAAGTCTGAATCTTTGAAATCACTACACACATGAAACAAACAAATACCAAGTGAAGTATGGAGGAATAAAAAGATATATAAACAATATGTTAAAATTTCAAAATCTCAAGTCTCCCCCAACATCACATATCTATCTATCCCCCTTTTATCTGGAATAGACAATTAGTGGGACAAATAAACAAAAAACATCATATCTAGCATGAGTATAACATGTGAAGCATAATAAGATAAACATGAAAAATTAGATGATGAAAGATCTAAAAATGATAACGTATTACTAGTAAATAGTCACATGAATAAATCATCACTATAACAAATGATGCGGCTAAACAGATTATCACCTAATAGTGCAGCATAATAATAAAACATGAATAATCCAAGTCAACTGCATATAAATTGTCCATAAACAATCCAGAAGTACCGTATGAGAATTACAAAATAATATCAAGCACACATGTACAAAAACTAAGCAGGAAAAAAATCGAAAAACTCTGCAGGTCGTTCGAACAATTATAAATGTCGTTCAAACGACAAAAGAGTCTACCTTGAAAGAAAATGAATCTTACTTCTAAAAACCACAAATAGTAAGCCCTCGCCCGAAGCTCATTTGAAGAGGGACATCTAACGACCTTCTAACGACCTAACAATGTATGCCAAAAATATCTCGTGCAAACCTCACTGGAAACTTACTTCGAATGACATGAAAAAGTTGTTCAAACAATACTGAGATGTCGTTCTAAAAACAGTAAAAAAATTCGATTCCAACCCAGAAAAAAGTGTAACATCAATCCAGAAAGATGAATTAGAGAACTAAACACCAGATACTTCGAAAATAGGTAAAATACTGACTCAAAAACAAAAATGAGATACACGTTAACACGGTCTCGATCTGCCTAAACATGGAATGAAATGTATGGGTGTGAACTAAACAAATGAATTAGAATTCAAACACATAGATACGTTTAAGAAGATTTAATTCACCGATAAATATCATTAAACTGCGATTTATCCATATGCGACAATTAAAAAGTGAACTTAATGAACTAAACAAACATCGTGCACACAAGTCTAGAATTTTGACAATTCTACCAAATAATAGCGTCATGACATGATTTTTTCAACCTAGAAATCATTGCGAAAACCCATTGATCTTCAACTAAACTCCCTCAAAAGATAAACATTAATGATAATTCTTTTCTTATTCATTTTTCTTTTGATGTTCTAATTTATCTTTTTAAGATATATCCTATTGTCCTTTTTTGGCAAAAGATGTTCTTTTTAATGCCTTAATTTTTTCTTGGGCTCTTTTAAATGGTGGCTTTCAGGATGAGTTCACATACATCTCGCAACCCTTTCCCGTGCACACTCATATTTTTAAATTACCAATACATATCCTCGCGGGAAACAGTTATTACATGCATAAATCCCCCCAAGTCATATATGTGTATTAATGACAAGATTAATAGAAGAACATCACACCAAACTGAAATGTACATCAGAAGTCAAACATTCAAATAAGCTTGTGCATGTGCGTGCAATGGCATATTCATAGTCGAGTCTAAATGCAAATCAAGTTAGCCAAAACTCCATTAAATAAATGGTTAAGATCAATATAAGCATCTAAAATCATAACCAAATGTACTAGCCACATAGAAATATGAAGTGAACGGGGTCCAAACACACCAATACGCCATATCATAAGTGTAAACTTGAGACATAAAAAATCAAAAATCTTTTCGTTTTTTCAAAAAATTTGACCGAAATGAAAATATTTTTGTATATTAAAAAAAATATATGAAACCAAAGATCTTTTTGTAGTTTTCTCAAATGACTCAGGAGAATACAAAATTAAAATACAAAAGATACACATGCCACAACACTAGAAATTATATATCATGAATCAAAACTAGCGTATGATAAAAAATTTCTAACACGATCAATTGGAAGATCTAGCATATGGAGAATTACGTTCAAGCAAACGAGAGTCATGAAGTCTAATTCCTAAAGCCTCTAAGTCCGATTTCTTAACCCAAGAAGGAGTGTAATGAGGCATGGGAGTTTGGAAAGTTAAACAACTTTATTCTTAAACTTCCTTGGATTATTCTTAAAGTCGTAGAAAAAATGCCTAAGGTGACCCTTTCTACCGCAATGAGTGAAAGTGTAGATATGGCGAGGAATGTTACCTATGTGTGGACCTCTCCTAATGTTCCTAGTTGGATCCCTCACACATGTGGTACTGGATTTAGAAATGGGAGCAATACGTTCATCGAAACTAATTTCACACCTATCATCTTTGATTTGGATGGTGCCTAACATTCTATCCAACTTTTCCGACCTAGCCTCCAAATAAAACTAACCTTACCCGAATCTTTCAATATCTTCTAAAGATCTCATATCCTAGACTCAAGTAGATGCCTAAACTCCCAGACTCTAGAATCACCTTCTTCATGGCCTCTATCAAACCACGAAGACTATCTCTCACACCCTCAACATATTCTAGTTTCTCTAGAAGAGTCTTGTCCTGTAACCTAATATCCTCAATTAATGCATCATTATTTTCTACAGCACATCCTTTCAACTTAGGTTTCAATGTCAAGTTAGTCTTCTTCACTTTCACAGTTTTCTCACACAATTCACGGAAGGAAACTTGCAACTCACTCTCGTATATCTCCTCATCCTCACTCGCTTCACCCTCACTCACTTGGGGTCCCCTAACTATGGCCTCGAAAGTGTCATTCACATGAATATATTCATGAGAAGATTTATCGTCATCTCTCACATGACAACCGATGAATGTGGTGCAAAGATGGCATTAAATACTAACGGTTTCTTTCCCTCCTTCTTAAGTCTAGTGGGGCACTCCGCTAACCTATGGCCATATCCCTCACAACCATAGAACCTATCTGACTCATCCTTCTTATCATTTTCACTCTAGTTCTTAGGGAAGTGATTGGCCCTGTTGTTTTTATTTCTCGCAAACTATTTTGCCTCTTTCGATTGCTTTTAGAATTTGAGAAATTTATTGAACTTGTTTGCCAACATGGCCACATCCTCAAATTCGGTGTCACAATCATCATCCGAAACTTTAGTTTCCTCCTTCCAGGATTTCAAAGCAATGCCATTTTCTTTCATCGGCAGTTGCCTAGAGGTAAACATGTCAAACTCATAAGTTTGTAGATCACCTACAAGCTCTTCTAGTTTCATTGAGTCAAGCATACCCAAAGAGTTTAAAGCGGTCACCTTTGGATTAATTCTCTCGAGTAATGACCTTAAGATCTTCTTTATGACTGGATTATCGGGTATCTTCTCTCCCAAGTTATACAATGAGTTAACTATATCGGACAATCTAGCATAGAAATCATCAAAAGTCTCTGATTAGGCATAAATTCTTTCAAATTTATCCCTTTAATTTAGCTACTTTTAGCACCTTGAACAACGTAATCGATTTGATTTTATCTCATAATCTTTCTACTGACTTATTCTAATGAGTACATCGAGTTTTTGGTATTTTGTACTAATTTTGCAGGTATTTAATATCAATACAGAGAGAAAGAAATCGAAATAATAGAGAAAGAACAGAAGGAAAAGTCAAAAGGGGAAAGTTGTAATTTTTACCCGGAATTCGGATGAGGCCTCTAAAGAAGAGTTGAAGATATCAAGTTT
Source organism: Sambucus nigra (assembly GCA_949130495.1). Classification (NCBI taxonomy): domain Eukaryota; kingdom Viridiplantae; phylum Streptophyta; class Magnoliopsida; order Dipsacales; family Adoxaceae; genus Sambucus; species Sambucus nigra. The sequence goes on from OX422219.1 coordinate 58,736,768, forward strand.
ACGAGTGCATAGGAAGAAATGGAACCTCAATCGGAGTCCCGGTGTGAATGTTATGAGCAGTCAAAGATGGAAGAAAAAGTCAAAGAACAATCGGACCGATCTGAAATACAAACTTCCAGTGAACCCCGAAATGAAGACGGTTCAAAGCTGAGAGAAAGTAAATGAACCGATCCATAATGGATTGATCCATCCGAAAAAGAAATGAACCGGTCCGAATTCAAGCCAGACCGAACCGAAGGAGGACCGGACTGGTCCGACTGTCAAAGTTTTGTTTTCTTACTCTCCCTCTAATGGAGAGTCCTGGTAAAGCTGAAACTCTTAGAGTCTTGTAGGGTATTTATACCCGATTTATTATCATTTTGAGCACGAATAATTTATCTAATGTTTCCTTTTGAGTTAGAAACCCTAGTTTGAAGATTGATTACAATTTTAGTTCCAAGATTGAAGATTGTTCAAATTTCTATGATTACAAGTAATTTTAGTTGAGGCTTTTAGTGCTTTGGCAAGTTAGTTGATTAATTTTCTCTATCTAATCTCCCGTCTACATCATTCTTCAATTCTCCCTTAGTTTAATCATGATTTTTTTCAATTCAAATTTTTTTTTCATTAATTTCATCATGGTAGGCCAGATTTTTGATGGTCGGGATGCATGAAATCAACCTGATGTGGTAGTTACATGTGTATAAAATTAATCCTCTAAATTTAATGGTTTACTACTACCGTATTGCGTAGAAACATGACAATTGTAGATCTTTGGATCTCGTTTGCTTCAAGGTAACCGGGATGCTTCAGAATGCAATTCGAATGTAACTATCGCAATATGGATTTACTCATCATCTAATTAAGTATGGTGCGGGCTTGAACCTCATATACGTAATTCTTGGGAGTACTAAATTCTGGGTCTAATTAATCACTTCAATTTACAATTAGATTTATACCAGCAATATACTAGGGTTGAGGGATTGTATTCCCGTCCAGTTTTCTTCATCATATAATTGAAGTTTTGAATCATTCATCATTAATATTTTAGATAATTTAGAATATTTGTATTTCATTAATACTCTAGCTCATTAGTTCATTAATTTAAAAATTGCATTTAGTTGTAGCCAGTTCTCAAAACAAATCATCTTTACCTTTCTTTTTTGAGTCAGAGTTAGGATTTCTTCGTCTGTCCAACGTCGTTACAACTATATTGTCCTATTTCCCTGAGGATCGATAACCGACTTATCAGATTATTACTTGAGCGACAGGCTTGCACTTGAGCCTAGAGAGTACGCACTTATGAGACACATTCTTAGTCGCATCAGTCTCACTCTCTAATATCTTAATTATATCGAACTAGGTGGTGAGTTTTTGGAGTTTGGAAGCCTCAAGAGTGTTGGGTCCATCATAGGTGAGTTGGAGTATATCCCAAGCCTCTTTAAACGTCTCATACATCATAATACGGTAGAATTTGTCTGGTTTAAGTGAATAATTTAAAATTGGCATCAGTCCACGACTCAACAAGTTTCTAATGAGTGGCATATCTCTCTCTCGTGACCAGTGGAGACCACCCATTATCAACTGCTAACCACACATGTTCATCTATAGCCTTAAGTGCACACTTCATAAGAATTTTACAGTAAGCATAGTTTGACCCATCAAACATAGGTATTCTAAATCCATCAAACATTTCAAAATCCATACCTAAAGACACACGGGATCATTCACATAATAACCTAGTGTTTTAGCACTGATACCAATTCGAGAAGGCCTTTATGTGTATGTGCTTTAGGCAAAGACAATCTTTTCAAAAAAATTCTCAATTTTATTATGCACCAAATATGTGAACCAAATTTTAATTAACCCAATTTTATCTTCTTAATCCTAAACATGCATCTAGTGAGATTAAGCAGATAAAGTAAAGCAAGTTCACAATGCCGATGTATGAGGAAATGACTAAGGAAAAAAATAATGGGAGACCTAGGCTAGACAAGCACTATGATATGATTTTACAATGTATAGACCGTAGACTTACACAACGAGTCGATCCCCACAAGCCTTGATGCTCTAATATGTTCAACCACTACCCTATAGTGCAACATAGGAGTCCACCTATGCTAGGTCCATAACACACGAGTCCACTTATGCCTCAGTATCCACTGTTATAGCCTCGATAACCGTCTACGATTAGGAACTCAGAGTCCAATGTTTCTTCACCATAATCACCATGCACAGAGTCCACTACACGAACACAGTTCTTCTAAGGAAGGAAGAATCAAACTAGTGGTGCAAACCAAGATCTCTATGATATAAGGATTATGTAAACTCGGATCTTGGAACAACGAAGGATGTTTATGATTTTATCTTTGGAAAACATTGTAAAAAAATTGCAGAAAATGCATATCTTTATGTTCAGTTATGTACATATTTTTCTGAGCTAAAGACACCTTAAATAATAAAACACAAATTTTTAGGCGGCACGTCATTCGAATGAGAACAAGCCATCGTCCAAATGAAAACTGTATCTTGTTAGAACGAGAAAACAATCTCATTTGAACAAGAGAATAATCTTGTTTAGACGAGGTATAAAATCGTTTGAACAAAATAAGGTGTAAAAACTTTGTTCATAAACTCGATTTAATTCTGATAAGTTTTGTAAAAATCATTTTAAAACCAGTTTTAAATAAAATAACAGACTTATAAAATATTTTGAGAATCGTAAACCATTATGTATGCATACCTCAGAGAATCTTGGAAATCACATGAAGACTTGAAATGTGCACCATAAATGTGTCATGATATATCTTTGAAGCTTGGATGCTATGTCTTCATCACAACCACATAGTTCTTAGGGAATATCGACATGTAAAGACTATCCTATGACTCAAAGTGTTTTTTGTCCAGAAAAATGCCAAAACATACAAATTGACACTTTTTGTAAATTTGAACATACATCATGCATATTGAGAAAAATGTATGTGAAAGAGTTTTAGGAACATTATTAAACATTGATGGGAAAACAAAATACACCACCAAGTCTCGGTTAGATTTAAAAGAAATTCCTATATGCAAAAACTTGCATCCATATAAAAGGGGAGACAAATGGGTAATTCTTCGTGCTTGTTACACTCTCTCAAAAGCAGACAAGTTGGTTTTATGTGAATTTTGGCAATCACTAAAGTTGCCCGACGGGTATGCATCCAACATTTCTCAATGTGTGAGTGCTACTGATGGCAAGATTTTAGGGATGAAAAGTCATGACTACCACATTTTTTACAACGTTTACTACTACTTGCCATTTGTGGTCATCTTTCGAAGGAAGTGTGTCAACCATTAATTGAACATGTGTTATTCCATAAGGAGTTATGTTAAAAAAACATTAAGAGTGGATATCTGGGAGGGAGTTGATGAGAAACTTGCTATAGCTATGTGTAAACTTGAAAGGATATTTCCACCGTCGTTATTCGATGTTATGGTTCACTTGAAAATTCACCTTGCATGAGAAGCCATTCTCGGTCGACTAGTGCAACATCAATAGATGTATCCATTTGAAATATAAATGTTATAAGTAATATATTATTTTAGTAATAATTTAAGGTTTTCATTGCATTTTCTAATCATCTTACATCTTGACAGATATATGCACAACTTAAAACTTACCGTGGGAAACAAAGCACGTTTGGAGGGCTCAATAGCCAAGACTTATGTTCTTAATGTATGCCTAACATTTTTCTCTATATATCTACGTGGTGTTAAGACAAAATTCAATCAACCCGAGTGAAATTATGATTGCGTTGATTTTCAAGAAGGTTTTTTCATTTTTCGATACAATGGTCTTTTGTTGGGAAAAGAAAATTACCAATACCTCACACAAAGTGAATGGGAAAATGCTCGTTTATATGTGTTAGATAATTTTTATGATATATAAGAATTTTTAAAGTATATTAAGCTATACTACTTCTTTTCCTTACACACAGACGTGCGCGCGCACACACACACAGACATATACATATATATATATATATATATATATATATATATATATATATATATATATATATATATATATATATATATATATATATATATATATTGTGTGTGTACATTATTTTTCTAAGTAAATTCATTTGTATATGTTTAGTGAGAACAAGGATTTGTTAAATGCCGAAAGAAACACAAATATTGACCGAAGATATGCAGAGAGATTTCCTAAATGGTTTGAAGACCACGTAAGTAGTTGGATATAATATTGATTGGTGTAAATCGATTAGGCTTATTATTTCTTACTAAAAATTTATATATAAACAATAAAAATGTTAGTATATTAGAGCACGAGTCCCCCGCCTGCTATAATAAGCAACTTCACTCTTTATCTTGGGGTCCCGATCGAAGAGCGAAACACTATAAGGGTTGTTTAATCAACGGTTATAGGTTTCACACCCAAGATTATGACAAGTACAAAAAAACTCAAAATATTAGAATCGTTTTAGGGGTGAACATGAACAAAAAGATATTGACTTCAATGGTAAGTTGGTTGACATTATCATGTTGGAATACCCAAAAAATAATCGTCTTATTCTATTCAAGTGTGACTAGCGGGACCTTGGAAAAAAGGGTTTATGTGGATTATGTAAAGATGAGTACAATTACATTAGTTTGAATACCGCTAATCTATTGTACAAAAACCAACCATTTTCATTAGCTTATTAAGCAGAGACAGTCTTTTATGTGCCAAACATCAAGTTGGGAAATGATTGGAACGATGTAGTGAAGAATACTCCACGAGACATGTATGATTTTCTTGAAACTGTAGCAGAGGAGGAGGAGGAGATGGGTGATGAGAAATCGTACCAACAACTTGAGACTAATATTTTAGATGATGAAATAGTGGAAATAGACGACAAATGTTTTCCATTACAAAGGGATGATATCCCAAAAATAGAGTTTAGTATGCCTAATGTGGAAGTAGAAAATCGGATACATGATATAGATGATAATGTCTTATCGTCCAAGGATGACAATGTTGATATTAACTAGGATCGTGGAGATGAAGATGATGATAAATTTTTACGATTTGTGTTAGTTTTCTTCTTCTTAGTAAATGTTTTAATTTATTTTAATTATGACACTTTGATCCATAGGAACGTTTTAATAAATTACACTTGTGAAAAGTTTTACTTAACTAAATTACAGTCAAACAGTAATGATGGCAAACTATGAGAAACAAAGGTGAATAGGATTCAAGATATCATGGCAACAATGAAGGCAATAGGGTTACATAGATGGGCTAAATTCTACATGGGTTCTGTAAGAGGAAAAATAATACGAGTGAGACAAAGTGAAAAAGAAAAGAGGTTGACAAGGATGAAGAGTATATCCCATCGGAAAGAAAGGATATGTTAAGTTATTTGAGAGAATATGAAGATGGCGACGACGATTAAATGTTCGGTTTGTTAATTGTCCTTATCACTTTTTATAAACTACTTCGAATGATACGATGTTATTGTTGTTCCTGATGTTATCTCAGTTATTTGATATGATTTCATGCTTGATAATTCTCATAATTGATGTGGTTTTCCTCCATGTTTTCATTGGAATCATGCTAAAATGTTAAAAATTTATTGATGTTTTACATAATTTCTACATGCATATCTCCTCAGCTAATGTTGTTGGTTTCTTGTTTAGTTATTCCTAATTTCGGTCATGCGTGTGTCTCAAAATTATCTACAAATCAAAGATTCATGGGAGAATTCACACGTACCCCTTCTTATCAATTAAAGGACCTTAATGTTGACTACTCCACCAATATTATTGCATCTGATGATACTAACAACGATGGTATGATCTTTATATTCTAAATCAAATCACTTGAAAATATACAAATATTTAATTAAGTAGGAAATATAACAATGTATAGTAGTTATAATAATATTGTGTTAATCCATTTCATACTTGTGATAGGTCATAAAGTAGCTCCCGTATAATGGTTTGCGATAAAGATGAATCATTATTCTTTACAACATAGTCATATAAATCTAGTTGAATCTTCGAATATTATTTCACCGAGTTTTAATACCGATGAGGGTATCATTTACTTCTAATTAGAAACAAAATATAAATGATTTTTTTTTCTTATTTTCTCATCATGGGGGTTGTAAAAACATCCACAACAATGGATATTATCTGATTGGTGTCTAATGCCCTAAGTTTTTTTTGATTTGAAATGGTGTTTATTTCCACTTTGAAAATCCAAACTTGCGAATTTATTTATAATAGGTAATCCGTAGATACTGCCTGGATAGAGTGATGAGATTTAAGGCCAATTCGTACAATTTTAGGATTGTATGCACGATCATTTTCATCCCGTATGCCAGTGTTTAGGAGGCACAACACACTGTCTGGACATAATGGTGAGGTTTAATGCCAGTATTGACTCATTTGACTTCTCCACCTAAATGAATTCCGAGTCTAATTTCGTCTAGTTGACTATGCTCAACCAATGCAAATGCATACGTAGTTGGGAGTTCTTTACCTCCATCAAACTTTTTTTTAAATTCACAAGTGTTTATAAATAAAAAGACTCAAACAATATAGTTTAGATAGGATTATACCATGGTTTAATACCAAATATAATGAAATACAATTTATAGTCTTCGCCTACATTATTTCACCAAAATGATCTTTGAGAGTTTGAATATGCTAAATTGGTGAATAAGATTTGCAAATTCTATCATATATCAAGTAATGAGAAGATTCTACTATATTATTACTTGCATTAGGTAATTCAAACAACAAAGGTGTTCTGATCAGTATGTAACTCGGCCAAAATAATAGTCATGAAAAAGAAATCCCAGGTCTTTTGCAACATATTTACATGCATTTAATTTTCTCATAACTAATAATAAATTTTATAGTAACAAAAAATTCATAAGTAGATGACCAATTACAGTTTTCCCGTGGTCATAATAATGAGGAGAAAATAATCAAACGTGTAAACCAACTACTCTAGATTTTAAGGTTTATTGTCTTCTTGTTGTGTGATTATAGTCTGCCTGTGGTCACATAAATTTGAGGAAAACTAAGGCCAATATAAGGAAGGCCCCTGCATTATTTGAAGGGTGCTTTCTCATATTCAATGACGACAAGTCATCACTCTCTTGGGAGCTATTCTATTCGGTCAAGCTTGATTTTGACTTGACTTGTTATATATGCCTAGATATAGTATTTGATCAAGTATCCCTCACCCGTGGTCATACCTTTTTCTACATTTGTGCTTGTAAGGCTGGATCAGTGACCATTATGGATGTTTTAAAGATAGCAAACCCCGAGGAAAAATGTGCTCTCTATTGAGAGTCAGGAGTTTATGAAGGTTTTGTGCACTTAGAAGAACTAAAGATTCTATTAAGCCAAATTTGTTCGCAATAGTGGGAAGAGCGACTTCGAACTGAGAGAGCAGAGATGGCCCTTAATTTATTTAGATACAAATTTTATATCTTGTTATGTTATATCTCGCTCTATATTTGTAGAAATTCATGTATTTTCGATAGTTTTGTTGGTAATTATTATAGTCAAATTTTTGTATTTTCATTTCCTATAAATATTAAAAAATTTCAGTTTGAGGTAAAAAATGAATCTTATACCCAATGTATTTGTTCATAACGCTTTCTATTTTTTATGAGTATATCAACTGGTAGATTTGTATAAACTGTTTGGCATCTGATCTTTTTAATTTATTGATCTATTTATTAATTTTAAGTTTGTTAATCTGATATAATGTGGTATTTGAGTATTCAACTATGTTATTTTGGTTGTGAATTTGAGTTTTTTTAATGTGAATTCTTATTTTTTTAGTATCCACTCGTCTTCTCCTTCGATTTTAATTTGGGTTGGAAAGGTCAATACCTTGAAAAGACCCATTGGATGTTTTAATTACATTTCATTTGGTCTCTTATTCATGTTGTTCCAAGGGAAAACCATCTTCCCGGTTGTTTTTAAAATTGAATACGAAGTTAGTAATCACGTATGACAATTTATATTATGTACTTAATTAAGTGATGGTGTAGATTCTTGAATGGAAAATGTGTTGATCCCATCACATGATTGGATAATTTAAAACCCAAAGGTTCTTTAAATATTATCTCATCACATGTCATCCATCTTCTCAATCAAATGACCTAAATGTTGACTACTCCACCAACACTATTGCATCTGATGATAACAACAATGAGTGTGCGATCTTTATATTCTAAATCAAATTACTTGACAATATAAACATATTTAATTAAGTAGAAAATATACCAAGGTATAGTTAGGTCTAGTTACAATAGTATTGTGTTGATCCATTTCATACCTATTATATGTCATAGAGAAGCTCCCGTGCAATGATTTGTGGTAGGGACGAATCATCATTCTTCAAGACGTAATCATTCAAATGTACTTGAATCTCTGGACATTATTTTATCGGAGGGTATGATTTACTTCTAACTAGTTTTTAACCGTGTGCATTTTTTAGATCTTTTATATATCAGTTAGTATGATTTTATTTTTGTGTCAGTTCATATAGCGACGTAACTCCGCCTGTGTCACGCTTAACTTCTTATATATTTTTTTGACACTGCCGGTTCCAAGCCCGAATAAAGGAGGAGGATTGCGTTAGGTAGCTTATAGCCAGCATAAAACTTTTTCACATGCTTATGAACATGAATCCTATGAATATACGTGCTAATTCTAGGGAACTCCCCTTAAGCGATGTGTTGCGCTTGCCACAGGGTGTCTCAAAAAATAGGCAAGGGGTGTTGTGCCTGCCATGGGGTGTCTCAAAAAATAGGTAAGGGGCATTGCGCCTTCCACCGGGTGTCTCGAAAAATAGGCAAGGGGCGTCACATCGGCACCCGAATGTGACGAGAAATACGTAAGGGTTCCTATAACAAACTAGACGTGTCGGCTAAAGAAGCTGGTCCAAGATACTAGACTTGGGTTAACGACTTTGAATATAGGGACTATGACAGGAAAATGGATGGAGTTAGTAGATACCATGATAAGAAGAAAAGTTAACATAGCTTTTTTACAAGAAACTAAACGGGTTGGTGAGAAATCTAGAGAAATTGAAAATATAGGGTTTAAATTATACTATATAGGAAAACATAAAATTATGAACGGAGTTGGAATAATAGTAGATAAGAACTTTAAGGATGATATCGTAACCGTTATTAGAAAAGATGACAGACTTATACTTGTAAAATTGGTATTAGGTGAAAATATAATTCATATTGTTAGTTCTTATGCACCCTAAGTAGGATTAGATGAGCACACTCAATTTTGTGAACAAATGGATGAACTAATTCAAGAAATACCCGTAGGTGATAAAATCTATATAGGGGGAGATTTTAATGGTCATGTAGGAGAAGATCGTGTAGGATATGAGATAGTGCATGGAGGATATGGTTTTAGAGATAAGAACGACCGGGGATAGTCTATCTTAGATTTTGTAATGGCTTATGATTTTGTACTAGAAAACACATGTTTTAAAAAAGGCTTGAACACTTAATAACTTATAAAAGTGGAATGCATTAGAGGCAAATAGATTTTTTCATTACTAGGAAAGGAGACCGATTAATGTGTAAAGGTTATAAGGTTATCCCGGGAGAGAGCTTAACCTCACAACATAGGATAATGGTGTTGGATATAAATATTAAAAACAAATTACGAGTGTAAAAAGAGAAGATTAACCCACGAACTAGGTGGTGGAACCTAAAAGGAGAGAAATTAGAACTATTTAAAGCTAAAGTAGTAAATGAAGTAACATGGAATATTAAAGAAGAGACTAATATAATGTGGAATAAGATGGCCATATGAATTAGGAGAATATCAAAATAAATTATTGGAGAATCAAAAGACAAGGGGCCACAGTCTAAAGAAAACTGGTGGTGGAATGAAGAAGTACAAAATATAGTAAAAATAAAAAAGGAGTGCTTTAAAACATGGCAAACAAATAGAAATGAAGAAATTTTTAAGAAATATAAATGGGATAAAAAGAAGTTAAGAAAGTGGTAAGAGATGTTAAGTTAAAAGCGTATGATGATCTTTATACAAAACTAGGAACACAAGAAGGGGAAACAAGTATTTATAAGCTTGATAAACTTTGGGACAGGAAAACAAAAGATTTTAATAACGTTAAGTGTAGTAAAAGTGATGATTTTAGAGTCCTAGTCAAAGATAATGAGATTATGGAAATATGGAAATACTACTTTGATAGGTTATTAAACAGAGATAATGGGAGTAGATTAGATATAGAGGAACTTAAGGAGACTCGAGAAAATATATTTTTCACATAATTAGGACAACAAAGTTCAGGATTGCTCTAAAAAGGATGAAAACATGGAAGTCTTTAGGATCAGATGATATCCCTATAGAGGTTTGGAAGTGATTAGGGGAGGAAGGAGTATCATGGTTTACAAAATTATTTATTAGAATTTTAATGACTAATAGGATGCCAGATGAATGGAGAAAAAGTGATTTAGTTCCTATTTATAAAAATAATGGGGACATACAAAGTTGTTCAAATTATCGTGGTATTAAGTTAATGAGTTATGCAATGAAACATCGGGAGAGAGTGATTGAATATAGATTGAGATTGAGGGCAACAATATCTGAGAATCAATTTGGGTTTATGCCTGAGAGGTCAACAATATAAGCAATCTATTTATTGAGGAGATTGAAGAGTGCGCTTTTGTTCAAATAAAGGAATTATTTAATTAAACACAATTTTCAATTAAATCCTAAAAAAATGCAACTAGATGGTTTATCAAATAAAATAAATATAGCATGTGACACAACATATTAGGAAAAATCCCTGCAAGGCGAAACCATATTATTTTCACTATAATTATTAAATAACGGTTACACAAATTATAATGAAAATAAGTGTTGAAAAAGAGTTGGAACCCCCGGATTTTAAATATTCTTCACAATTAAAATCAAACTTGTAATTTCCTTTTTGAAATGCGGAAGCGTTAGGATGTGATGGTTCAAATTAACGAAACAAACCAAATTATTAATTTTCACTTAAACCGATTAAGTCCAATTCAAGGCCTAGAATTTGCCTAAGTTATGATTGTCCATATTTCACCAATGTTAGTCCAAACCAATTTATTGCAAGAGACTTGAATTAAACAAATTTACCCAATATCAGATTAAAGTCCAATTTAAGTTGAGTGTGGTAATTAAACCGAATTTTATCTTGAATTAATCCTAAAGCATGCGTTCTAAATTTTGGTGCAAGATAAAATAAACAATATCACACTACGCCGCGATGTACGAGGAAAAACCCAAGACGGGAAAAAACATCGGACGGCTCTAGCCACAAGTCCACTAGATACGGAATTACAAATACAAGACAAAAGACTTACTACACTCGACTCGATCCCTCTCAAGCCCCGATGCTTCTCCTTGTAGAAACCTCTTCCTAGCGGACAACCTTGTAACTCCACCGCGGTCTCGGAATCCACCGATAGGACTTTGTATGGTCACCATCACCCAAGCTTGGAGCCTTTCCCCAAGTGAGTAATACCGCAACAAAACGTCTTCTTCTTTGTGATGGGATGTAGAAGCAAACTCGAAACTCCTGTTGTTCAATTCGGTAGAGAAAACTGGTGCCAAAACTCCAAGCAATTGATATGAATATATAAACTTGGACTAAACACAATTGGGTGTAAAACTAGAGTGATAAAGTATTTTCTCTTTTAAAATAACACTCAAAACAAGATCTTTTTCTCTTTTTGTTTTTGCTCTCAAAACACTCTCTAAGAGTTTGTATGGTATGAAAAAGATGTCCCTTCAAAAGTGATTCCCGTCCCTATTAAAGTCTGGAAATGTTGGCTAAAAACATAGTGGGAAAATGGGGTAAAAACTGCCTAAAAACGGTTCCCGCCTAGCAGTTCGTTCGAACGACATTTCGTTCGAACGAACTCTCGTTCGAACGAGACTTCTAACGACTGACCAGTTTGGACTTCGTTAGAATCTCGTTAGATACCTCGTTAGAACGAATAATCTCGTTCGAACGACATATCGAACGACATACCAGTTTAGGCTCGTTGACAGACTCGTTCGAATGAAACCTCGTTAGAATGAAAAAATCGTTCGAACGACAATTCGAAGGACTTCCAGAAATTTTTCAAAAATTCTATTTTGGCCCTGAAACTTTATATACTTTAAATTAAAGTTCTAAATAAATTTTTCTGAAAGTAAAACGTGGTTTTTATTAACCCTAACACCCAATAAACTTTGTTCCAATCTCCTATATAAATATAATTGCATTCATACCTTGGGAGCATGGAACCATAGTTGATGACGTAGAAAACGAGGCACGCAAACCGGTATTTTGATGAAGCTTTATATTCTTTGCTGCTACGTCTTCAAGAAACACTTCATCGGCTTGAGAGTATTACAATAAAACACTATCCTATGAATAAATGTTTTTGTCCGGAATTGAGCCAACACAATACATGGACTCAATTGGAAATTTGTGTCCTTACAAGTGTGACATACGAAAATACCCGTAGGTGTCGGTTCCGATGTCGTCGGCTGGAATCTCCTACAATAATTCCAGATGGGTAGCAATGAAGAAGATACCGACTTCTCAACAAAATACTCCAAAATGAGTAAGAATAATCTCTTGATGGTTTATGATGTGCACATGATAAATGGGAATTAAGTGTGCATTTATAAGGAAAGAATAAATCCTAAAACACATCTTTAGGAAAACATGGCAGATTTTAGGTTGGATTTTCCTCAACATGCTGCAAAAGGAAGTTGACCAGTAAATAGTGATGACAGCATTGGGCACAGAAATCGAGGTCATCGACGTCATTCGAACGACATTGGATGTCGCTCGAACGAGGACACGTGTCGTTCAAACAACATCGCACGAGATGTCTATGTCGTTCGAAAGACAGTGACATCTCGTTTGAACAAGCACGACTTCCAAAACAAATCCGTTTCAGCTTAGAAAAAATTCAGCATTTGATAAAAAATAATTTCAGACTTAAAAAAATATTTTCTAAAAAATTCCCAAATATTTATGCAAATATAAACAACTCCAATTAATCATTTTACTGACAATGTGTCATGGAGTTTCTGGGAAACGGTTTAGCAGTACGTAACATGTAGCTTGATGCACGAGTGAAGATGATGGATGCAAGGATTCAGACAAAGGCCGTTGTGGATGATCGTTATGACATGCCGAATGTTGCGATATCAAACATACAAACTGTGATATAGGGAAAATAGAAAATTCCTAGATTCTACCTGGACATTTATAAAATTATGTCCTTACAAATGTCCCCCTATGTCTATGCCGGTACATTCATAAAAAATCCGAATTATGCAATCTCCCAATAACAAATGACATATAAGATAATATCCCCATTAAACCTTCAAAGTGAGAATACTAAACGACATGTCTTCAAACAATCAAATTTCAACATCTTCAAATCTTCAACATTTCAGAAACTCCCAAAGCTTTTCTCATCAGGGTGTGCAATCCAATATATATCAACTTTGTACCTACACACATGAGAAAAATCAAATACCCGTGACATGCAACAGTTTGAAATATAATGATATGCAAAAATCAAAGATGATTTAAGCTTAAGAATATCATTGATAAATCAACATAATTTCTCCCCCATAATTCATTCTCCCCTTTTTTATGATGTCCCCAAGTAGACATATATGAGAACCATATATATGGAAAATGTCACAAAAAAATTATATTTTTGAATTTTTCAAACTTTTTACTCAAAATATACAACAAAGAATTAAAGAATCTTCTATTTTTGATTTTTTTTAAAATTTTTACACATAGTATACAAAAAGGAATCACACCATGAAATAACACAAAAACAACCAAGTGGATGATAGCGTAAATGTTGGGGTGTGAACACATTTGATAGGTAAATAAACTCAATTAGTCATATGTGCACGATGCATACGTGTACTCCTAACAAATGAACATCAAAAGTATGCTTAGGTGTAAACATTGTTGGATTTAGATGACATCATCTTAATCAAAACAACAAATCAAAGTCAAAGTGATTTCCACACCAGTAACATCCAAAACTATTTAGCGCTTTTACAAGATCTTGAAGGATGTGCAAACCCGTTTAAATTTTCTAACCAAACTCCCTCAGATATATATTTTTAATAGATGTGATCTAAATTCTCAAACTTTGGAGAATTGATGGTGAAACCTATTGGCCCATTTTTGGCATGTATTGCTTTTTATTGCCTTTAAATTTTTTTCGGGCTCTTTTAACCTTTTTGGACCCAGGGTAATAAAATTCCTCAATTTTTTAGATCAGTTTTAACGGTGGCTTTAGCGCAAAGGATAGATAGTTACCTTTCGTAGCCCCTCCCAGTTTAAAATACACACAATCTCACCAAATGGTTTTTACATGCACACCTTTCTTATCAAGTTTTATCACGCTTGGTTTGTTTTAAGGACAGGCTTGAAGTGAAAACACCCAACCAACATGTGATTAGACAAGTATAATAATCAAACAAATCCGTGCATGTGTGCAATAAAGAAAATCATGAGTCAAACATGTAGGAAGTAACACTTAATTACATCTTAATGACTCCAAACATTATAAAGCACAAAGATGACATGATATATTGTCTCGAAACACTATCAAATAGTCACATGACTAAATGGAATGAAATTGTGACTTGGCTATCTTAAATGCTCATCCATAAAAGGTGTAAATAAATAAAAAAACCTTTTTGTTATTTTCTAAAAAAATTTATAATAAGAAAATCTTTTTGTTATTTTCTAAAAAAATTTATAATAAGAAAATCTTTTTGTTCTTTTCTATTTTTTTTTAAATATATACACATGATACAATCTAGCAACATGAATCATTTTATATGAACATAACAAAGCATCCTATCCTAGACACAGACCAACCCCTCAGTTAACTGTGCAAATCCCTAAAGACTTCCTAAGACTTTTGAATCTAAGGGCATCTAAAGGTTTCGTGAAAATATCGGCTAACTTACGGTCAGTGGGTACGTAAATACAACTTTCTCCTCCACTAGTTGTCGTATAAAGTTCTCGCATATCCTGATGTGCTTTGTGCATGAATGCTAGAATGGATTGCGGGATATGTGTATCGGACTCATGTTATCACAGTAAATGGTCATGGTGTCCTATGAAATTCCATAATCCTCCAACATTTGTTTCATCCACAAGAGTTGCATGCAACAACTCCCGATGACGATGTACTCAGCTTCTGCAGTGGACAACAAGATGGAGTTTTGCTTCTTGCTTAACCAGGAGACAAGATCATAACCAAAATTGAAGCACCCACTAGAAGTGCTCCTGTAACCATATAAATCCCCAGCCCAATCGGCATCCGAATAGGCGGACAAACGATCAGTGGTATTAAAGGAATACCAAATACCGTATGAGAGAGTCCCACTCACGTATTTGATAATATGTTTTAGATCAAGTAAGTGTGACTCTTTCAGGGATGCCTGATATCGTGCACAGACTCCAACACTAAAGGCTATGTCAGGATGACTGGAGTCAAGTAGAGAAGACTACCTATCATACTTCGATACAAGGTTTGCTCTACGTCCTTACCTAAAGTATCCTTACTAAGCTTGATAGAAGTACTCATGGGTGTATGAGCATGCTTAGAGGAGTCTAAACCAAATTTCTTCACTAGGTCTCTAGCATACATGGATTGGGAGATGAACATCCCTACCATTCGCTGATGAACCTGGTGACCAAGGAAGAAAGTAATCTCACCTACCATGCTAAATTCAAACTCACTTTTCATCTCCTTCCTCAAAGTGGTGAGCATGATGGGAGCATGTGGATCTAAAGACTATGCCATCCACATAGACCTGGGCAACCAAAATAGCATCATCATCTTTCCTGATGAATAACGTCATATCAACTCCCCCTCTCTTGAAGCCATGGGCTAAGAGATATGATGTAAGCCTCTCCTACGAATCACGGGGTGTTTGATTCCAACCATACAAGGCTTTCCTCAGATAGTAGACGTGCTCCGCGTACGTAGGGTCTTTAAACCCTTTTGGTTGAACCACATAAACCTCCTCCTGTAGGATTCCATTAAGAAAGGAACTCTTGACATCCATATGATATAACTTCAATCGCAGACATGAGATGGAGAGTAGTAAGCGGACGGACTCAATCCTCACAACAAGAGCAAATGTCTCCCCAAATTCTATACCCTCGATTTGTGTGTAGCCTTGAGCGACCAACCTAGCCTTATTTCTGATTATGGTGCCATTTTCATCCATTTTATTCTTGAAAATCCACCTGGTACCTATCACATTAGTCTCACTAGGTCGGGGGACAAGTTCCTAGACATTATTCTTTTTAAATTGAAGAAACCCATCCTGTATGGCAGATATCCAGTGTTCATCCTTGAGTGCTTCTTTCTGATTCTTGGGCTCGATTGTGGACATGTAGAAAAAAATTAGTAACAACGTTCTCTAGATGAGCATAAGTCTTGACCCCTAAAGTGGGATCTCCAACAATGGAAGAAGGATCATGACTCCTGCGAACCCAAGAAGGTGTGTACCCTAACACAGGAGTAGAGTCCACAGAGTGTGGGTGAGGGGAAAGCAAGTCGCCACAAAAAAGTCCTCATCCTCACACTGATCAATAAACGTTGAAGGTTCATCATATTGCATGGTTATGTTTATTGAATCCATAACCTTAGAGCTCTTCAGGTTAAAAACTCGGTATGCTCTACTATTTGATGAATATCCAAGAAATATTTCCTCGTCGCTCCGGGAGCCAAACTTTCCTAGTTGCTCTTTATCCCGTAGGATGTAGCATTTACTCCCAAAGACACAGAAATATGCAAGTTTCGGTTTCTTGCCAGTCCACAATTCATAAGGCATCTTAAGTGTGTGGACGTATGTAGACCCTATTCACCATATGGCATGCAGTAGACACTGCCTCTTCCTGAAATCTCCCGGCAACCTTATGACCTAGGAGGATAGATTTAGCCATTTCTTAAATCGTCCTATTCTTTCTCTCAACAATCCCATTTTGCTGAGGAGTCTTCACAATAGAAAACTCATGTTTAATTCCTATGCTATCACAGTAAACATCTACCTTTGCTTCCTCAAATCCCATGTCATTGTCACTACGTATCCTATTAATAGTGACTCCGTGTTGATTTTGCAGTACACGACACTTGGTCGTTAAAAAATCTATAGTATAAAAATTCTCTCTCAAAAAACCTACAATCGAATATTTGGAGAAATCATCTACCATTACGAGGATATACCTCTTACCACCCAGACTCTCAGTACGAGTAAGACCCATAAGATCCTTGTGAATTAACTCAAGCACACGGGAGGTGGAAATGGAATGCAACTTCCTGTGGGGACTTCAGATTTGCTTTCCCAGATGACAAGGTCCACAAACCATGGAAGTTAGCTTTCCAAGAGATTGTAAGCCATGTACTAGGTCCTTTTAGCTAAACATGTCAAATCTCTTACGTTCACGTGACCTAGTCGTTGGTGCCACAGATCCATAGGAGTGATCATGGTGCTGTTGTAGACAAGTGAGGATGTGGGCACAGTCCCATAGAATTTATATTTTGACCTCATCCATTGTACTAAAAGTTTCCTGGATTGATTATAGACATTACACACATCCCGGTCAAATTTTATGGCAAAGACAGTGTCACACAACTAGCTGATACTGAGAAGGTTTGCCTTCAAACCTTTGATGTACAAAACATTCTCTAGCTTAGGAAATCCTGGTAACACAACTGTACCTCGTCCTACAATGCTAGACTTTCTTCCGTCTCCAAAGTTGACTCTAGCATCCTTCTAATTCGCTAGATAGTTAAAGAATGAGACATCACATGTCATATGTCTGGAGCACCCACTATCAAAATACCACTGTGAGGTATTATGTTCTTTGAGAGCGACATGAACAACAAGGGCCTTTTCATCTTTCTTAGGTACCCAAGACGTGGTAACCTTTTGTTTACCCTTGTTGTTGGTTTTAGCCAGGATTAGAGAAGCATTTACTGACGACAAAGATATCCATCAGAATTTCACTATCAAACTCTGTGATGTGGCAGCTAAAAACTCAACACGCTCTCTCAAACTGGAAAAATCATCAGTATGATGTGGTGGAGCAGTATTACGTCATGTCCAACCCAAACTATAGCAAAACTCCCTGAGGTGTCCTTTTCTTTTGCAGAACGTACAAAATAACACAGTCTTAGGTGGACCTCCGTTTATTTTTCTTGGTCGATCTCTCCTTCGTGGTTTTTGATGATGGCCACATGGAGTCGTAGTAAACTTAGGAACTGGTCCAGGTTTAATTTGAGATGTGGTGTCACCATCATAACCTATTCCCTACCTATCACCAAAACCTAAAGTGGGACCGAGGAGCATCTTTCCCATCTTTCAATATCTGTCCTCGATTTGAACCTTGACTTCCCGTGCTCATTGAAGATCATGAGTAAGCTGGATAATATGCGCTTCAAGTTTCTTCCGAGTATCCAGGGAGGAATAGAGCTCACTCGTAAGACTAGACACTTATTTAGTCAAGTACCCTTTCTCTTTCTCAAAACCACTCTCTCTCTCTCCCCAAACAGTCTCTCTCTCTCTAAACAAGCTTTCTTTCTCAATATAGGCAGACTCTCTTTCTATCAAGGTAGTGCAGGTGGAGGATTCTTTCTCTCCCTCTTATTATAAATCTTCCTTTAAAGCGGTGATCCTAAGAACTAGCGCTTTGTTACGCTTTTTGGTTTGAAATGACTCATTATATAACTCAGCGTAGGCACATTGAAGATTACCCTCTCTCTCACTTGCATCATCCTCCCCCTCACTCACATCATTCTCACTATCGAGGAGTCCCTGTTAAGTAGCATCCTCAACATCGTGAGGAGCACTAGAAGTATGACTAGCCATGAATGCGGTGAAGTAGCATTCATACAGTGACTCGTCTCCATAATCCACCGACTCTACCTCACTGTTGTCACTAAGGTAGCATTAAAGACAAATTTGCCCTTACCTTTTGCAAGTTTGTTCAGCCTAGTAGAACACTCAAAATCTCTATGACCCTTACCGTCGCACTCATAACATCTCTCAGAGTCATTAGGAGGGTATTTCAAACATTTTTCATTTATCTTACTTTTCTCAAAAAAACTTTTTATCTTTGAAATTTTCATTTTTCTTGAATTTGAGAATTTTCTTGAAATTTTTAGCGAATAGGGCCAAATCATCTAAATCAAAATCACACTCAGAATCTGACGTTTCTATGTCCCTTTTTCTAGATGACTCAACTCTCTTTCTTGCCGACCCCCCACTTTTTCTATCCTGGGCATTAAGTGCAATACCTTTATCTTTAAGTTTGAAGGATTTAGGAAACATATCAATTACATACGTTTGTAAGTCTCCTACAAGATTCTCCAATTTAAGCGTATTTAAATTACCAATAGAATTTAGCACAGTGACTTTTGAGATAAAACTCTTAGGAAGTGATCTTAGAATCTTTTTAACAACTATAGCATTAGGAATGTGTTCACCAAGATTAAAACTAGTGTTAACAATATCAGATAACCTAGTATAAAATTCATCAAAACATTCAGTCTCAAGCATGGTGATAGTTTCAAATTGAGTTGTTAAATTTTGCAGTTTAGACCCTTTCATAGCATTAGTTCCTTCATGGTTAAGTTTTAAAACATCACATGCCTCTTTTAATGTGGTACATGTCATAATACGTCAGAACTCATCAGGTGTGACGAATCCAGAAATAGCACTTAAACCCTTAGAATTAAAAGATGACCATTTAAATTTGTCTTCAGTCCATTCAGTCACATATTTTAAATTAGTCACGTTATCAACAGTGACGGAGGGAGGTGTCCACCCTCTTTCAACCAAAATCCAAACACGTTCATCAATTTCTTTTAAAGAAAATTTCATGCGGGCTTTCCAGTAATCATAGTTTGTCCTGACAAAAACTGGCATTTTATTATATAATTTCTCCATTGAACACGCCCTTTTTCAAAAATCAATTTTTCAAAAAATTGATATCTTAGAAAAATTTTGCGGAAAATTGCACGGTATATTGTGTAATTGTCTCTGATACCAATTTGAAGAGTGAGCTTTTGTTCAAATAAAGGAATTATTTAATTAAACACAATTTTTCAATTAAATCCTAAAAAAATGCAACTAGATGATTTATCAAATAAAATACATATAACATGTGACACAACATATCAGGAAAAATCCCCGCACGGCAAAACCATATTATTTTCACTATAATTAGTAAAGAACGGTTACACGGATTATACTGAAAATAAGTGTGACATACAAAAATACCTGCAGGTGTCGATTCCGATGTCGTCAGCTAGAATCTCCAGCAAGAATTGTAGATGGGCCGCAAGGAAGAAGATACTGGCTTCTTCACAAAATGCTCCAAAATTAGTAAGAATAATCTCTTAAAGGTTTATGATGTGCACATGATAAATGGATATTAAGTGTGCATTTATAAGGTAAGATTAAAGCCTAAAAAACATATTTAGGAAAACATGGAAGATTTTGGGCCGAATTTTGCTCAACATGCTGCAAAAGGAATTTGACCAGCAAATAGTGGTGATAGTATTTGGAACAGAAATCGAGGACGACGGGGTTGTTCGAATGACATTGGATATCGCTCGAACAAGGACACATGTTGTTCGAACGACATCGCGCGAGATTTCTATGTCGTTCGAACGATAGTAACATCTCGTTTCAACTAGTACCCCTTCCAAAAAATATCCATTTTAGCTTTAGAAAAAATTCTGCATTTGATAACAAATAATTTCGGACTTTAAAAAATATTTTCTAAAAAATTCCCAAATATTTATGCAAATATAAACAACTCCAATTAATCATTTTACTAATAATGTGTCATGGAGTTCGTGGGAAACGGTTGAGCAGTACGTAGCATGTAGCTTGATGCACGAGTGAAGATGATGGATGCATGGATTCGAATAAAGGTCGTCGTGGATGATCGTGATGACGTGCCGAATGTAGCGATATCAGACATACAAACTGTGATATAGGGAAAACCGAAAATTCCTAGATTATACATGGACATTTATAAAATTATGTCCTTACAGAGATTAATGGAGAGGTGTAGGGAGAAAAAAAAGGATCTTCGTATGATTTTTATAGATTTCGAGAAGGCGTATAATAGGATACCAAGATATATAATATGGTGGGTTCTACATAAAAAAGGACTGACTCGTATATATATTGATGTGATCATGGATATGTATGATGGGGCCCTGACTACAGTAAGAACATCAACCAGAGAAAGTAATGAATTTTCACTTACTGTAGGTCTACACCAAGGTTCAACATTAAGTCCTTATCTCTTTGCTCTTGTTATGGATGAGTTAACTGGAAAAATACAAGATGAGGTGCCATGGTGTATGCTATTGTCAGATGATATTATTTTAGTGGATGAGACTAAGACATAGATTAATGATAGGTTGGAATTATGAAGAGAAACTTTAGAAACAAGAGGATTTAAAATAAGAAAAAATAAAACAGAATACGTGGAGTGTAATTTTAGTAGTAATAGGAGGAGAAATGGAGATGTGGTGAAATTGGAGGGTCAAGAGATACCAAAAATGATCATTTTTGTTATTTAGGCTCGATTATCTAAAAATATGAAGATATTAGTGATGATGATACTCATAGGATTAGGCGTATACCTTTGAAGTTAAAAGGAAAATTTTATAAGACAACCATTACACCAACCATGTTGTATTGGACAAAGTGTTGGGAAACCAAAAAACAAAATGTGCCAAAAAATGAGTGTGGCGGAGATGCGAATGATAAGATGGATTTGTGGTAAAACTGGAAGGATAAAATAAAAAATGAACAAATTTGTGAAACAGTAAAGGTAGATCCTATAGAAGATAAATTGAGAGAAAATCGACTTAGATGGTTTGGACACGTTAAATGTAGACCAATGGATGCTTTCATATGGAAGAACGATTTAGTTAGTATTAATGGTAACACAAGGGGTAGAGGTGGGCCTAAATTGACTTGGTGGAATATTATAGAAAAATACATGATGCCATGTGGTCTAACCGAAGATATTGCACTGGATAGAGTGGAATGAAAAAATAAGAATCATGTAGCCGACCCCAAAAAATTGGGAAAAGGCTTTGCTGAGTTGAGTTGAGTATAAGTTTATATAGTGATATATATATATATATATATATATATATATATATAATAAATACGAGATTAAGGGTAATCATGCCAATTGAAACTAATATGATAAATGTTTTTATATCAATTCAACGAATTGTATACACAAACCATATCATAAAACACATTGTAATCAATATTGAAGGAACCGAGTATGAAAGAACATAGGTTATACCAAGCGATGTAATACAAAATTAAATTAATAGTTCATTAAACGTAGACTACCGAACTAATAATTTCAAGTCATAAGCATATGAAACTTCTACTAAAACAGAAACGAAATAACTTATAGGAAGATTTAAAAATATTTCCTTTTGCCTGAGTTGTAAAAATCAGTAAGCATACCTTATTCTCCGCCATCAATGTCTCAGTGAGTGACATTATATAAACATAAAATGAATAAAGTTAGATATAAGAAAATTGAATTACTGATCATTTGTACTACTCTGATAAGATTTGAGTATATAATCACTTGACAGGGGAAAAATGGCAATTGTCAATATTTCAACATACGATACTTATTAAAGAAAAATATAATCCCAGCGAAAAAATTTATAAGATAATGGGCATATGTAAAAAATAGAGAAAGGTAAGCCGTAGAGTTAGTATCATTTGATGAGGATCAACTTTCACACTGCTTCCACTTTAATATCAGGAACGTCGACTTGCACTTGAAATATAGAATTTCACTTTTCGAAATCCTTGCTTCTGGATCATATTCACATAGGCCACTAATAAGAATAAGAAATTTAATTCCTTAAAACACGTGTGATTAATAGACTAGGAATATCAGTGCCTTGGGTAATTGCTCCGCTTGGCGAGCTCCTCTTTGCCCCTGTAGACTACTGGACTTATTGTCTGCTCTGCTTTTATGGGTCCAAGAAGGGTTTGTTAAAGCTTTCGAACTCTCCATGAACTCTGATCAGGAAGCCATGTTACAAAATGGATCATTTGCTTATCCAATGGGAACAGTGGCAGTTGAAGCATACTTTGCCTCTATTTTTCCTCTCTACCCGACTTGTAATAGTCTCTGCCTTCCTTATTATCAGATACGTTTCGCCTTTATGCTTATCAGTCTTCCGCTATGATTGAACATGTAATATAACTATAAAAATGTGATGATATGATTACTTATAATAATTATATTCAAAATATGGCTCTTTCACATTGTAATAACACTTTATTTTATTATTAGATTCGATGATAAATTTGGTTATAATATAACTATTATAACAAAATTATCGTAATATGACAATATCAAATAGGGAACCCCATTTCATAAAAAACAATGCTAAAGTGATAGGGACTAACATCCAAATTACACAAAATTCAAGAACAATTTTAAACTTCAAGATCAATTTTAAACTTGTGCGATAATAGAACTGTTATAACCGCATTTTTCATAATATGGCATTCTCTCTTAAAACATTAAATAGTTAACTACATCACCAAACATCATATCATGTTTAAGTACAAGTGTTTAAACTAACATCCAAATTCCTAAAAATTCAAGATCAATTTTAAATTCTCATCTATATTAACATACTTTCAAATTCTCGAAATTCAAAATACACAACCAATACTCAAAATCGCAAATATCAGGAACGTCGACTTGCACTTAAAATAGAGAATTTCACTTTCCAGAATCCTTGCTCATAGTTTATATTAACATAGGCCACTCATAAGAAAAAGGCGTTCAACTCCCTAAAATAAGTGTAATTAATAGACTTAGAACATTAATTCCTTGGGTAAATGATCCACTTGGAGAGCTCCTCTTTGCTCCTGTAAATTACTTGACTTATTGTCTACTCTTCTTTTATGGGTCTAAGAAGGGTTTGTTATAGCTTTCGAACTCACCTTGAACTCCGATCAGGAAGAGATGTTAGAAAACGGATCCTTTGCTTATCCAACGGGAATGGTGGTAGTTTAAGCATACTTTGCCTCTCTCTTCCCTCTCTACCCAACTTGTAATAGTCTCTACCTTCCTTACTATCGGATACACTTCGCCTATATTCTTTTTAGTCTTCCACTGGGATTTGACATGTAATATAACTATAAAAATGTGATGATACGACTATTTATAGTAATTATATTCAAAATATGTCTCCTTCACATTCTAGTAACACTTTCGTTCATTGTTAGATTCGATGATAAATTGTGCTATAATATAACTGTTATAACAGAATTATCGTAATATGACAACCTCAAATAGATAACCCCATCTTATAAAACATAATGCTTAAGTGTTAGGGACTAACATCTAAATTCCTCAAAATTCAAGATTAATTTGAAACTTCATGATCAATTTTAAACTTTTGTGATAATAGAACTGTTATAACCACATTGTTCATAATATGCCATTCTGTCTCATAATGTTAAGTACTGAACTGCATCATAAACCATCATATCATGTTTTAGTGCAAGTGTTTTAACTAACATCCCAATTACTCAAAATTAGAGATCAGTTTCAAATTCCCATCTATATTAACATATATTCAAATTCTCAAAATTCGAAATACACAACCAATACTCGAAATCTCAAATATCAACTCAGTTGATATTGAAAGAAATTATCGCGACATTATTAAAAATAAATAATAATGTTGTCAAGTTTATAAAATACTGCAAGTGCATGGGCTATTATAGAATAACGAGTGTAAGTACGGGTCGAACCCACGGAGATTTGTCAATTTTAACTTTGAAAAGAATTGTAGCTGTCTAACTAGACTAAATGGGGTACATAACAATTATGAACTACATTAAATAAAAATAACTAGGATCAATGACATTAACACAAGAAATTTGTAAACAATTAGGATTCGGGGTCCATTTATCACGTAAATAATATTGCACACTAATTTAATTTGTCATTCCGTTTTTATGACTCAAATTAAACAGACTCTCCTTGCATTTAATTCAAAAAATATGAAAGTTATGTTCGAAACATTTTTTAACATCTCTAATAGATGGATAAAATCTCTATTCCATTAGAAAATACAAGTTTTAAAATTCGCAAATGTATTTAAGCATGGACTATCAAAACAATCAAAGTGCAGGCGTAATCCATCAAAAATTACTATTTCTAAATCTCATAAGTTTATTTGACAAAACAATTTTGAAGGTTTTAAAACACACTCTCTTGCCATGTCAAAATGAATACCGAATCTTTAATAACAATTAAAATGAGTAGGGAATAAACAACAATCAAATTAACGTGACAATATTAGCTAACTATGATAAATTTCACCTTAATACTAATAGAAGAATCAAGTGACCATAATGAAAGAGAAATTGCAAGAATGATTAGAGATTTTCATTAATAAGTCAAACTTAGAAATAGTTCCCTCACAATTATCATCAATCCTCTAAAAAAATGATAAAAATTTGTCCCTCAAATTGAGTACAATCACTCAAAAATTGCTCCCCGAAATTTCTCCTAAATTGTGAGCCCAAGGGTCCTTTTTTATTCGACAAGTGGTGAGGTTTTTGAGTTGTGGTGGGACTCTCCCTGATTGGCCAAATAATGTTGGAAGCTATAACTTGACCTTTTTAAGATTTGGATAGAGATAAGGGACAAAATTTCCCCCCACTCGAAAACTCTTAGATTTATTTGCTCAACACGCATGCCGAATTTCATCCAAATCGGAGAGTAAAAAATAGCTTTTTTCAAACGACCGTAAAAATCAGTTTTTTTGCGTCCTTTTCGAATTGATCATCAATTTGCACCAAATTCCATCATTACCTTCAAAATTTTCACTACGAAACTTTTTTCACAAATTAGCACAAGAATATTATAAAATTATTGAGGTGCCCATTTTTTACTTTAAATTATTATTTTTAATTCAGATTCAATCATTCTCAAATATTTTTCCCTTTTTAATAAAATGATCATAAGACCTCATTAAATAAACTAAAATGGGACTAAGAAAGTATTAATTCAGGTATAAAATATACAAAATAATGCACTCATCAAATACCCCTAAACCTAAACTTTTCTAGTCTTCGAGCAATTTTTTTAAATCTAACTCACTTTCGTAGGAATCATGATTAAACTTAGCATGTACAACAAGTCGTTAAACCTCTAGGTCATCCTAGTGGACATGTTTTGTCTCGTAAGGGCTTGTAGTGAATATACCCAAAAAATACAAAAACTTGACTCAATACAAAAGACTCAAAAATAATATAACCAAGTTTGAATGCAAACTTCATAAATATAGTAGAACTTCAATTTTCAATCTCAACTTATCATGTGTTCATGCGCATAGCCAATATAACCGTCCATTTCAATAGATTTTATCGTTACATTTCTTATCCGAAAGTTCGTTTTGATTTCAAAATCTCACAGTATGCACTCTCAATCAAATACTCAGAAATGGGTTGTTTTCTATCGATATATGTGAATAAAAGAGTAAATTTATATGAACAACTTTCACATATACATGATGTAAAATAGACTTTTTTTAATAATGGATGCATATAATCTCATGAATGGAAATTCGATTACTTATTGAAAACGTTAAATCGCACAATAAATCCTACTTATCTTCTCTCCACACTATAACTAACTTCAATTGAGATCGATTAGGACTTTCTTTAGATGTATTGTAGGATCGGGTTTGGCAAGAAAGAATGTTTAATTTGAAGTTCAAAATTTTTAAGAATATAGATTTTTTTCGGTATTTTGACTTTTTGGCACTTTTTGTAGTTTTTTTTTTCTCTTTCCTCCTTCTTTTCAACTCACATTTTTTTCATCTTTTTTTCACACATCTTATTTTTTTTGCCTTTTTTTTTCAACCGCAATTTCACACTAATATTCTCAGAAAATGGATATGGATTCTTTTTATGGGCTTTAAACTCCCAATTGGAGTTAGGTAGGATAATGGATTTTCAACAAAAGTCTTATTTTCTTTTTTGGCTCAAATAGGCTTGCAACTAAATAGTGTAAAAATGGTGGAGTTAGGCTTAATTTTTGGGTTTCAAACGATAGCTTAATCTCATTTCTCAAGTTTTGTTAAGTTGATTTGTGTCTCAAGCGACTTACTAAAACTTCTAGTGTTTAAGATTCACATTTTGACTTTTTAACCTCAAGTCAATTACCTCCTCAGACGAGCAATCTCTTCATCACGATGACCAAACCTTTCTTTGTAAAGACTGACCAATAATGATGTTGTTATCCCCATAAGTCGCTCAACATAAGGAGTATGTCATCGGTAATTAGGATAAAATCTCCTCGATGAACGGCCTCTTGACCTCGATCTCCTGGGAAATGAAAGGGACCTATAAGGAGTTTTCTCCCTAATAATAATTTGTATCCCAGATTAGATAGGGCTTCTGGCGTACCGATGATAAGTCTTGAAAAGGGGCTAAAATATGTAATGGTCCAAATAAAAGATAGTTTTTTTTATTTTTTTCAAATTAAACATTAAACTTAACACACTTAACCTAAATAAACCTAAGCACCAATTTTAAGAGAAGGTTATGTAAATAAGTTTTAACCAATTTTATTTTATCTTAAACATGCATCTACGTGATAGAAAAATAAACAATCACACAATGCCCGATGTACGAAAAAACACAAATAGAAAAAATCTCAGATGACCCAGCCATGCAAAGTCTGCTAAGTATGGAATTACAAAGGACACGATAAAAGAATTACAACACAACCTCAACGCCTTATAAGCCTTGATACACCTCATTCCTTAACTTTCGCCTAGTGTCATGAAAGAGTATAAAGGCTAACTTATGAATGAGTCCACACAAGCCTCGATATCTACCGAACAACTTAGAAATAGTCTACGAGTTAGGAAACAAAACCCACCGCTTCTTCATTATAGCACCACACCATGGATTCCACCATGTATAAATAGTAAATACGGATTCCAATGCATGAAATGATTCTCAATAAATTTAGAGGACAAACTTTGGTGCCCAAAATAGGATCGTCGACACATATGAAGATGAACACTTAGATCCTAAACAAATTGGGTGAAAACTAGGTTTTAAAGAGATTTTTATAGAGTTTGGGAACTCATAATATAAGTTTTGTTTCAAAGAAAACCGATGATCCACACTCCTATTTGTAGAAGGTTTTCCAAAACGAGATAAGGATTAAATCATTTAAGAAAACATAGATATAATGAAAAATATGTTGTCTCGTTTTAACAAAATGGATCTCGTTCGAAAGAAGCCATGCATTTCGTTCGAACACTTTTCTAACAAAATATCTAACAAAAAACCAACAAAGGTCAAAATATGGCTCGTTAGAAGTTTCATTGGAATATAATCTAACGAGGTACCTAGACTCATTCGAACGACATACCCACTGTCATTTTATCAGCCTGCATATTTTTAAAAAAAATATTTTAAAACAGTTAAAAACACTTTAAAACTAAATTTATAAAAAACTAATATCCAAATATAAATTCCATGGAGGAAAATAAATACGAATTCATACCTGAGAGATCCTTTGACCATACATATGGAAATGAGCATAAAACACGACAAGATGATGTAGATCTGCTAACTTGGCGGATACGTCTTCAAGAAACCAGACCATACACTTGAAAGGTTAACAAACTCAAGTTCTAACCTATGGCTTAAAGGTTTTGTTCAAACATGAAAAAAATACAAAATACATAGAAATTGACTATATTTGAAATTTGTCCTTAGAAATCTCCCACTTTACCCATTTTAGGACAAAACACACAAATAAAAGCCTGTGGGACATCAAGCGCATCTAAATAACTCAAACCCTAACTACAAAAGGAAAAACTACAACTTGATTGACTTATAAACTTTAGTAGCTTTGCATGCTTCTATACTTTCTCGCATGTTTTAAATATGCACACTTAAACAAACCTTAAAATGCAAAAGGAGTATAACAATATATAAAATCTACATAAGAATAAACTCCCCATATGTCTGTAGACACCCCATTATAGCACCCCCTAAGTCACTCCTTAGGTCCCTAGCACCTCCACATCTCATTACAAACCCTAGGTCATACCCCGAGTACCGATCTAGAGGCCACTAGGAACTCTCGGGTCCCATTTGACTCTTGTCAACATTTTACTCGGAGAGAATTATCTTTGTAACTTTAAAGGGCGCTAAAACCCCTTACCAACGGTCCACCCTGAGCATGATTCTGACTTACGGTGTGGATGAATGACCAGTTTTGCCCTGAAACTTGATCTAGAGGCCACTAGGCCCTCCCGGGCCCGATTTGACCAAAGTCATCTCTTCAGATCAAATGATACTAAATGAACCCTGAAGGGTGCTAAAACCCCTTTCCAATAGTCCATCCCATACCCAATTCTGACTTACGGTACAGACGAAAGATCCATTTTATTCCGACAGGCCACTGGGCGCTTTTGGGACCCAGTTGAGCAAAAGTTAACTTTCTGAATCGAGAAAAACTCTTTGGAATGTTGAATTACATCTCCTAACCTCTCTAAGAGTCCACTCTGAGCGTGATTCTTACTTACCATTTGGACGAACGACCCTTCATCGTTCGACGATCTCCCGTCACAAGGACCGATGCGCGCTTTCGAGACACATTTTACCCAAAGTTAACACCCGGACCCGGGAGCAGTCCAAAGGACTTTCAAAGGTATCGGAATTACCTTTCCAATAATATGACCCATGCACGATTTCGATTGACGGATTGCGTTCTATGACCATTTTTCCAAGGAAATCTGCACGAGATTGCCAATCGGTAGGTTCCAAATCCTGCCAATCAGCAGTGTGCCTAAGGACACCTGTCGATAGGCAGGCGTAAGACTATGCCAATCAGTAATGCCCTGGTCCTATAAAAATGGGGACCTAACCACATTTCCAAAGACACCATATCTGAGATCCATCACTCTCAGCAAGCTCAACAATTCTCTCTTGAAGTCCGCACAGTTTCCATACCCAAATTCCCTTCCAACATTCCCTTTCCATCATCCTTTTTGCCAAACTTGGCAAATTAACTATCCATAACCTTCATCAAAGTGCAAAGGTATCTCTCCAACTCTCAATAACAAGCTCAAGATCTCCAAGAAGGTCCATTCTCTCAATTTCTCCTTAAATTCTCTTGAATTCACATTAGATTGCTTCATTATTTAGCATCTTTATTACTTTTAGATCACATACATCTTAATATAATTTTTATTTAGTATTATTGCACATCTCTTATTTTCATATAAAAACCCAAAAAATAAGAAAAACAGGGTTTGCTCATAAATTCCAAACGGGAATTCTCACACTCTTCTCAGAATAAACACTTTTTTACACACACTCATAAATAAGTGAAATCCCCGATTGGATTTATGGGATAAAACCCGCTCCTCATTTTATATACGAACTACGTGAACTTTGATGCCGCTTTCGGCTACGTAGGCGTCTCGGAGTAAAATTCGAGATTTGAGTCCTAATTTCCCTTTTTTAGTTATTTGATTTCATAATCTCCAAAATTCCTATTTTCCCATTTGCATATATATATATATATATATATATATATATATATAGAGAGAGAGAGAGAGAGATAGAGACACACACACACACACACACGTGCGCTAGGGTATGCCCGTGGTTGAAGGCACGTAGCTAATTCTCAAAAGTATACTTCTTTGATAGGACCATACGTCATTTTTAGTTCGCAACAGATATACAATTTTTTAAATAACCTATGGTATAAACCTATTAGTTTAAAAAAATTAGGCAAAATTTCTTTAGAGTACACGAGAAAATTTTTCAAAGTAATCGCGAGACGACAAAATTTCTAAAGTACGCAATTACAAAACGGTAAAAATTTTCATTCTCCAACAAAACGAAGTGTAAAAATTTCGTTCCCCAAACATGCTTAAATAATATTTTATTTTGTTTAGCCAATATGACATCATCTATTATGAAAAAAATAGTTAATAAATATACAGTTAGATGTTATGATTTAGGGAAATATTCGATATCATTTATTATTGCTCTCCTAATAGTTTGGCCAAAAAAACCTTACCTTTATAACTTTTAAAATAAAGATATTGTTTTTTTATTCTATAAACTCTACTCCTATCATCAAAATTATTTTATGTCTTCATCCTTAATTATGTAAAACATGATGTTTAATTGTTTCTAGTGATTGAATCATATTGACTTACTTCAATTTTAACACACTAATGAACCCACTTGCTGACACAATTACGTGCACCCACTTCCATGGGAGAGAACATGATTTGATGCACTGGCGTGCACACAACTCTAAACAGAAATGTATTAAAAATAACTTTAACTTTTGGTTGTTAGCTATTCTCAAACGTGGCCCATTCATTTGTTTATCAAATCGATAAATATGAAGAACCATGGAATCTTACAGCTAATGAGTCTAGTGCAAGATTTATTTATATTAAAAGAAATGTCAGGATGGGACTCCCAAGAATTTGAACTCTAGACACAACATTAGTAAAACAAACAAATTCAAATAAAACAATGAAAATAACACAAACCAAAAAACACCACATCAGAGAATCAACAGGACAAAAAAGAGAGGTCTTAGTAGTGCATGTACTAGAATGTTGTACCAATATTTTAGTACAAATAAAGTGATCAATATAAAGTCCAATAAAGGGAAATACAATCTATAAGTATGAGGACATAAAAATCGACAAAAACAAAAAAAGAAACAAGAAACCTGATGAGAACCTAAAAATATAAACCAACAGTTTAAGAGAGCCTTCATAACATATTATAAATTGTAAAAGTTCAACAGGAATTTGCCTCAATGTTGTATTATAAATTTTATTATACTCCTAAAACTATATTGTTAAAGTTCAGCGTGAATCATTTTCCAATGTTAAATCCATAAAAAGTTCCATCAAAGGGTCACAACAATATTCCCACTAAAAGGTCACAATAACACTCAATTGTACTAAATGTCCCAGCGTGAAAGTGAAATGAAGAAAAACGAAAATAAGGAAATGAAGTAAAACTAAAATTGTAACCATAAGGGGAAAATGTATAAAAATGAAAATACACATAATTGTGTCCCCTGGGCCCCTGGCCAACCCACTAAGAACAATGAGTACTTTCCTTGAAAGTTAAATTCTTGCTCAGCAGCGAGTATCTTGACATGTCCAACCTATAGAGCCAAGGTAGTATGAAAATTTGATTGTATGAACATTGAAAATAAAATGGGGCGGGACACATGTACACAAAACATGGGAAAGCATTATAGACATACATATATCAAAATAAATATTTATTTCGAAATGGATTTTGAAATAGGTTTATAAGTCCCCAGTCCGGATCACCAAACTCTGCCACCACGAAAGCATCATATCTTCAAGATGAACAAAAATCATGATAAATAAGTTAGTAGAAAACATAAATATAGTAATTACACTAAAAATGAAAGTAGTATGACAAATAACTTTTAATTAAGTGAAGGGAAAAGGGAAGAAAGTAACTTAGCATTACCATATTTTAATATTCAATGCACTCTGTCTCTGAGACTACATAATTTCAAGCGCCAAACCAGTGGACACGATTCACTAAAAATCAAGAAATAAATGGAAACAAAATTTAAAATCATAAGATGCGTTTTAGAGTAGGTACAATGATATTCAGAAACCCACTATAGTCTGAAGAAGGGTTTACAAACCCACTATAATATTCACAATCAATCCCTCCCTACAAAAATAAAAAAAAAAAAAAAAATGGGTATGAACAATATGAAATGGACAGAAAAAAGGTTAACTACATTGGTGCTTCAAATGTGTAGAAATTTAAAAAATAGAAAAATAAGTAACAATAATAGTAACAATCAAACATGCAGTTCCTGGTCAAAAGGACAAACACCATGGGTGAGAAACCCCGTATCTCAATTTGAAGCAGTTCTTGGTCAAAACATACCAAAACATACAGTAAACGAAAATGAAAAAGATAACCTCAAACAACCGAGATAAATATGTTGAGTATTAAACCCCCTATCGTCACAACCCTAAACCCCCAAACCCTTGCCATTTCCACCTCGGTTCAGCCCTAAACCATCAAAACCTCATCGTTTCCTAATCCTAAACCAACAATGGTTGCGTTCACCTCCAACAAAAATAGGTTTGGAGGTACTTCAGTGATATTAGGTATTTCTCTCTCCCTTGGCTCAGGTCAGAATACACAGGGATAGAGAGGTTTAAGGAGAGAGAGAGAAACTTGAGGACGAAAAATTGAAATCAAGTTTATAGAGAGACAAAAATGTTTGGTTAAAGATTTTCAAAGATGAGTGGATAAAAGATAGACTCTCGAGCCTTGTGCTCTATCAAGGAATTAATTACCTCGAGCCTTATGGCATAAGGTGTAATCTTTTCGATGTCAAATCCGTGAGAATTAATCCCACATTTGTTTTATTTCGTTATAAGAAATAAAATTATTTAAAAATATATTTTATGACATCATATACAAAGCTTATGACATACATAAGTTTTGTAACTTATTATATATATATATATATATATATATATATATATATATATATATATATATATTCTAATCTTAAAGCGTCTCATTGTACACATATCATCGTTCCCTTAAAACGATTGATATTATGATCAAAGCATAAAACCATATATTTTATATATAATTTCATGAATATTCATACGAATGATTCACTCTATCCCTTCTATGATATGAGTTGATGATTTCCATCTCCATCATATATAACATTTACACACATGCCACGAACAAATAAAGGAAAACAATAACACTAAGCCATGAGAGACCGCAAGGGTGGAATGGGTGCCTAACACCTTCCCATTTCATAACTTATCCTCCAAACCCCCCTCGAATCATTTTTGGTTTTGTATGTATTAGTATATTTTTAGAAGTTGTCCCTCCGGATGGCTCCATTTTCTTTTGTCTATTTTGAGTAAAGTAGAATGGCGACTCCATCTCTCTACATTTCACCCCACACCGATGACAACCGAAGCGCGCCCGAGAGAGGAAATGTGGGGCCATTATCCTCCACCCCCTCGCCTCCTCCCATGAGGAAATTATTGGGGGATCGGGATGGCCACAGTGGCGAGTTCGTTGGGGACTTTTGGGGGCTAGACTTTGTTTACATGGGTGTTTTGTTTTCTTATGTACATACTTGTATAGTCATATTGTCACTATCACGTGCTTCACACTTATATATCCATGCTTAGTGTAGATTTACTTCTCATAGTTATACTTTCTCCCTGCTTAACATGTGGCTCATCAATTTTCTCCATAAGATACTAATAAAAGGATCATGCATTCTTGCACACTACATCACCAAAGAGAATTGATATTGACCAAATTTTGTCCCATAACTGGAGGGTCACTTTGTGATGGGCGCTAGCTCGGCAGGTCACAGTTAGATTAAGCAATATGACTCTCACCTTCCATTGGCCAAGTAACTTTGACGTATATCGAACGGTTCTCCTGCGTTGTACCTCTTGACCGAAGTCATGACGGGAGGTAAATCGCAGGGAATTTTGCACATACATAGAGTATATGGAATTCGCTCTCACACGTACTGTCCTCGTGAGGTATATAGTGAGGCAATTTACGTACACTCAAGTATATCAAATGGCTTGTCCACACGTACTAATTTCCCTCAAAAGCAAGACATATATCGTGGAAATCATGCCAAAGGTGGGAACCCTTTCCAATGAACCCAACAATGCATATTTTCCATAGGCGTCAGACCTAGGACATTCATGTTAAACTGCCAATTTCTACCTAAAACTCTACCAAAATGACGGGTCGGCATGCCGCCCAAATTCTCGTATAAATTTATCCTTTTCAAAACATGACCTTTCCCATAACCTTGGTAACAAGTCTAGCCCTTTTTATACTCATTTAAACCTAATTTTTTCCAAGCTTGGGTCCCGTCCGTCATTTCTATTCTCATTTAGGTAAGCCTAATACAAGTGAGAACATAATAATAATTGTAATAATTGTGTTGAGACCCGTCTCTCATTTCTCTACTCTCTTTTATCAAAAAACCAAAAAACATTTCTCTTCTCTCTTTTATCAAAGATCCAAAAAATATTTTGTCTTCCCCTTTTCAAAAAACAAAATGTCAAAAACATTTTCATTCCTTTTTCAAAAAAATAAATCCCATTTTTGTGCCCTCTCAGGTCTATCGTAGATCTTTTTCCTATCTCCTTGTTGGCTTCGATCTTCAGTCAAATCACCTCCGAGCTCTGTTCATTCCTCTGCTACTTATTTTGAGCCCGGAATCCATCCACTTTCCATGGAGAACATAGATCAAGTACTAGTTGTGCATCCATATCTGATGGCAGTCTTCGCTCAACTCATGTCCAAGATTGACAACCTCCAGACTGAAGTCCATAAGATGCAACAAAACCGGGTTCCTGGTCCGAAAGATCTCGAGGTCCTTTTCTCTCATACTATGGGTCAACCAGAGCCTATTTGGGTTCCCGAGGAATACCAACACGCTCCACGTGCTCCTCCTACCAACGGGCCACCTCTTGCCCAGCTCCCTATGCCAAACCTTGCCCAGCAAGGGGCTAACTTGCCTATAACTATTGATCCAAAGGAGGAAGAGCTGAACAAAGTCAAAGAAGATCTCAAAATGTTGACCAAGAAATTCAACCAAGTCAGAATCTTTGGAAATTACATGGACTACACCCACATGTCCCCTTATCCTAAAGCAAGGTTACCTAAGAAGTTCAAGATGCCAAATATTCAGAAATTCGGAGGAAGTGGACCCCCGATCGTTCATCTTCGCAGTTATCACCGCTAGATGATCCTACTCGGGGCTTATGAAGAAGTAATGACCCAATTTTTTCAGTAGACTTTGAAGGATAGTGCCCTCCGATGGTTTTTGTCTCTCGATGAATTCAAAATCTATAATTGGGAAGATATAGCCTAAGAATTTATGTATCAGTACAAATACAACAAAGAGCTTGAAGTTACCCGCCGTGACTTAGAGATCCTCAAACAGAACACTGAGGAATTAGTCAGTAACTTCATAGACTGATGAAGGGAGAAATCATCCACCATGACCAGTCGACCATCCGAGGAAGAACAAGTTAACAGCACGAAAAAAAATTTCTTAACCCATGTTCGAGCGACAATGGGAGGACAATACTATCCCCACTTCCAAGCTCTTCGAGAAGTATGGGTAGAAATAGAGGAAGGTCTTGCTAAAGCATTAGTTTAACCGAAGAAGGTGTTCAGACAGTATTCTCCCAGAAAGTACGAGAAGCCTTCCAGTAGCTCAGTCTCAACCATCTAAAAAAAATTTCCCATCCAACCACCTCATGAGCACCAGAAAGTCACCCTATCCTAATCCAAAAGGAATACACCAAGCTCCATTGTACACTCTCCAAAATTTATCAAGCTCTTATGAGATGAAACCTTATCAAACCCTTGGACCCTCGTCCATAACCAAACCCGCTTCCCAAAAAACATTAAGGCAAATGCCCATTGCGCATTTCACCAAACTGCTGGTCATACCACCGACCAATGTTTCCACCTGCATAACATAATCTAAGGTCTAATCGACCGGGGTGCCATTGCCCCACCAACCAATCCTAAGCCATACACTACTCACAACCCTCTCCCAAATCACATCAACGCCATCTTCCTAGAAGAAAACTCGAGATTTGATCCCTTAACACAAATTACACCATATAATCTCCTAAACCTCTCCAAACTTTTCCATATTTCGTCCTACACCCTATTAGCCTCGCTGATCAGGCACTGTCACTCCTTACCAAAGCATGCATCGCTATCCCTACCCATTCTAAAAATAGAAGTTTGGAACTATCACAAGCATTGAACCAACTCCTAGAGTTTGGGCTGAAATTGTTGTCACAAATGATCATTGATTTCCAAAGGTTTAGTACGCAGTTCTTGGAAGAACATAATGGTACCGAGAGTAAGACAGTTGGGTAGTACCAATCGATGAAGTCAGCCTAGATGACATTGTCCAGATAATGGCAGAATCATTCTAATAAACCAACAGTATTTACAGTATAGCTGAGTTGTTTGATGCTCTAAAGCTACAAGGGAGTCTGGTCCCTTCACTCATACACCTCCCCGCAGAATGGGAATACCTATATGAAGAATCCATAGAAGTCGCGGAGTGCATTGGCTTTTCATGGATAGACAAAATTATTATCATCAGATGGGGGTAGAATTTGAAGATTCTAATGAAGATGAAGTTTTAAAAAAGGCTAGCCCAGTAGCCGACATACGTGGAATTATATCATTTAAGGAACTACTTGGAGAAATCAATAGTGTGGCCGAACAACCCGAGATTGATGAGGAAATAGGGTTTATGTTTTTCCCCTCTTCCATAAACTACATGTCCAGGTCAGGGGAACATTACCAGAACCCAAGCTCGCCATCATCCAGTGATAAGGGAAAGGGTATTGAAAATATTCCTATGCCAGAAATGCCTCTAGAAGAGAGTAAGATACTCAATCAGTTGAAGAAGACCCAAGCTAACATCACTTTGTGGGGACTCTTTATGTCTTCCCAGCAGCACATAAATGCTTTGATTAATTTTCTCACGGGCCAATTGTCCCTCCTTCTACTATTCCAGAAGAAGCAGTAAATTTGGTTTGATTCTTGACCTTTGTGGCCATCCCTGATCCTCGTGGTAGAGATTAGAAAGAGGAGGATCTCGATCCCGTGCTTCCCTCTCGGGAGTGCTTTGGCCGTCATCGATGGTGTGTGAGGTGAAAAATGTAGAGAGATGAAGTCCCCAGTCTGTTTTACTCAAAACAGACAAAAGAAGGTCGAGCCATCTCGAAGGATAGGATCAAAGACATATTGATACATACAAAACCAAAAATGATTCAAGGAGGGTTCGGAGGCTAAGTTATGGAATGGGAAAGTGTTAGGCACCCATTATGCCCTTGCATGTGTGTATATAAGGGAGACAAAAATCATCGACTTGTATCATAGAAGAGAGAAAGCAAGTTATCCGTAGGAATGTTTCTAAAAGTAATATTAGGATTTATGCGATTATCCTTACGTTGATCAATATAATGGAACGATAACACATATAGAATAATATGCCACTAAGAACAAATGTATGTATATGTAAATATGTAAATATGTAAAGATGAGAATTAAGTTAAAGAATTAGGAAGGTAGAAAAATAAAAAATTGAAAAAATAGGACTCGAGTCACAGGTTTTACCCCGAGATGCCTACGTACCCTATAGAAACATCAAAGTCCACGTAGTTCGTATGAAAAACGAGGGGTGGGGTTTATCCCATAAATCCAACTGGTGATTTATCTTTTATGTGTTTGTGTAAAATGAGTTTTAGTGTGAGAAAAGTGCGAGAATTCCCGTTTGGAATTTATGAGCAAACCCTCTTTTTCTTTTTTAGGGGGTTTTTATATGAAAAATAAGAGATGTGCAATAATACTAAATAAAAATTATATTAGGATATGTGAGATGGGGTTAATAAAAGTGCTAAGTAATAAAACAAGTTAGTGCAAATTTAAAAGAATTTAAAGAGAAAGTTGAGAAAGTTGGACCTTGTTGAAAATCTTGAGCTTGATCTTGAATGTTAGAGAGTAGCCCTTGCACTTGGATGATGATGATGGGTAGTTAATTCAACAAGTTTGGTGAAAAAGATGACGAGAACTGAATGTTGGAAAAGGATTTTGGTGTAGAAATCACGCTGACTTCGAGAGAGGTTTTCTGAGTTTGCTGAGAGTGATGGATCTCAGATTTTTACGTGATTTGCAATGAGTCCAGACCCTCCTTTTTATAGGCCCAGGGCATTGCCGATCGGCATATGACTTATCCTATGTTATGGCAGTGTGCCTAAAGACACTTACTGATTGGCAGGTTTTTGAACATGCCGGTTGGCAGTCTCGTTCGGATTCCTTTAGAAAAATGGTCGTAAAATGCAATTTATTGATCCGAATCGTGCCGATTGGTAGTCTCGTTTGGATTCCTTTGCAAAGGTACTTCATATACCTTAAAAATTCCTTTGGAATAATCCCGGGTCCAGGAGTTGACTTTAGGTAAAATATGGCTCGGAAGCGCTTGTCAGTCCTTTGGACGTTGGATCGTCAAACGACGAAGGGTCGTTCGTCCAAATGGTAAGTCAGAATAGCACACAAGGTGGACTGTTGGAAAGGTTAGGAGTTGTACTTTGACATTCCAAAGAGTTTGACTCAGTTTAGAGAGTTGACTTGGTCAACCAGGGCCCTACAAGCATTCGATGACCTTTTGGAGTAAAACGGATCGTTCGTCTGTACCGTAAGTAAAAATTGGTCCCGGAGTGGACGGTTGGAAATGGGTTTCAATGACCTTTAAGGATTCATTGAGTCTTGATCGAGCTGAAGAGTTGATTATTGTTAAATGGAGCATGAGGGTGTCCGATGGCCTCTACATCAAGTTTCAGGGGAAAACTGTTCATTCATCCTCATCGTAATTCATAATTACACGCGGGGTAGACCATTGGAAGGGTGTTTTCGTGACCTTGGAATATTCATTCATTCTCGGTCGAGATGAAGAGTTTGAATTTTGGTTAAATGGAGCTTGGGAGTGCCCGATGGCCTCTAGGTGAGAACTCAGGGTATGACCTAGGTTCATAGTGATGCAAGGATATGCTAGGTACATACGGAGAGATTAAGGGGTGCTAGAATGGGGTGTCTATAGAGCCCCTTGATGGGTGAGTTTGGAATAAATGATAGCGATCGAATAGACACCGCATGATGCCTTTGCAAGAGGTCAATTATGATGGCCTAAGAAAAAGAGGATGATCGATTCAGAGGGTCGAGGTTGATTCTGAGGACCTAAGGGTGAGGAAGACCGATTGAGAGGGTCGAGGCTGATTCTAAGGACCTAAGGATGAGGATGACTAATTCAGAGCGTTAAGGCCAATTCTAAGGACCTAAGGGTGAGGATGACCGATTTAGAGGGTCAAGGCCGATTCTGAGGACCTAAGGGTTAGGATGACCGATTTTAGAGGGTCGAGGCCAATTCTGAGGACCTAAGGGGCATGTTAGGGAGAGGTCTAAAGGAAGTTACAACCAAATATTAAGGCCAATTTCAAGGACGTAAAGCAATACTGGGGATGATCGATTCTACGGGTCAAAGTTGTGATGACCGTTTCTACGGGTCGATGCCAATTCTGAGGGTTTGAATTATACTGACCAATTCTGTGGGTCGAAGCCAATTCTGAGGGCTTGAATTGTGATGACCAATTATGCGGGTTAAAGACAATTCTGAGGGCTTGAATTGTGATGATCAATTCTACGGGTCGAAGCCAATTATGAGGACTTGAATTATGATGACCACTTCTGCGGGTCGAAGCCAATTCAGAGGGATTAAATTATGATGACCAATTCTGCGGTCGAAGCCGATTCTGAGGGCTTGAGTTGTAATGACCAGTTCTGTGAGTCGAAGACGATTCTAAGGGCTTGAATTGTAATGACCAATTATGCGGGTCGAAGATAATTCTGAGGGCTTAAATTGTGATGACCAATTCTGTGGGTCGAAGCCAATTCTGAGGGATTGAATTATAATGACCAATTCTGCGAGTCGAAGCCAATTCTGAGGTCTTGAATTGTGATGACCAATTTTGAGGGTCGAAGCCAAGTCTGGGGGCTTGAATTATGATGACGGATTCTACGGGTCGAAGCCGATTCTGTGGACTTAAATTTTGATGACCAATTATACGGGTCGAAAATGATTCCGAGGGCTGGAAATATGATGACCGATTTTGTGGGTCAAATCCAATTCTGAGGGCTTGAATTGTGATGACCAATTCCGCGGGTCAAAGCCAATTTTGAGGTCTTGAATTGTGATGAAGAATTCTTCTGGTCGAAGACAATTTTCAGGGCTTCAATTATGATGATCAATTCTACGGGTCAAAGCCAATTATGAGGGCTTGAATTGTGATGATTGATTCGGCAATTCGAACCCAATTCTGAAGGCTTGAAGTGTGATGACCAATTCTGTGGGTCGAAGATAATTCTGAGGGCTTGAGATGAAATGATGAATTCCGCAGGTCAAAGCTGATTTTGAGGGCTTGAGATTGTGATGATCAATTCTACAGGTAGAAACCAATTCCGAGGCCTTAAATTGAGATGATCGATTCTGCAGGTCGAAGCCAATTCGGAGGGCTTAAATTTTGATGAATGATTTTATGGGTTGAAGCCAATTCGAGGGGCTTAAATTTAATGACCAATTCTGTGGGTCGAAGCCAATTCGAAGGGCTTGAATTCATATTCTCTCGGGGAACTCTAATAGGAAAATTACCTTGTGATTTTAATTTGAGCTGGGGAACTGATTGCTTGGGAAACTTTCGTGTCTTCTAGAGACTTTCTGAGGGAATAGATAATTTGATGTAGTGAATTCCACTGGGGAAATTATTAGGTGATCCAAGGTTTGGACGTTTTTCTCTGAGAAATTTAAGACATTTGTCTTAGTGGTTTTTGAGGATTACACTGGGGAATGGGAGATAACCTAAAGTTTGGGATACTTTGGGGGTCCTTTGGGGATATTACCGAGGAGAGATCCACTTATATTTTGAGGGTTCCGCTGGGGAAGTCAGAGTTCCTCTTAAGGAAGTGTGGGAAAAATAGATTTTCTTGGTGAAATGTTATAAATATTCTCTGGGATTTTTAGGAATTTTCTGAGGATTTTTCAAGATTTTTTGGCATTTCCTGGGAGTTTTCGTACGAAATTTTGAGGGGGTGATAGTCGGCATGGTATGGAGGTGCCATTCGACAGTGGCACAGACTTTTGGACTACCTCGAGAAGGTGCAAGGTCGATCAGTAGGTGGGGGTGCAGTGCCGATCGACATGACCCTTGGCTTTCTATAAAAAGGGGGTGGTTTCCCCTCATTTTCACAACTTCTAGACTTCCCTCTCTCTACAATTTCTTTTTGCGAATCGTTTTAACATTTTGAAACCCAAAAAAGGCAACTTTTGCCAGCATTGTGACATATAGGGAGAGGTTGGATGCTGACGATTGGGCGAATGTGGAATGGAGGACCAGGGCGCCTCTGGCATTGGGGAGTGAGAACTCTTTTGATGTGTTTGAGCCATTTGCGAATGAGCAAACTTTACTATGGGAGCCATCGCGTCATTGCTCTTCTAGGGTTGTGAACCCTGGTGGTTATATAAGTACCGAATGACTTTTGACATTCTCTTTTGGTGATTTCCATTTTTCTTGGATTTTGATAAGGTTTTTTTTCTTTGTTTGACAGTCTGATGTTTCTTTTTCGACTATGCGTGCTCACGAGACAACGGGGCTTAAGATTGTCTAGGAGCACCTTCCACCTACAGTGCATTGGGTAGTATCATCAGCAGGCTTTAGGAGGCTGGCGTATGTGCTAGATGAGATGCCTCGTTCGACGGCGGACTTATGTGCTTTGGGGAAGAGGTGGTGGGACACTACTCACACCATTCATTTTTTATTTGGGGATATGACTCTAACTCCCATAGATGCGAAACAAAAACTGGGGTTTGATTGTGATGGAGAGCAGATAGAGGTGGATTGCTCTTTGCGGGTGAGTCTAGAGGCGGTGCTAGCGGCGCTAGGTGATGTGGGGAGGATAGTCTCTGGGGACTCTATTCGTTTATCTCTGCTGAGGGTGGTTTTGCTGAGTAGGGTAATTGATGTGGAGGACGGGCTTCAGGTGAGGCAGATGGCCCGATTGTTTATTTTTTTGGTATTGGGGGGATTTATAGTTGCGTCGAGCGACGACGTTGTCCACTTGTGTTTTTTTCCATACTTGATGATGTTTTCGAACATTCCTCTCTATGATTGGGGAGATTGACTTTGGTGAACCTTTATTCTTCTTTAGTTTGCGCATTTTCCTTTCATGCATTCTTATTTTCCTTGTGCGTCTTTCTTGATTGATGAATTTTGCCTTTTGCAAACGTGGTTCTATGAGGTGATTGGGTGTAATAGCCAACTAATTGCTTTGTAGGATGGTACTATTGGGGACTTTTTCCGATTCCATCAGTGGCGAAAGGTCAATCGACAGTCGAGGAAATCTCTTTCTCTACAGGCGGTGCGTCAGGTTTTGAATGTCCTGACAAGTGATAAAGTAAGTTCTTTTTCCATTTCTGATTTGGTCCTCTTTTTATTTTTTTCGATATTGATCATGTATGCTGGGGATTTGCAGGTGACCTTTTACCCTTGGGGGACAGTCATTTTGGACATGGAGGTGATCGGGGAGAACGCGCAGATGCGATGTCTGTTGGCGCATGAGTTTGGCCACTCTTGGTACCTTGGGGAGAGAGTAATCCACCATATTTTGGAGGATATGATGGTGGTTCCTCCTGTGATACCTCCTATGTTCATGAGGCGAGAGAGGATGCTGTCGGAGGACGCGAGGGTCGCAGTGATGGTTGGCGAGTCATATTTGTTGTATACCGACACGACTGTGCCTTATGATTATATGGACTTCGTGATGAGTTGGCAGATGGCGCCTAACATATATGCCATTCTGCCTCTCCCTCATACGGGTTTAAATCATCTAGTGGCGTCTTCCCATAGTGGTGGTGGGCTGTCGACATCCA
Organism: Sambucus nigra; assembly: GCA_949130495.1. Lineage (NCBI taxonomy): Eukaryota > Viridiplantae > Streptophyta > Magnoliopsida > Dipsacales > Adoxaceae > Sambucus > Sambucus nigra. Next base: position 58,780,554 of record OX422219.1, read on the forward strand.
CGACGGCGGCGACTTTGGAGATTCCCTTTGCGCGGTTGCATACCCCTTCCTACAACATTCGACGGGCTAATGGAGGGATGGTGCCTATGCATCATCATCCTCATGCGATGGACCTGGAGGAGTTGGGCTTGACAGAGGAGGTCCTTCGTCCTGAGGTATACCTTTATGTTCCTTTCTTTTAATTTCTCTTGAACTTCTTTGCTTGATACTGATTTTTCCTTTCTTGCAGTAAGTTCGGGTGTCCACCACTTGGCTGAGGGACATTAGGCACTGGATATCTTCGATGATTTCCCATATTCGGGATGCGGTTCCTATTCCTTCTTATTTGGTACCGTCAGCCTCATTTAGGGAGGATTCTGGTTTGGGTAGCAGCGGTACGTCATCTTACCGCAAGGGGGAAAGAGAGCGCGTCGCGGGGATAAAAGCTCTTAGACAGAGAGGGAAGAGTAGGGGAGAGAGAGAGAATGTGGGTTCGTGCTGAGTCTCATAGTTTTTCTATTTTTTCTTTAATTCTTGCAAAACTGATGTAACACTAACATATATATGCAATGCAAATGAAGTTTTTTGTTATTATCTTCTGTTAATGATGGATTAATGCATATGCACTTTTTACTTTGCTGCTGAGACCATAAAAAGAGATTTTTGAGAAGTGAAGGAAAATTTATTTGAGAATCTTAAAGATGAAAAGGGGTTTGAAATTCTGTGGAGAATATCAATTTATTTTCACTGAGTTTTTTTTTTTTTTTTGGCAAAAGAGGAAAAAGGGTAAGTTTCCAAAAATAGGGGATTGCCGATCGACAAGCCCCTTGTCCTGCCTATCGGCAGGTCAGTTTAGTCTAATAAATCAAGGCTTTGATTGGTACTCTATTCAGCTTTTGGTACCTTGTGGGGTAGGATTCCCTTCGATTCTGCAAGGGTTGTGTCTTTTGTAAGGGTTTTCATGTATAAAAAGGGGGTAAGGGTGGAGTGTTTTCATCACACCTTCACATTCCTACTTTCTTATTATGTGAGATGGCTTTCCCTGGTAGTGTTGAGTTTGCCAACTACCTTGAGACTTTGGAGGCGATGTGTTTCTACAACGTCAACTATGATGCTTTCAACATGTGTTGAGTCTCTTTATGGCATAATCGTACCATATAGTGGAACATGCTGATGGCGGTGGTACGATTTTGGTACCTTGAAGACCATGTATTCCACTTTGGCTTGGAAGAAGTCTGTCCAACTTTTGAAGAGTTTTCTACCATATTGGGGGGAAATAATAGTGTGGCAGCTGCCATGCCTGAGTTTTCTAGGCCTTCTCGGGAGCTGTTGGCTAGACTTATCCATGTATCACCCTCGGTGGCTTGACCTTTGGTTATTGGAGGGATGATTTCCCTTCCGACGGTGTTGCGATCTTTGCATTTACAGGAGGTTGGTGCTGCTGGCTATGCCGGAGCTGCCATTTTGGGCTTGGTTTCAAAACTGGTGCTTGTGACTGGGGAACTGCTGATGGACCCACAACTTGCAGCCATTATTTTATGGATGTCGTACCGTCATAATCCTGTGGCGGTGATACTGGCGAAGACTTTGAATTGGCTGGATGCCTAGCGAGAAGGTCGCTCTGACTTTCTGTGGGGTATCCCTATACTGCTGTTCATGTGGTTGTCTGAAAGATTCCGCTTGGTGACTCCTCCGGAATATCCCTTGTTGGTTGTGCCCAACTTTTTTTCATGCTATTTTATCAGTATTGGCCTGGATATCAAGAGCTGGGAGAACTAGTTTGTGGAGCACGGGGCCCTGAGTCTACGCTGGTCAGTGCCTTGGTGGGGACATTTTCTACCCATTCTGGAACTGGGGGAATACCCGTACATTCAGCTAGTTGGTCTCACACATACCTCTTTCTATTTCCCTTGGCGAATTATGCGCCAAATTGGCTGGGAGCAGATCGTGCCACCTCGGACACTGGATTTCTTTCTGGTAGAAGATTTGACAGAGCGTCTGCGCATGCGACTTGGCTCTTTATGGGAGAGTCGATGTTCGTCAACTCGTCCTTCTCAATCTGTTGGGAGATCATGGCACATCGTCAGGGATTATATGAAGTTGTTGTGGATACGAGTAGTTAGAAACATGTTGGTAGTGTAGACTGGACAAAGGTGGTTTATCTTATCCGATACCATGGAGGGAGGTGTTGTTGTTTTTTCAAAGCTAGTTCGAGCTTATCGGTCTATGGAGCGTCTACAGTATTCTATTCAGGCAGGAGGAGCCTGGGGACCTCTAGGTGTAGATGATGATGGAGAGGGCTCCTTTGGTAGCTGTGGGTAGGACTCTTGGGGTGTTTTTTTTGTAATAGGGAATACATTTAGGAGTTTATTTGGATTTTTACGAAATTTAGGGAGAGGGGAGTTATCCGTGTCTTTTCTTATGTAATTGCACTGTAATTTCTTATTAGTGAAATAAATAAGTTTTTGATTATCCGGCTGTGCCTTTTGATGAATTTTGTATTTTGAATTATCTATACCAATCGCTAAGGCATGCACAATCGTTTTGTTCAAGTATATGTTAGAATGAACTGTCATTCTCGGAGATAAGAAAAGAATAGTATTTTGTGAAAAGAAAGGGCCGTGCTCATGTAAGATGTATACGTACCTCTATGGGTTTTAAAAAAAATTAATTTTTCTAAAAAAAAATCATTTTGTAGAGGATCAGGGCCACCTAGTTCTGGGTAGAGGAAAATGGAGATTTTTTTAGAATAGAAGGGAGATGAGAATAGTCGTAGTGTGCCGAGATTTTTGACTAGGGGTAGAATTTCTTGAGATGGTCCAGGTTGACTGGACGAGCCATCTCTTCTCCATCAAGGTCAATGAGCATAGCGTCACCTCCTGACAAGATCTTCTTTACAATGTAGGGGCTACTCCAATTCGGCTTGAACTTCCCTTTGGGGTCCCAAATGGTCTATGATTTCTTTAAGGGCTATGTACCCTTCTCGGACATCGCGGTCCTTGACTCTCTTGTTGAATGAATGCGTTATTCGGTGATGGTACACTTCTAGGTACCCTTGTATGTGATACAACGCTTTTAGTCTCCTTTCGTCCAAGAGTAACAGCTTATCGAGACGGCTTTGATGTTAGTCCTCCTCAGTGACTTGGCTTTTGAGCATGATGCGAAGTGAAGGGATTTCTAACTCAAAGGGTAGGACTACTTCCATGACATAGACTAGAGAGTAAGGGGTAGCCGCAGTAGAGGTTCAGATTGATGTGTGGTATCCCCAGAGGGCGTAAGGGATTCGGTCGGCCCAATCTCGATATCTTTCGATCATCTTACTGATGATGGCTTTGAGGTTTTTTTTGGTAGCTTTGACTGCACCATTGGTTTGAGGTCGGTAGGCAGAAGATTTGGGTCTCTAAATCCCATACTCGTTGACTACTTCCATGACTTCTACCTCGAAGTGCAACCCGTTATCTGACACTAGTTAGTGTGGGACCCCATATCGACAGATGACATTTTTCCTGATGAATTTGGATACATTCTTGGCATTTAGAACTGTGTATGACTCGACTTCGACCCATTTGTTGAAGTAATCAATGGAAACTATGATGAAATCATGCCCGTTGGACGCCTTGGATGTAACCTTCCTTATTATATCAATGCCCCGGGTGGAGAACGGTCAGGGAGAAGTCATGTTGTATAATTATTGTGGAGGCAGGTGTTGAAGCTTGGAAAATTGTTGGCATTTGGGACATCTCTGGAGATAGGCAGTGAAATCCTGGACCACGGTGGTCCTGTCGTATCCTTGTTGGATGATCTTCTTAGCAAGCATGTGACCATTCATGTGGGGTCGCATTCTCCTCTGTGTATTTTCTGCATCATTTCTTTAATGTCAGTCCCTGCGATGCAGTGTAGATGGGTTCCATCAAAGTTCCTTTTGAGCAGTGCTTTGTCATAAATGATGTAATAGGCGGCCAGTCTTCGAAGGGTTACTCGGTCTTTCTTGTTGGAACTTTTGGGATACATAGCATGCTTTATAAGGTTCCAAATATCATAGTACTAGAAGTTGGCTAGATCGGGATCTTCTTCGGTGATGAGCTCAATGTGGTAGCAGTGGGTTGGTTTATCTTGCTTTTGGACTAGGAAGGGGGCTATTGTTATTCCTTTGGCCATGTCGACCATGGGGGCTAAGGTAGCAAGGGAATCAACTAGGTTATTCTTGGCTCGAGGTAGGTAGTGGAAGGTGATATCTTGGAATTGGGAGACTACTTCTTCTATGTGGGCATGGAAGGGATGAAGTTTCTCGTCCTTGACTTTCCATTTTTTGAGCACTTGACCGATGATGAGGGCAGAATCCCCGTAGACATCTAAGCATTGAATACCTTTCTTGAGAGAAACTTTTGTTTAACTGGTTTGTAATCTGGAAGAGTGGGGATCTCATGTTGAGCTATTTCAGGATCAATGTCGGGCATATCGTCGTAGGATCATGTGAAGACATCCACAAATTCCTTTAGTAATTCTTCGAGTTGTGCACTCTCATGCTCGTCAAAGGTAGCCCCTATCCTAATCTCGCGTAGTTGGCTACTAGAACCGAGATTAACAATAATAGTTTCTTCTTCATTAACTTGAATGTGGTTATGTTGTTTGTTATTAACCTTATTTAGATCAGTTAAGAATTGTTCATTTGCAAAATCATCATCATCAAAGGTTTGATTAGAATCTAAACAATTAATGTAAGGCATAATAGGATACTCAAAATCTTCATTTATTTCATTAATAGGAAAAACAACATTGAGAAACTCATCAAAGGAAGTCTCGATTACATTAGAGCAAGGATAGCGAACATAAGAAGAGATAAGGTAAACATTGGGGTTATGTGAGAGAGCTGGCACAGCATGCCATCTGAGGAGAGGTGTATCAGCCGCTTTAATCAGACATGACGGATGAAAGTTGCCGAACCAACACGGTGTGTGATATCGAATAAAAAATAATTATTCAAAAGTTTCCAAGTAAACCATATTTAAATAGAGTCTATTTTTTAAAAAAAATATACAACCCCTAAACATGCACCTACGAGTGTACGTGTGCAAACAATTAATAAATAAAGCATGTGACACAAAATATCAGGAAAAATCCCCGTAGGAAAAAAACATATTTTTTTCACTGTAATTTGTAAAAAATGTTACATGGATTATAATGAAAATAAATGTGACATATAAAATACCCGCAGGTGTCGGTTCCGATGTCGTCGGTTGGAATCTCCCGCAAGAATTCCAGCTAGCAACAATGAAAAAAAGACTAGGTTCTCCACAAAATACTCCAAATGAGTAAGAATAATTCCTTGAAGGTTTAAAGATCTTCACTTGTAAATGGGAATGAAGTTGTGCATTTAAATAAGGCTTAAAGCCTAAAAAGTGAAGTCTATTTTGAGTGTTGTTTTCGGTGCCTTTTCTTTTGCAGAAACTGTTGAAAAAATCACTTGGGCACTCAAGTAGAAAGTGATAGAAAATGGTACAAAAATCGAGGTGGCAGCGGTGTTCGAACGAGATTAGCAGGACGCTCGAACGAAGGACAACTTTCGTTCAAACGAGATCACGGGACATGCATATCTCGCGCGAACGACAGTGCTATTTCGTTTGAGGGAGCTCGTCAACCAAGACACTCCACTGCTAGACTTAGAAAAATTTCTGCATTTGATAAGAAATAATTCAGACTTCAAAAATATATTTTCTAAAAAATTCCCAAATATTTATGCAAATATAAACAACTCCAATTAATCATTTTACTGATAATGCGTCGTGGAGTAGTGGGAAACGGTTGAGAAGCACGTCGCATGTAGCATGATGCACGTGTGAAGATAATGGATGCATGTATTCATAAAAAGACCGTCATGGATGATCGTGATGACATGCCGAATGTAGCGGTATCAGACCTACAAACTCTTATCTAGGGAAAATAGAAAAATCCTCGATTGTACCCTAGACATTTATAAGATTATGTCCTTACAAATCTCCCCCTATGTCTATGCCGGTACATACATGAAAAATCTGAATTATGCAATCTCCCAAAAAACAAATGACATATAGATAATATCCCCATTAAACGCTCAAACTGAGAATACTAAATGACATGTCTTCAATCAAACTTCAACATCTTCAAATCTTCAACACTTCAGAAACTCCCAAAGATTTTCTCATAAAGAGGTGCAATCCAATCGATATCAACTTTGTACCTACACACATGAGAAAAAACAAATACTCCTGACACTCAACAGATTGATTTGTAATGATATGGAAAAATCAAATATCATTTAATCTTAAGCAAATCATAGATAAATCAAAATAATTTCTCCCCCATAATTCATTCTCCCCCTTTTTATGATGTCTCCAAATAGAGAGATATGAGAAGCATAAATATGGAAAATGTCACAAAAAAAAACTTCTATTTTTGATTTTTTTTCAAACTTTTTCACTCTTTTTTTTTTTATTTTTACCCAAAATACACAACAAAGAATATGGGAAATGTAAAAAAAATCTTCTATATTTGAATTTAAAAAAACAAATTGACACAAAAAATTACTAAAAATCACACCATGGATATAAACTCAAATAACCAAGTCATGGAAATGGAATGTATGGGTGTGAACAGATTCGATAGGAAAATAAACTCAATCAATCATACGTGCACGAAGCATACGTGAACTCATAATGAATGAACAACAAAAGTATCCTTAGGTGTAAAATTTTTTGAATTTAGATGACATTGTCATATACTTATGTACAAATCAAAGTCAAAGTGATTTCCATACCAATAATGTCCAAAACTATTTAGCGCTTTTTCAAGAATTTCAAGGACCTTCAATGACTTGAACACTCATGTAGAAAGTGACAAAAAATGCTACAAAAATCGAGGCAACAACGTCTTTCGAAGGAGATTAGCAGGTCGCTCGAACGAAGGACAAATGTCGTTAGAATGATATCGCCGGACATGCATATCTCGTACGAACGACAATGCTATGTCGTTTGAGCGAGCTCGTCAACCAAGACACTCCGCTGCTAGACTTAGAAAAATTTCTGCATTTGATAAGAAATAATTCAGACTTCAAAAATATATTTTCTAAAAAATTCCCACATATTTATGCAAATATAAACAACTCCAATTAATCATTTTACTGATAATGCGTCGTGGAGTAGTGGGAAACGGTTGAGAAGCACGTCGCATGTAGAATGATGCACGTGTGAAGATAATGGATGCATGGATTCATAAAAAGACCGTCATGGATGATCGTGATGACGTGCCGAATGTAGCGGTATCAGACCTACAAACTCTTATCTAGGGAAAATAGAAAAATCCTTGATTCTATCCTAGACATTTATAAGATTATGTCCTTACAAATCTCCCCCTATGTCTATGCCGGTACATACATGAAAAATCCGAATTATGCAATCTCCCAAAAACAAATGACATATAAGATAATAACCCCATTAAATCCTCAAACTGAGAATACTAAATGACATGTCTTCAATCAAACTTCAACATCTTCAAATCTTCAACACTTCAGAAACTCCCAAATCTTTTCTCATAAGGAGGTGCAATCCAATCGATATCAACTTTGTACCTACACACATGAGAAAAAACAAATACTCCTAACACTCATCAGATTGATTTGTAATGATATGCAAAAATCAAATATCATTTAATCTTAAGCAAATCATAGATAAAACAACATAATTTCTCCCCCATTTTATGATGTCTCCAAATAGACAGATATGAGAAGCATAAATATGGAAAATGTCACAAAAAAAACTTCTATTTTTGATTTTTTTTCAAACTTTTTCTCTTTTTTTTTTTTAAATTTTTACCCAAAATATACAACAAAGAATATGGGAAATGTAAAAAAAAATCTTCTATATTTGAATTTAAAAAACAAATTGACACAAAAAAATACTAAAAATCACACCATGGATATAAACTCAAATAACCAAGTCATGGAAATGGAATGTATGGGTGTGAACATATTCAATAGGAAAATAAACTGAATCAATCATATGTGCACGAAGCATACGTGAACTCGTAACGAATGAACAACAAAAGTATCCTTAGGTCTAAAAATTGTTGAATTTAGATGACATTGTCATATACTTATGTACAAATCAAAGTCAAAGTAATTTCCATACCAATAATGTCCAAAACTATTTAGCGCTTTTTCAAGAATTTCAAGGACCTTCAATGACTTGGACACTCATGTAGAAAGTGACAAAAAATTGTACAAAAATCGAGGCAACAACGTCTTTCGAAGGAGATTAGCAGGTCGCTCGAATGAAGGACAAATGTCGTTCGAATGATATCGCGGGACATGCATATCTCGCACGAACGACAGTGCTATGTCGTTTGAGCGAGCTCGTCAACCAAGACACTCCGCTGCTAGACTTAGAAAAATTTCTGCATTTGATAAAAAATATTCAGACTTCAAAAAAAGTATTTTCTAAAAAATTCCTAAATATTTATGCAAATATAAACAACTCTAATTAATTATTTTACTGATAATGCATCCTGGAGTAGTGGGAAACGGCTGAGCAGCACGTCGCATGTAGCATGATGCACATGTGAAGATGATGGATGCATGGATTCGGAAAAAAGACGTCGTGGATGATGCACATACATTTATAAAATTATGTCCTTACAACGGATCCAGTGATGTAGTGCTTGAATGAACCATATAGAGTGTCAGCCCCAGTGTCTGCAAGTTAAACGAATCATCGGAGTCACTTTCCTCAGAATCTCCGTTATATCTGATGAGTGGTTTTACATAGTGTCGGGAACTTTCAACCCATTGGTAGCTTTCTTGGAAAAAAATATCCAATCCAAGATTCATCTTTTTGTTTGTATGATCATACCGAGGTTCCTAAAATCATTAAAAGGGGAAGTCTTTGCCCTCTTTGATTAATCATCCATTTAAGGAGTCACCTAGGACAGTTTGGATGCGGTCTAATCTTCTCTTCGGTTGAGACTGATGGATCATTCTGAGCTCTTGTTCTGATAGTTGATACCCCAAACCACAAGGACTGAAATATTTATTCAGCATAATGGGTTCAAGTATCCCTTGTCATCTTTGTCTTAGCCCCAGTTCGGGCATGAAGTGCATGTTCTTAAACATTTGGATCACATTGATGTTGCCATAAGGGTCATGTTTTGGAAAAACTTTATCTCTGAAATCTTCCCCTACTAGGAGTAGAAGTGTCTCAATGCAGAATCCTAATATGTGCATATCATTTAGCCGGTGCTGTATCTCAAGGATTGGATTGCTGGCACTTGCACTCTCGGCACTGTCGTCGTTACCTAAAATGATGATGAGTTATCCGTCGACGAAGAACTTCAATTTCTGATGGACCGAGGAAGACACACCCTTGATACTATGGAGCCGAGGTCGTCCAAGCAACAGGTTGAAACAAGTCGGGATGTCAATGACTTGGAATTCAATAATAGGGTTTATAGGGCCAGCCCCTATTGCAAGCTTTATGAATCCCATCACCTCGCGATAGGTATTATCGTAGGCACGTACAGTAGTAGAGTTTGGAGATATGTCACTTACTTTCAGTCCTAAGAAATTGAAGGTTCTTAATAGGAAGACATTCAAGGCGGACCCATTATCGATAAGAGAGAGTGAAATGATGTTCCCCATAACTTCGATGGAGATGTTGAGAGCATGATTGTGGTTTGGCCCAATTCTGGGGATTTCTTCTTCGAAAAAGGATAACATTCGGGTAGAGGTCAAGGATTCGACTAAATTTATCGCTTCTTCTGGTGTGGTAGAAGGAGGAACTGTGGGTCCAATGAGCAACTTTATCAAAGAATTTTGGTGGAGTTGGGAAGACATGAAAAGTCCCCATGGAGTGATTTTAGCTTGAGTTTTCTTCAGCTGATTAAGGATCTTTCCCTCCTCGAGGGTTATCTCTGGCATAGGAAGGTTTTCAACACGGTTACCGTTGTCCTTAGCTGGTAGTAAGCTTGGGATCTGGTAATACCTCCCTGATCTGATCATGTGATTTACTTAAGAAGGGAAGAACATGAACCCTATTTCCTCATCAATCTCGGGTAGTTCTACCACCCTGTTGATTTCTCCGAGTACTTTTTCAAATGATATCATCCCATACATGTCAGTTACCAGGCCAGTCTTCTTTGAAGCTTTCTCTTCATCTGAATCTTCAAATCCTTCTCCCCATCCAGCGGCAACAATTATATATTTCCATGTAAAGTCGATGAATTCAAGGACTTCAATGGCTTCTTCGTACAGGTCTTCCCACTCTGTGGGGATATGTGAGGGTGAAGGGACCAGGTGCCCTTTATTGTTTCAGAGTATCAAATAACTCATTCATACTGTAAATATTATTAGTTTGTCTAAATAATTCTGCCATAATTTGGACAATGTCATCTAGGCTGACTTCACCGGTTCATACCACCCAACTGCCTAACTCTCATGCCCATTTTTATGCTTTAAAAAATAACGTACTGAACCTCTGGAAATGAACGATCATCTGTGAGGGAAATTTCAGCCCAAACTCTAGGAGTTAGTTTAGTACTTCAGATAATTTCATACTTCCATTTTCCGAACGGGTACGGACAACGATGCATGCTCTAGTAAGGAGTGACAGTGCCTAATCAGCGAGGCTAGAAGGGTGTAGGAGGAAATATGGACAAGTTTGGAGAGGTTTGGGAGAGCATATGGGTGTGATTTGAGTTGAGGGATCAAATTCTGGATTCTCTTCTAGGAAGATTGCATTGGCATGATTTGGGAGGGGGTTGTGAGTAGTGTTTGGTTTAGGATTGGCTGGTGGGGCAATGGCACCCCGATCAATCAGACCTTGGATTATGTTTCGAAGGTAAAAGCATTGGTTAGTGGTATGGCCAACAGTTTGGTGAAAGGCGCAATGGGCATCTCCCTTGAAGTTTTTGGGAAGTGGATTTGGAAATGGATGAGGGTCCAAGGGTTTTATAAGGTTTCGGCTTCACAGGGATAATAAACTTTGGAGAGGGGAGATCCGTGTATTCCTTTCAGACTGGGATAGGGTCGCTCTCTGTTTCCCATAAGGTGGTTGGTTGAGCGATATTATTGATGGTTGAAACTGCAGCACTAACATGCTTATCATATTTTCTGGGAGTGAACTGTCCGAACACTTTCTTTGGTTCAACTTCTATTTTAGTAAGACCTTCCTCGATTTCTACTCCTGCTTCTCTGAGAGCTCGAAAGTGGGGATATTATTGTCCTCCCATTGTCTCTCGAATATGGGGTAAGAAGTTATTCTTCAATATGCTAACTTATTCTTCTTTGGATGGCTGACTGGTCATGGTAGCTGCTTTTTCCCTCCATCGGGCTATGAATTTACTAACTGATTCCCTAAATTTCTATTTTAGTAGCTCTAAATCATGGAGATTGACCTTAAGCTCTTCGTTGTATTTGTACTGGGACATGAATTCTCGAGCTACATCCTCCCAGCTATGGATTCTGGAGTCCTCGACAGACAAAAAGCATCGGAGGGCTATGTCCTTCAAAGATTGCAAAAATAATTGGGCCATCACTTCTTCAGAAGATCCTAGGAGAGTTATAGAACGGTGATAACTATGGAGATGAACAATCGGGGGTCCACTTCTTTCGAACTTCTCAATATTTGACATCTTGAACTTCTCGTGTAACCTCGCATTAGGATAAGGATACATGTGGGTGTAGTCCATGTAATTCCAAGATATTATGACTTGGTCGAATTTCTTAGTCAACATCTTGAGATCTTCTTTGACTTTGTTTAACTCTTCCTCTTTTGGATCCATGATCATAGGCAAGTTAGCCCCTGGCTGGGTATGTTTTGGCATAGGAAGCTGGGAAGGCGGAAGCCCATTAGAAGGATGGGCACGTGGAGCATGATGATACTCTTGGAGAACCTAAATAGGCTCGGGTGGACCCATATCATGAGGGAATAGGACCTCAAGATCTTCAGGAATAGGAACCTGGTTTTATTGCATCTCACTGACTTCAGTTTGGACCATCATATCTGGCTACACAACTGGTACTTATTCCATGTTCTCCATGAAAAGCGAATGGCTTCCAAACTCGAAAGAGGTAAAAGGGGAAGGGACGTAACTCTGGGGTGATTTGACTGAAGATCGAAGCCAATAAGGAGCCAGGCCAAGGATGTGAAATCGACCTAAGAAAGTGAAAAATGGAATTCATTTTTAAAAAGGAGTGAAAATGTTTTGATATTTTGTTTTGAGATTGGAAGACAAAATATTTTAGGATTTTTTATAAAGAGAAGAGAAATGTTTTTGGATTTTTGATAAAGAGAATATAACAGTTTTTTTTGGATTTTTGATAAAGAGAAGAGAGATTTTTTTGGATTAATAAAGAAATGAGAAATATATCCCTTCTTTTTTTTATATTTTTTTTATAAAGGGAAAAAAGGATATATAAGAGACGGGTCTCAGCTTGATTATTATCATTATTATGTTATATCTTGTATTAGGTTTACCTAAAGCTAAAAGTATATGTTGGACAGGACTTGAGCTTGGAAAAATTGGGGTTTGACTTAGCATATGAAGAAGTTGGACTTGTTACCAAGCTCATGGACAGGGTCCCATTTTTGAAAAAGATGAAATTGCACGAGAATTTTGGCGGCATGCCGACCAGTCATTTTGATAGAGTTTTAGGTAGAAATTGGTAAATTAATAGGAGTGTCCTAGGTCTGACGCCTATATGCGAGTATGAAGTTGTTGGGTTAATTGGAAGGGGTTCCCCCCTTTGGCATGACTTCCATGATATATGTTTTGATTTTTGAGGGAAATTGGTACGTGTGGATAAGCCATTTGATATACATAAGTGTACGTAAATTGCCTCATAATATACCTCACAGGGACAGTACGTGTGCGGGCTAATTCAATATACTCGACATATGTGAATGAATTCCCTGTGATATAACTCCCGTCATGATTTCGGTCAAGTGGTATGATGCGGAGGAACCGTTGGATATATGTAAAAGGTACTTCGCCAATGGAAGGTGAGATCCATATTGCTTAGCCTAACTGCGCCCTGTCGAACCAACGCCCATCACGAAGTGACCCTCCAGTTATGGGACAAAATCTGGTCAATAGCAATGCTCTTCGGTGGAGTAGTGTGCAAAAATGCATGATCTTTTTATTAGTATCTTATGATGAGATGTATTTTTCTTTGATGAACATCATGCTAAACAGGGAGCAAGTATAATTATGAGAAGTAAATCTACACTAAGTATGGATATATACAAGTGTGAAGGTGTGTGCTAGTGAGAAGAAGAGAGAGGAATATGTAGATAACAAATGCTCATGTAAACAGATTCTATCCCTCATAATATCCCCAACGGAGTCGCCACTACGGCCATCCCACATCCTCGCTGGAGTGATTAGAGAGATAGGTAGGATCTCGGGCCCGCGCTTCCCTCTCGAGAGCGCTTTGACCGTCATCGACGATGTGTGAGGTGAAAAATGTAGAGAGATAGAGTCGCCAGTCTATTTTACTCAAAACAGACAAAAGAAGGTGGAGCCATCCCGAAGGATAGCATCAAAGACATACTGATACATACGAAACCAAAAATGATTCGAGGAGGGTTCAGAGGGTAACCTACCGAATGGGAAGGTGTTTGGCACCCATTCCGTCCTTGCGATCTCTCATGGATTTGTTCTTATTTTCCTCTATTTCTCCGTGATAATGTGTGCATGTGTGGATATAAGGGAGATAGGAATCATCGACTTGTATCATGGAAGAGATAAAGCGAGTCATACGTAGGAATGTTTCTAGAAGTGATATTAGGATTTACGCGATTATCCTTACGTTGATCGTTATAATGGAATGATATCATGTATGGAATAATACACTACAAAGAACAAATGTATGTATATGTAAATATGTAAATTTGAAAATTAAGTTAAATAACTAGGAAGATAGAAAAATTGAAAATTGAAAAAATAGGACTCGAGTCTCGGGTTTTTACCTAAGACGCCTACGTAGCCTATAGAGGCATCAAAGTCCATGTAGCTCGTATACAAAAAGAGGGGTGGGGTTTATCCCATAAATCCAACCGGGGATTTCTCTTATGTGTGTGTGTGTGTAAAAGGTATTTTAGTGTGAGAAAAGTGTGAGAATTCTCGTTTGGAATTTATGAGCAAACCCTCTTTTTCTTTTTCTTTTTGGTTTCTATATGAAAAATAAGAGGTGCAGTAATACTAAATAAAAAGTATATTATGATATGTGAGATGGGGAGAATAAAAGTATTATGTAATAAAATAAGTTAATGCGAATTTAAAATAACTTAAGGAGAAAGTTGAGAAAGTTGGACCTTCTTGAAGATCTTGAGCTTGATCTTGAATGTTGGAGAGCAGCCCTTGAACTTGGATGATGATGATGGGTAGTTAATTCACCAAGTTTAGTGAAAAAGATGACAAGAAGTGAATGTTGGAAAGGGATTTGGGTGTAGAAATGACTTCGAGAGAGGTTTTCTAAGTTCGCTGAGAGTGATGGATCTCAGATTTTGGTGTGCTTTGCAATGAGGTATGGCCCTCCTTTTTATAGGCCCAGGGTATTACCGATCGGAATATGACTTGTCCTACCTATCGGCAGTGTGCCTAAGGACACCTACCGATTGGCAGGTTTTTGAACCTACTGGTTCGCAGTCTCGTTCAGATTTCTTTAGAAAAATGGTCATACAATGCAATTCATTGATCCAAATCTTGCACGGGGCATACATTTAGAAAGCTACTTAAAAGACCTTAGAAAGTCCTTTGGACTACTCCCAGGTCTGGGAGTTGACTTTGGGTCAAATGTGGCTCAGAAGCACTTATCGGTCCTTTGGATGGGGGATCGTCGGACAGAGAAGGGTCGTTCATCCAAATGATAAGTCAGAATCGTGCTCAGAGTGGACCCTTGGAAAGTTTAAGAGATGTAATTCAACATTTCAAAGAGTTTGACTCGGTTTCGAGAGTTAACTTGGTCAAACGGGGCCATAGAAGCATTCGATGAGCTATAAGAGTAAAATGGATCATTCGTCCGTACCGTAAGTAAGAATTGGGCCCGGAGTGGGCCATTGGATAGGGGTTTGAGTGGCCTTCGAGGATTCATTTAGTCTCGATTGAGATAAAGAGTTAAATTTGGTCAAATGGAGCCTAGGAGTGCCCAGTGGCCTCTAGATTAAGTTTCGAGGGAAAACTGGTCGTTCATCCTCACCGTAAGTCAGAATTATGCGTGGGGTAGACCGTTGGAAAGAGGTTTCAGTGCCTTTCAAAGATTCATTCAGCCTCGATGGAGCTAAAGAGTTTGACGTTTGGTCAAACGGACCCTGGGAGTGCCCAATGGCCTCTAGGTCAGTACTCGGGGTATGATCTAGGTTCATAGTGATGCAGGGAGGTGCTAGGGACCTAAGGAGAGATTACGAGGTGCTAGAATGGCGTGTATATAACCTATACCGGAATGCTATCCTTTTTTGAAGAAGAAATCCCTAGAACTGGGCCAAACCACAATCATACACTTAATATCTCCATCGAAGTCATGGGGAAAATTGTCCCACTCTCCCTCATCCATAATGGATCATCTCTGAATGTCTACCCATTAAAAGCCTTCAACTCCTTAGGAATTAAAGTGAGCAACCTTGCTCCTACCTCTGCTGATGTATGTTCCTATGATAATACCCGTCGAGAAGTAATGGGATCTATCAAGATGACAATATGTGCTGGCCCTATAAACCCTATCATTGAATTCCAAGTTGTCGATATCCCATCTTGTTTGAGTCTGCTGCTTGGACGGCCTTGGATCCATAGTATCAAGGGTGTGTCCTCCTCCCTCCATCAGAAATTGAAATTATCCGCCAGCGTGCCGTTCATCACCATCTTGGGTGATGATGACAATGCCGAGAATGCAAGTACCAGCAATCCAATTCTTGAGATACAACACGAGTCAAATGATATGCTTCTATCAGGCTTCCGAGTTGAGCCACCTCTACTCCCAGTAGGGAACGATTTCAAAGATAAATTTTGTACTTAACCCAACCCTCATGATAATATCAATGTGATTCAAATATTCAAGAGCATGCACTTCATTCCCAGACTGGGGCTAGAACAGAGGAAACAGGGGATATTTGAATCGATTGTGCTAAAGGAAGCTTTTACTCAATGTGGCCTGGGATATAATACATCAGGGAAAAAACTCATAATGATTCGCCATCTTGGACCTAAGAGAATACTAGACTACACACAAACTATCTCGGGGTATTCCTTGAATGGATGATTCATCAAAGATGGTGAAGACTTCCCCTTTTGCGACTTCCTTGAACCATATTATGATCATACACATAAGAAGATGAAACCAAGAATGGAGATCATTTTCCAAGATAGCTACTCATGGGCCAAAATCCCTTAGCATCGTGTGTAACCACTCACTAAAGAAACCATAGCCGATATTAGTAGCTCCGAGGAAAGTGACTCCGAGGATTCATTCAACTTGCAGACACTAGGGCTAACACTCTGCATGGTTCATTCAAGCACTACATCACTAGATCCATCCCGCCTGATTAAAGATGCTGACGCACCTCTCCTCAACTGGCATGATGCACCAGTTCTACCTGCTGAAACCATACCTAACTGCGATGTTTACCATATCTTTTCTTCCATTATCTATCCTTACTCTAATTTAATCGAGACCTCATTTGATGAGGTTCTTAATGTTGTTTTTCCAATCAGTGAAATAAACGAAGATTTTGAGTATCTTGTTGTGCCTTATATTAATTGTTTAGATTCTAATCAAACTTTTGATGATGATGATTTTGCAAATGAACAATTCTTAACTGATTAAAATAAGGTTAATAACAAACAACATAACCACGTTCAAGTTAATGAAGAAGAAACTGTTGTTATTAATATCGGTTCTAGTAGCCAACTACGTGATATTAGGATAGGGGCTACCCTTGACGAATATGAGCGCACATAACTTGAAGAATTGCTAAGGGAGTTCGTGGATGTCTTTACATGGTCCTATGATGATATGATCGACATTGATCCTAAAATACATCAACATGAGATCCCCACTCTTCCAGATTGCAAGCCAGTTAAACAAAAACTATGAAAGCTCTGCACCGAATGGTCGCTCAAGGTCAAAAAAGAAGAAGTCAAACAGCTGAATGTGGGTTTCATTCGTGTGATCGAATATCCCACGTGGCTAGACAACATAGTGCCTATGCCAAAATTCGGAGGGAAAGTTCGAATATGCATAGACTACCGAGACTTAAACCAAGCCTCTCCAAAGGATGATTACCCATTGCCCAACATCGACATGATTTTTGACAACACGACCAACCATGCTCTTAAGTCATTCGTCGACGGGTTCATCGGATACAACCATATCAAGACTCAGCCAGATCACCAAGTGAAAACCGCATTCATCACCCATTAGGGAACATTTTTCTACATTGTTATGCCATTTGGTCTTAAAAATGTCGGGGCTACCTACTAGAGGACTGCCAAAACCATCCTGCGTGATCTGATCCACAAAGAAGTCGAAGTATACATAAATGATATGATTATCAAATCCAAAACCATGGAAGGTCACGTGACTGCTCTCAAAAATTTCTTCGAGCGATCGCGATAGTATGAGATGTGACTCAATCCGTAGAAATACCTCTTTGGCATCAGCAAAGGAAAACACCTGGGATTCATGGATAGTGAGAAAGGGATAGAAGCTTGAAAACGCTATGGTGGATCCACGGATTTTAATTTTCTCAATTAAAATATTATTTCCTTAGAATTTCCTTTTATAAAACACGAGATGCAGAAGCGTTAGGATGGTTCAATAAAACAGACGAATAACAAATTTTAATTTTCTTAAACAAATTAAAATTAAACACAAGTGAAAATTCATGAAACACACAAATATTAATTTCACTTAAACCAATTTATTCAAGCCCTAGAATTTGCCTAAGTCATATTTTCCATTTAAACAAATTAAGTCAAACCAGCTTTTGCAATAAAATTAAATGACTTGAATTAAATGAACTTTACCCAATATTTAATTTAGCACCAAATTAAATTAAGTGTGATAATTCAAACCAAATTTTATCTTGAATTATCCTAAGAATGCATTCTAAATTATTATGCAAGATAAAATAAATCAATCACACTATGCCGCGATGTACGAGGAAAAATCCAAGACGGGAAACAACCTCGGACGGCCCTAGCCTCAAATCCACTAGATACGGAATTTACAAATACAAGACAGAAAGGCTTACATCACACGACTCGATCCCTCTCAAGGCTTGACGCTTCTTCTTGTAGATACCTCTTCCTAGCGGATAACCACGGAGCTCCACTGCGGTCTCGGAGTCCACCGATCGGACTTTGTATGGTCATCGTCACCCGAACATGGAGCCTTTCTCCAAGAGGTTAAATCAAAGTAAACAACTTCTTCTTTGTTTATGGGATGTAGAAGAAAACCCGAAACTTCTCTTCTTCAAATCGATAGAGAAAAACCGGTGCCAAACTCCAAGCAATTGATATGTATATAGGTGAACTTGGATGAACAATATGGGTGTAAAAACTAGAGTGGTAAGTGAATTTCTCTTTGAAAATTAACACTCAAAACTTGATATTTTTCTCCTTTTAATTTTCCTCTCTAAACACTCTCTAAGAGTTAGTAGTATATGAAAAAGATAGATTATCAAAAGTGATTCCCGCACATATTAAAGTCTGAAAATAGTTGGTTAAGAATCAAGTGGGGAAGTGGGTGAAAAACTGCTTAAAACTGCCAAAAACTGTTCCCGCCTGACATCTCGTTCGAACGACATTTCGTTCGAATGAAATCTCGTTCGTACGAGACTTCTAAGGAAGTTCCAGATTGAACTCGTTAGAAATCTCGTTGGATATCTCGTTCGAACATACAGTTCGTTCGAATGACATTTCAAAGGTCTATACTGGAAACTCGTTGGCAAACTCGTTCGAACGACATCTGGTTCGAACGAAAAACTCGTTCGAACGACATATCGAACGAACTTCCAGAAAGTTCATAAATTCGTTTTTTGGCCCAGAAAAACTTATAAATTTATTTAAAGTTTTAATTAATTCTTTCTGAAAATAAAACACAGTTTTAATTAAACCTAACACCCAATCAACTTGTTCCGAGCTCCTATATATATATAATATTGCATTCATACCTTGGGAGCATGGAACCTTAGATTGATGATGTAGAAACGAGGCACGCAAACCGGCATATTGATGAAGCTTTATACTCTTTGATGCTACGTCTTCAACAAACACTTCATAGGCTTGAGAATATTACAATTAAATACAATCCTATGAATAAATGTTTTTGTCCGGAATTGAGCCAAAACTATATATGGACTCAATTGGAAACTTGTGTCCTTACAAAGCTGACCCCTCCAAGATAAAAGGAATATTTGAGATTCCGCCACCCCGAACAGAGAAGGAAGTCCGAGGATTCCTTGGGAAGCTATAATATATTAGCCGGTTCATCAGCCAGTTGACCTCCATTTGCGAGCCCATTTTAAAACTCCTCTGAAAGGACTCAACCAAGGTTTGGAACGAGGCCTGTTGAGAAGACTTTGACCGAATCAAGCAATACCTAACCCAACCTCCAGTACTCATGCCATCGTAGCCTGCTCTTCCCTTACTCCTATACATGACTGTAACAGACACTGCAGTTGGGGCTTTGCTAGCCCAATACCTGGAAAAAATCTATAAGGAAAGAGCCATATATTATGCCAAACGCAAGTTGGTCAGATACGAGGTTAACTAAACTGCTTTGTAAAAATCATGCATCACCCTTATCGGGGTCACCGAAAAATTGTGACACTATATGCTCTCCTTTCCCATTAAACTTGTATCCCGATAGGACCCCATCAAATACCTACTTGAGAAACCCGCCTTATCCAGCCGAATGACCTAATGGTTGATGCTCCTAGTCGAGTTTGATATCATGTACGTTATGCAGAAAGCCATGAAAGGGAGAGCCATCTATGACTACCTCGCTGACTACCCTATGGAATAAGATGATGTTTATATCCCCTTATTCCTAAATGAAAACATTCTTTGCACCATCTATGTCCGGAGATGTCTCAAATACCAACAATTCTTCAACCTTCAGTACCTGCCTCCACGATAATTATACAACATGACTTATCCTTAGCCGTTCTCCACATGGGACATCGACATCGTAGGAAAAGTTACACCCAGGGCGTCCAACGGGCACGAGTTCATCCTAGTTGCTATAAACTACTTCACCAAATGGGTTAAAGCCAACTCATATGCAGTTTTGAATGCCAAGAAGGTGGATAAGTTTATCAAGAAAAACATCATCTGCCAATATGGGTTCCCACACGAGTTAGTGTCAGACAACGGGCTATATTTTAAGGCAGAAGAAACATAAGTGGCCAACGAGTATGGGATCGAGTGACACAAATCTTCTCCCTACCGACCCCAAAACAATGGTGAAGTGAAAGTCGGTAATAAGAACCTGAAAGCTATCATCAGCAAGGTGACCGAAAGCTGTCGAGATTGGGCCGACCAGATTCCTTTTGCCCTCTAGGGCTATCTCACTTCAGTACAAACCTCTACTAGGGCTACCCCTTACTCTTTGTTATACTTCATGGAAACAATCTTACTTATAGAACAGGAAATCCCTTCGCTACGCATCATGCTAGAAAGAAAAATTAGTGAAGAAGACTGGCATCAAAGCTGTCTCGACAAACTGTCACTCTTAGAAGAAAGGAGACTGAAAATGTTGTACCATATACAATGGTACCATCGCTGAATAGCGCATTCATTACACAAGAGAGTCAAGGACCGCGATGTCCGAAAAGGGAACTTATCCCTTAAAGAAATAATATAATCTGTCTGGGACCCCAGAGGGAAGTTCAATCCTAATTGGAGCGACTCTTACATTGTAAAGAAGATCTTATCACGAGATGTCGCTATTCTCACCGACCTTGATGGAGAATAGATGGCTCGTCCAGTTAACCTGGACCGTCTCAAAAAATTCTACCCCTAGTCTATTATATCGGTATGGTATGACTCTTCTCATCTCCCTTTTATTCTAAATATATATATATATATAATCTCTTCATTTCCCTCTACCCAGAACTACGTGGGCCTGATCCTCTATTAAATCGTTTATTTTTCAAGAAGCAATAAAATTTCAAAACCCCAGAGGTACATAGGTAGCTCATATGCTTTACTTGAGAACAACCCTTTCTTTTTCACAAAAAGCTATTATTTTCTTATCTCCGAGAACTACAGTTCCTTCGAACATATACTTGAACGAAAGGATTATGCATGCCTTAGATATTGGTATAGGTAATTCACAAAGAAAGATTCATCAATAGGGACAACTGGATGATCAAAAACTTGTTTATTACATTAATAAGAAACTTGGGTACAATTACAAAAGAAAGGCAACTTCCTTCCTAAAAAGCCAAATAAACTTCCAAATTTATTTTTATAACAAAGCATATTTCACACCATAAACTCGACAAGAATCCTACCCACAACTACTAGGGGAGCCATCTCCATCATCATCATCATCATATATATCTTGGGGTCCCCATGTTTCCCCTGCCTGCATAGAGTGTCATAAATGATCCATAGACTGATAAGATGGGACCAACTTCGGAAAAACCACAACACCCCCCTCCATAGCATCATATATGACACACCACATTTGCCCCATCTCCACTGCCAACATCTTGCCAACCACCCTTATCCACAAACACTTCATATAATCCCAAGAAATATTCCAGACTCTCCCAAGAGACTGAGAAGGACAGGTCGACAATCGCCGACACTCCCACAAAGAGCCAAGTCGCATGCGTAGATGCACTATCAGATCCTCTACCGAAAATAAATCCAGTGCTCGAGGTGGCACGATCTGTTCCCAACCAAATTGATGCATAAGCCATAGGAAGAGGTCTGTCTGAGGCCAACCAACAAACATATTGGTATTCCCCCAACTCTAGAATGGGCAAAAAATATCCCCACTAAGGCACTGACCAATGCAAACTTTGATCCCCGTGCTCCACAAACCAATTCTCGTAGTGCTCGCCCTGAAAACCCATGATAATGAAGTAGCGCGAAAAGAAGTTGGGCACAACCGACAAAGGATACTCCGAAGGAACCACCAGATGGAACCTTTCAGACAACCATATGAACAACATCATGGGTGTACCCCTTAGAAAATCAGAACGACCTTCCTGCCAGGCATCCAGACCATTTAGAGTCTCTTTCAGTACCTCCCTCACAGGATTGCGATAGTATGTCATCCAGGAAATAATGGCTGCAAGCTGTGGGTCCACCATCAGTTCCCCAGTCACCAACAACAGTTTCGAAACCAATCCTTGAATGACAACCCCATTATACACAACATTACCAATAGCCTGTAGATGAACAAAACGCAACACTACTGGAAGAGAAATCAGTCTTCCAATAACCAGTTATCTAGTCACCGAGGGAGATATATGGAGAATTCTAGCCAATAGCTCCCGGGGAGACCGAGAAAACTCAGGCATGGTTGTCGCTACACTGGGATTTATCCCCAATATAATAAAGAACTCTTCATAAGACGGACAGACTTCTTCCAGGACAAAGAAAAATACATGGTCTTCGGGGTACAAAAATTTTACCGCCGACATTAACATGTTCCACTCTATGGGTCGATTATGCCATAAAGAGACTCTACGCATATTGAAAGCATCAGTGTCTAAATTGTAGGAGCATAGCACCTTCAAAGTCTCGAGTTAGTGGGAGAACTCAACGCTACCAGGGAGAACCATATCAAATAAAGAGAAAATAGTAAAGGAGAAAAATTATGGAGGTGTGAGGAAAACTCTCCACCCTTACCCCCCCCCCCCCTTTATACTGGCAAAAGTTCATCAAAGGCCCTTCACCTTTATACTATTTCTCATTTTAAATAAATTTCCTTCACGTCTAAAAAAAATTATCTTTTTACAGTCTCAGCAGCAAAGTAAAAAGAGCATAGCATTCATTCATCACTAACATAAGATAATAAAAAGATCATTTGCATTGCATAGATTTGTCTGTGTTACATTTTGCGTGAACCAAAAAAGGGAAACAACGGGACTCTACTCGAACCCGTAATATTTCCCCTCTCTTTATCACCCACCTACCATATCTCTCTCTCTAAGAGCTTCCATCTCTGCGGTGCACACTCTTCCCCCTGCAACGAGACGACATACCTTCACTCCCCGAACCAGTTACTCCCTCAGATGAGGAAAATGACACTAAGCAAGAGGGAACGAGAATCGCATATCGAATATGGGCAGTCGCCGATGATATCCAATCCTGAATGTCCCTCATCCAAGTAGTCGACACCCAGATTTGGTATAAGAGAAAGGCAAAATCAATCTAAAGGGAAATAAAGGCTAAAAATATGAAGAGTTTACCGCTGTCCGGAGAACCTCCTCTGTCAAACCCAACTCCTCCGGGTCCATCGCATTAGGACGACGCTGCATATGCACTGACCCACCATCAGCTTGCTGAATGTTGTAGGAAGGGGTCGCAGTCGCACAAAAGGAACCGCCGAGGTTGTCGCTACTGCGGATGTCGAAGGGACACCTACACTATGGGAAGACCCCACTGGATGACTCAAACCCACATGGGGGAGAGGCATCACATCATATATGCTGGGAGCCATTAACCATCTCGTCCCAAAGTCCATATAGTCGTATGATGCCATAGTGTCGGTATACGCCAAGTTAGACTCCCCAATCATCGTTGCGACCCTCGCGTCCTCCGACATCATCCTCTCTCGCCTCATGAACATAGGAGGTATCGTAGGAGGAACCACCATCTCATCCTCCAAAATTTGTCGGACTACTCTCTGCCCGAGATACCAAGAGTGACCAAACTCATGTGCCAACAGACGCCGCATCTGCGCATTCTCCCCAGTCACTCCGGTGTTGTGAATGGCCGTCCCCCAAGGGTAAAAAGTCACTTGCAAATCCCTAGTGGATAAAAATTAACATCAGACAAAGAGAAAAGAAAAGACAAGCCTGAAAATGAAAAAGAGCCTACCTGATCACTTGTCAGGACATTCAAGGCCTGACGCACTACCTCTAAAGAAAGAGATTTGACTGCCGGATGGCCTTCCGCCATCAATACAATCGATAAAAATCCCCAAGGGTCTCATCCTTCAAAGATATCAATGGGTTATTGCCACCAATCACCTGATAGAACCACATCTTCAAAAAATAAGATTCAATAATCAAGAAAAGACGCATAAGGAAAATGCGAATGCATGAAGGAAAATGTGCAAATGAAAGAATACCGTAAAACGATACGTGGATCCAATAAAAGTCGATCGGCAGCACCCACTGAAGGCATCCAAATAAGAATAAAGGGTCGCCAAAGTCAGGCTTCCCCAGTCATAGAGAGGAATGTTCGAAAAAAACCTCAGATATGGAAAAAAACCATAAGTGGACGACGTCGACACTTGACGCCACCAAGAAACCTCCTAGCACCAGAAAAATAAACCGTCGGGCCAGCTGTCGCACCTGCACCCCATCCTCCACATCAATTACCCTCCTCGGTAATACATCCTTCAGAAGAGACATATGGATAGAGTCCCCAAAAACTATCCTTCCCACATCACCAAGAGTCGCCTTCGGCCTCACTTGTAAGGTGCGATCCACCTCGATCTACTCTCCATTATAGTCCAGCCCCAATAGTTGCTACACATCTATGGGAGTCACTGTCATCTCCCCAAAGACAAAATGAATGGTGTGGGTAGTGTCCCACCACATCTCCCCTAAGGTGCACGGTACCTCCGTCGAGCGAGGCGTCTCATCTAGTGAAGCAGCCAGCCTTCCAAATCCTACTAACGATACCACCCAACACACCACGGGTGGCAAGTGCTCCATAACATCCCTAAGTCCCATCATCCTGTGAGCACGCATAGTCGACAAAGAGACGTCAGTCTACCAAGAAAAGAAAGGAAAAGAAAAATCATTGTCAAAATTCAAGAAAAGAGGAATGTCACCAAAAAGAGAAGTCAGTTGCACTTACATAAGCACGAGGGTCACCACCCTAGAGGAGAGATGGCGTGACGGCTCACGAAGAAGAGTCCGATCATCCGCAACCGGCTCAAACACATCAAATAAGTTCTCACTCCCCAATGCAAGAGGCGACCTGGCCCTCCACTCCACATTCGCCCAGTCATTAACCTCGAACCACTCCCTATGTGTCACATTGCTCATAAAAGCGACCATTTTTTGGGTTTCGGAATGATAAGACGATTCGCAGGAAGAAATTGTAAAAAGAGAGAAGGAAAGAAGATGTGAAAAATGAGGGGAACTCGCCCCAATTTATAGGAAACCAAGGGTCATGCCAATTGGTACTAACCACCTACCACCAATCGGCACTGACCCTTTACCTTCTCAAGGCAAACTAAAAATCCGTGACAATGCCGAATGGAACATCCCACACTATGCCGATCGGAACCCTCCTTAAAATTTCGTACAAAAATTCCCAGAAAATGCCAAAAAATCCTGAAAACCCCTCAAAAAATTCCTAAAAATCTCGAACAGGATTTAGGACCCTTGCACCAAGAAAATCAATTTTTCTCGCTCCCCAGCGGAACCCTTAATTCCCCAGCGGAATTTTCAAAAGGAAATTAGACATTCCAAGCTCTGGACTATTCCCTATTCCCCAGCAAAATCTTCAAAATAAATTCGATATCTCCTCGGTAATGTCCCCAAACATCACCGAGCGATTCGAAGCTCTGGATTATTTCCTCTCCCTTAAGGAATCTTCAAAAATTGATCAATTTCCCAGCAGAATCCTCGAGAACTAATTTGGTATTTCCCCGACAATGTCTCTAAAAAGACAACAAAAATCTCCCCAGTAGGACCTCAAAATAGCTTCCCCAGAGGATTCTAGATCATCAATCACTCTTCATTTCCTCGGTAGAGTTCCCCCATTCTCAACTTAAGCCCTCAAAATTGGCCTCGACCCGTAAAATATATCATTTTAACTTAAGCCCTCAAAATTGGCTTCGACCTGCAAAATTTGTCATTTCAACTTAAGCACCTACAATTTCCTTCGACCCGCAGAATTGGTCATTTTAACTTAAGCCCTCAAAATTGACTTCGACCCACAGAATCAGTCATGCCCAGCCTTAACTTACATCCTCAGAATCTACCTCGACCTACCAAAATGGGCATCCTTCTCCCCTTAGGTCCTCAAAATTGACCTTGACTTGTCAAAATGGTCATCCTTGTCCCAATAGGTCCATAGAATTAACCTCCCTCTCAAAGGCATCATGTGGTGTCTATTCGATGGCTATCGCTTGTTCCAAGCTCACTCATCGAGGGGCTCTGTAAACAACCCATTATAGCAACCCCTACGTAACTCCTTAGGTCCCTATCACCTCCCCATCACATTACAAACCCTAAGTGATACCCCGAGTACCGATCTAGAGGCCACCAGGAACTCTCGGGTCCCATTTGACTCCAGTCAACTATTTCCCTTGAGCGAATGCTCTTTGTAACCTTAAAGGGTGATGAAACCCCTTTTTAATGGTCCATCCCGAGTGTGATTCTGACTTACGATGCAGACGAATAACCAGTTTTCCCCCGAAATATTATCCAGAGCCCACTGGGCCCTTCGAGGCCCCATTTGACGAAAGTTAACCCTTCAGCTAAAACGAGACTGAATGAATCCTCGAAGGGCACTGAATACCCTTTCCAACGATTCGTACTGTACCTAATTTTGACATACGGTACAGACGAATAATTTATTTTACTCTGACAAGCCACCGAGCACTTTCGGGCCCCGACTGACCAAAAGTAATCTCTCTGAACCGAGATAAACTCTTTGGAATGTCGAAGTACATCTCCTAACCTTTCCAACAGTCCACCCCGAGTGCAATTCTGACTTACCATTTGGATAAACGACCCTTTGTCGTCCGACAATCTCTCGTCCAAAGGACCAATGAGTGCTTTCGAGCCACATATGATCAAAAGTCAACTCCCGAACCTGGGAGTGTACAAATTTCTTTCAAAGGACTCTGAATTACCTTTCCAACTATATGACCCGTGCACGATTTGGATCGACGGATTGAATTATAGGACCATTTTTTCGAGGAAATCGGCACGAGAATGCCAATAGGTAGGTTCCAGGCCCTGCCAATCGACAGTGTGTCTAAGGACACCTGTCGATAGGTAGGAGTAGGCCTATACTGATCATCAATTCCCTGGTCCTATAAAAAAGGGGTCCTCCAAAATCTGAGATTCATCACTCTCAGTGAGCTCAGCAATTCTCTCTCGAAGTCAGCGAGGTTTCCATATCCAAATTCCCTTCCAACATTCCCTTTCCATCATCCTTTTTCCAAACATGGAAAATTAAATATCCATCACCTTCATTAAAGTTCAAGGGCATCTCCCCAACACTCAAGAACAAGCTCAAGATTTCCAAGAAGGTCCATTCTCTCAATTTCTCCTTAAATTCTCTTGAATTCCATTAGATTACTTCATTATTTAGCATATTTATTACTTTTATATCACATACATATTAATATACTTTTTATTTAGTATTATTGCACATCTCTTATTTTCATATAAAAACCCAAAAAATAAGAAAAAGAGGGTTTGCTCATAAATTCCAAATGGGAATTCTCACACTTTTCTCACACTAAAATACGTTTTTACACACACTCATAAAAAAGAGAAATACCCTGTTGGATTTATGGGATAAACCCCACCCCTCATTTTATATATGAACTACGTGGACTTTGATGCCGCTTTCGAATACGTAGGCATCTCAGAGTAAAATACGAGATTCGAGTCCTAATTTCCCATTTTTTAGTTCTTTAATTTCATATTCTCCCAAATTCATGTTTTCCCATTTGTGTGTATAAATATATATATATATATATAATTATATATATATATATATATATATATATATATATATATATATATATATATATATATATATATATATATATATATATATATATATATATATATATATATATATATATATATATATATATATATATATCGATTGTTATAAGGGAACGACGATATATCATCGTTCCCTTATAACAATCGATATTATGATGAATGCATAAAACCATATCTTTTATATATAATTTCGGGAATATTATTACTAATGATTCACTCTATCCCTTCTATGATATGAGCTGATGATTTCCATCTCCATCATATATAACATGTGCACACATGTCATAGATAAATAAAGGAAAACAATAACACTAGCCCATGAGAGACCGCAAGGGTGGAATGGGTGCCTAACACCTTCCCATTTCGTAACTTTGCCTCTGAACCCCCCTCGAATCATTTTTGGTTTCGTATATATCAGTATGTCTTTATAAGCCGTCCCTCAGGATGGTTCCATTTTCTTTTTTCTATTTTGAGTCAAATAAACTGGTTACTCCATCTCTCTACATTTCACCCAACACCGACGACGGCTGAAGCGCGCCCGAGATAGGGAACGCGGGATCGAGATCCTCCAGCCCCTCGCATCCGCCCGCAAGGTAATTCCCTGGGGATCGGGATGGCCATAATGTCTATAGATCCCCACCTAGTTAAGACATCCCCTAAGATAAAGATCTTATCCTAAAAATAAAGTGAAAGATACCATTTCTCCCCCTTTTTGTTCAGGAATAGATAAAGAAATAATGCATAATAAAAAATTTCTCCCCGATATGACCAATTCTCCTCCAAAATGCAACATTGGTAAGAATATAGGAAAAACAAGTATATCATGCAGTGATGTTAAGTGTAATAAGAAACGACAAACACAATGGCAACACAAGCACAAATATATCAAACGATGATCAATTACCAATTTTGATGAAAAAATGATACCAGCTTAATAAAAAATGACGCATGGGATACCAATGTAGATAAGCAACAGAAGATACCAATATGATCTAATATCATTATAATTTCATTCAAAGATAAAGAATATGGTAAGCATGGATTAAATGAAAATGCAATGACTCAAAATAAATGATACCATATATATGTATACGCAAAAGATACCAATGACACACAAGTGTGTATATATATATATATATATATATATATATATATATATATATATATATATATATATATATATATATATATATATAGTTATAATGACTGCCAAAAAAGACACAAAACACGATAAGCTTCACATACTAGCATAGTAACTATGTGTCTAAACATGTGGTAAGCAGAGTGATGGGGCCTGAATTAGCAACAAAAGAAATATGACCCAATCACTCAAAAATGTCGAAGGAGTTCTATATCGCTCTATTAACTTTATCAAGCAAAGATTTATCCTCATAGTGACAGATAAAGTGAACTAATAAACTGACAAACAACCACATTGCACACTATCCTCGAAAATATTGACAATTATCAAACTAATAGTGTTAAATATTAATCAATTAGGACTCATTGTGAAAACCAATTGATCTTTAACTTCTAACACCCTCAAAATTATAGATATATCATTTTTTACTCTCATTTTGAAGATGACAATTTAATTGAAGTAAAATTTTAGCCTTGGCAATATTTTATTTTCTTTTACCTCTTAATTTGTTTTAAGATCTTGCTAACGGTGGTCTTTCAGGCAATGAATATTTCTCCATTCGTAGCCCTTTCCCCTGCACACTCATATTTTTCAATAAAATAGCAAACTCACGGGCATTTATTCTTACATGCACAAATCCCCCAATAAAATATATATGTATATGACAAGATTATTAAGAGAACGTCTCACTTAACTCATATACCATAAAGTTCATACCCAGTGCACAAGGGTCCCACTTAACTACGGGGTCTGGGAGAGGCAAATGTCAGTTAGCCTTACCCCTATATATGGCTAGGCTGCGCCCATGTCTTGAACCCAAGACCAACCGTGGCTTGGGTGAGGGAACTTTCCATATAACTAAGGTGTGGCCTCCATTATCTCATGTACCATATGAAGATAAAATCCATACGAACTCGTTTATGTGTGTGTGGAGACATATGCAAAGTGAATCCATTAAGCAAGTCATTTTCAAACTACTCCATGAAAGCATGGCTAAGAATAATCTCAGCATTGGAAATCATAATCAAATGTTCTAGACACGTCAAAACATGTAAGTAAGTGGATTCAAACACACTAATATGCCACAAAAAATGTGTAAAATCAAACTACACATAAAAAAATCTTTTTGAGTTTTTAAATAAATTTTCAATGACACAACATGAAAACAAAACTGAAATAACAAACAAAAAGTTTTTATATTTTCTTCACAATAATAATAAATAAATAAATAAAACATCAAAATACAAAAGAATCAAACTATATATAATTAGAAAATACAAATAACATTAAGTAAAAAAGCTATTGTATGTAAACATGCAAACACAAACAAATACTGGATTAATGATAAGAAGTATCATGTTCAAGCATTCGAGAATAAAAAAGTCTAGTGTCTAAAGCTTCAAAATTTGATTTTCTAACCCACGTATGTGTGAAATAACGCTCTTTGGTTTAGGGAATCTCGCTGACTCTAAACTTAGACTTACTTGGACCATTTTTAAGATCAGAGCAAAAACTCCTAAGGTGACCTTTCCTACATTAAAGAGTTCACATATAGACAGGAGAAATGTTACCCATGGGTTGACCTTTTCTAACATTCCTAGCAACTGTTGACTCTCTCAAACATATGTCTTTTTGCATTATTAGCGGAATCATTTGGATCATCGAAGCCAATCCCACATTTTTTTATCTTTTATTCATACGACGCGTACCATTTGTCCAATTTTTATGACCTAGACTCCAAATCAAATTTGACATTACTCGAGTCTCTTAATCTATTTTCTAACCCCACAATCATAGACTCGAGAAAACGATGAGACTCACAAAAAAACAAGGTAATCCTTTTCAAAATATCCATTAATTCCTGAATTCTATCTCGTTCCTCCTCAACAAATTCAAGCTTTTCCCTATGAGTCATCTCACTTGCCCTAAGATCCTCAATCAATATACTCTCATCATTACCTACGACATGTTCTTTCAACCTAACTTCCAACTTCAAGTTAGCCTTTTTCCATTTCATCCATTCTGCTTACAACTCATAGAAAACAACTTAAAGTTAATTTTCGTCCTCCTCCTCTTTTTCATCTTCTTCTTTTTCTATTTTTTCTCCACTCTCTCCACCATCCCTCACTAGGGAGTCACTAACAATGGCCCCAAAATTATCATCCTCATAATTATCTCCATCATAATATCTTTCATTAAGGCTCTCATGACTAGCAACGAACGCAGTATTGTTGCGCTCAATGGAGGAATCAGGTTCCTCTTTCGGATCACTATCATTAATGGTGAAATTTTACACCTTTGGTTTCTTTCCCTAATTCCTTAGTTTAGTGGGACACTCAGCTTCCTTATGACCATAACAGTTACACCTGAAGCATCTATTCGACTCAACCCTCTTAAACTTATCATTATGATTTTTAGTGAATTTTTTAGCCTTGTTAAAATGTTTTTTCCAAAACTTATTTTCATATTTTAATATTTTATAAGCTACAGAATTTTTTTAAACTTCTTTCCAAACATGGTCATATCATCAGAATCGATGTCAGGATCGTCATATGAAACACGTGTTTCCTCCTTCTAAGATTTCAAAGCAATGGCCTTATCTTTCTTTATCTATTTGGATGAAATCATGTTGAGCTCATAAGTTTGAACATCACCCACAAGCTCTTCTAGTTTTTTAGAGTCCAAAGTACCCAAGGAATTAAAAATTGTCACGTTTGAATTAAATATTTCATGTAAGGTCCTTAAGATTTTTTTGACTACTTGGATTTTGAGTATTCTCTCTTCCAAGTTAAATGACGAGTTCACAATATCTGATAGTCTAGCATTAAAGTCATCAAAGGGATTCACTCTCCTCCAAGCTAATGGTTTCAAAATAAATGGTGAGGTTTTAAAGTTTGGAAGCCTTAACATCCCTAGTACCCTCACGAGCAAGTTGAAGTATATCCCATGCCTCTTTAAACATTTCTTATGTCATAAAATAATGGAACTCCTCCGATGTGATCCCAAAAAATAACCGAGGCATGCCATATGAATTATAGTTGGACAGTTTATGCTCGTCCTCACTCTAGGTTTTAAAGGGTTTGGGAATTATATAATCACCAACTAAGGACGTGGGTATGTATTATTTTTAAGTACCGCTTTCCATACATTCTCATTTATCGACTTAAGTGTTGATTTCGTACGCGTTTTCCAGTATGTGTAGGTAGACCCATCAAATGAAGATGGTCCAGAAAACAATTGACCCTCTATATAAAAGTCAATGGGATACATGTCTAACCATGGATCTAATAAAATAACTTAGTGCTTCCGCTCTGATACCAATTTGAGAAGGGGATAAAATATGGAATGGTCTAAATAAAAACAAAATTTTAATTTATTCAAATTAAACATTAATCTTAAAAGAATTAAATCAAATAAACCTAAGCACCAGTTTTAAACGAAAGTTGTGTAAAACTAGCTTTAGCCAATTTTATTTTATCCTAAAATATGCATCTAGGTGATAACATTATAAAGTAAACTAAAAAATCACACAACACCTTTCGTATGAGGACAATCCAAATGGGAAAAACCTTGGATGAGCCAACCACACAAAAGTCCACTAAGTGTGGAATTACAAAGGACACAACAAAAGACTTACAACACGAACATGATCCCATCGTAATCCTTGATGCTCTTCGTTCCTCAACCTCCACCTAGTTTCATGCAAGAGTCCACTCGCCCACTGCCACAACGTGTAAATCCACACTTGCCTTAGTTTCCACCGAACATATCAGTAATGTTCTACATATTGGAACATGAAATCCAATGTTTGTTCATCACAAAACCACACTGCGGAGTCCACTATGTGTAAAAAATAAATATGGATTCCACTTCACAAAATGATTATAAATAGATATAGAGAATAAACCTTTAGTGACCAAAACCAGATATTTAAAGCATATAAAGAAGAACTTGGATCCCAAACAACTTGTGTGAAAATTAAGGTTTTGGAGAGATTTTTGATAGAGTTTGCGAAATCAAAATATAAGTTTTTGTCTCAATGAAAATTATTGTGTCGCACTCCTATTTATAAGAGTTTTTTCAAAAATGAGATAAAGGTGAAATCCTTTAAGAAAAATCTTGAAATCTTGAAAACTTTGTCATCTCATTCGAAAAAAATGGATCTCATTAGAAGGAAGTCATTCACCTCGTTTCAACACCTTTCTAACGAAATATCTAATGAGAAACCACCAAAATATGTCTCGTTCGGAATTTCTTTGGAACATGATCTAATGAGGTACATAGACTCGTTTGAACGACATACCCAATATCGTTCTGACGATTTGGAAAATTTTCTAAAACACATTTAATAGTAGTCAAAATATTTTAAAACAAAATTTATAAAAAACTAACACCCAAATATAAATTCCAAGGCTCAAAATAAATACACATTAACACCTTACAGATCCTTGTAACATGAAGATGAAAACGAGCATGAAACACGAGATGGAGATGTAGGTCTTCTAACTTGGCCTCTATGTATTCAAGAACCCATGTCATATGCTTGAAGGGTTAACACTCAACTCCTATCCAATGACTCAAAGATTTTGTCCAAACACATAATAAGACAAAATAAATACAAATTAACTTTATCGAAAATTCGTCCTTATAAGACTGATTATCACTCATATTATTGTAGGGTGATGGTTTTACGTTGATGATAATTCTACTACTCCCACAGACAATGCTAAATTGTATGGGATTGATAACGATGACTTTTTGTGTATATGTTGTTGTTGAAAGGCAAGTTAGTCAAAATACTCAATTACCTATAAATATATAACAAACTCAAGTGTAGAGTGGTAAGTAAGGATGTCAATCCTAATCTAAGGTGTGAACATGCAAAACATGAAAGAATTATGAATATAACTCACTTGATTCCTTCTTTTTTTTACTTTTGGGTTTTTCTAATTTTTTTTATGTTTTTCAAATATTAAAACAAGTAGGTGAGGTGAGGTGAGGTGAATTAACTCTAAACTAATATAAGAGATTAAATTAACAAACTAACTAGTGTGCCAAAGAAGAACTAAGTAATAACAATTGAGATGAACTTAAATTTTAGAAATATTCAAGGAATGGAACTTCACCACCACTTTATCAATTAAATGTGTTAATTATTCTAGTATACTAATTTTCCCAATATTAATTCATCTTATCAATTAATTCTCATCAATTGATAAAACAAACTAATATAATTTAGTTAATCTAATTCTCATTCCCACACTTCAATTGGATAACTGACTTAGAAGTATTATATCAATCACTTGCTAGAATACATCCATATAATAAATCTTAAATCAAACAAAATTTTAATGTATGAGTATAATAAAATTTAATATAATCTAATTAGTGGGTCAAACTATCTCTAGTTTGAATCCACAAATTAAGAGTGTATTAGATTTTAATCCTTTGTCAAGGATAGTTTACAATTTCTCAATTCATAAACTCAAGTAGGAATGAAAAGAAAAATTAACTAAATGAAACAAAGTAGACTAGATTAATTAATACATTCAATTAATTATATCAAGCTTCATTTCACTCCTTGAATGGAGTGATTAGTCAACCATAGTCACAATTCAATTATTAACAATTTAATAAAACTTACTAAAAAATTAAAGAGAAAGATAGAAAAGATTCAAACCAACATATAGGAGAGAAGCAATTGCACTTATATTCAATCCAATATTCACTCAAATGTGTACAATTTTTCTCTACTAATTTTTTCTCTCTAGAATTAACTAATTTCTCTATCTTTATCCTCTAGATTTCTCTCTCTCATCTCCCTCTCTAAAAAAGCTTCCTTCTATTTGATGATAAGTCCCCCTTTATAGTAGAAGCATGGCACACGTGGAGTTAAGGGGTATATTTGGAAGGCTCATGGTGTAGGATAAAATGGGGAGAGGTTTTGGAATAAAGGTAAGGGTAATTTAGGAATTAGAAGAGAGCATGTGGTTATGGTGAGGTCATGTGGAAAGGTGGGGGAAATGAGGTAATGGTGGTAAACAACAGATGTGGTTTATGAAGACATTTTGGGTAAAGGTTAGAAGAGGTTGGTTGGGGGATTTTAAGGGTATATTGGGAAAAAGGGATTTAAGAGGGTTAAGTCACATGGGTTAAATGGGTTATGTTTTGACTTTGGTTTTGTTTATTTAGCAGGTCACGTTTTGGGCCTTGGGAGTAAATGGGTTTGATGTTGGTTTGGGACAAATGTGTTTTGGATATTTGAGTCGGATTGAGGAGAGAGAGGGGGGAGGATTTAGGTGGGTTACGAGTGGGCGGGTCTGAGTTCGAGGTTATGGGCAGCCGAGGAGAACGGGGCTCCGAGTGGGGTAGGGTAGGTGACAACGTTGGCGCCGGAGGAGGGGGACTGGAGGGTCGGAGGCTGGCCGGGTATAGGCTGCAGGGGGTCGCCGGGCGGAGGTGCGCGATCGGAGGGCTGGCCGGAGTCGTCGCTTGTCTAGGAGTTCGGGATTGGGTTGATGATGGAGGTCTAAGAGAGAGATGAGAGGTGGTGATGGGTTTAATTGTTGATAAGAGAGAAGGAAGAAGATGGGTGAATGGTGGGCTTGCTTTTTGTGTGTTATTGGTGGATATGAGAGAGAAATGGTGTTGGGTGATGGGGAAAGAAGATGAATAGTAGGATGAGGGGTGTTAGGGTGTGTGTGAGGTGTAGGGTGTATGGTATGGGTGAGGATGTTAGTTTAGGTGAAAATGGGTGTATGGGAGTGTAGGATAAGGGGGTTGTGTGTTTGTTTAATTTAGACCCTAATAAAATAATAAAGATTCAACTAAACTTAATAAAAATAAAACTCTAAAAAATAAAAATCTAAAAAAAATAGAAATTCTACTTCAAATAATAAAATAAAGACTCAATAAAAAATAAAACTTAAAAGAAATAAAATAAAAAATAAAAATAAAATCTAATAAAACTTAAAATTAAAATCCCAAAATAAAATCTAATAAAACTACAATAAATAAATAAAATCCTAAAAAAATAACTAATTCTAATAAAATAAAAGTAATAACTAATTAAAATAAAAATAAAATAAAATAGAAAAATAGAAAATACTAAATAAATCTGAAATAAATCCTAAAAATAAAAATGACTCAAACTAAAAATCTAAGAATTGCTAAAAAGACACAAACAAAACACACATAAGGTTGGGGTAAGTTTGGGATAGGTTTACGATCGGGTTTGGTTACGGGAGAGGGAATTAACTCCATTTTACTATAAGTTGCCTCGAATTATAGCTTTTGACACTACAACTATGTAATGACACAAATTTCCATTTGAGTCCTTTGTTGTTCTGACTCAATTCCGGACAAAAAACGTTTGAGTCATAGGATAGAGTATTTTGATCGTCTTTCAAGCCTATGACGTGTTTTTTGAAGACCTAACGGCCAAGTGTATAAAGCTTCATCAATTTGCCGAGTTTAAGTGCCTCGTTTCTACGTCATCAGCAGTGGTTCCACACTCCCAAGGTATGAATGCATTACATATATATATAGGAGCTTGGAACGTTTTATATTGGGTGTTAGGTTTTTAAACTGTTGTTTTAATTTCAGAAAGATTTTATCAAACTTTAAAATAAAAGTGTATAGAGTTTCTGGGCTAAAATTGAAATTTATGAATTTCTGGAAGTTCGTTCGATATGTCGTTCGAATGATTTTTTCGTTTGAACCAAATGTCGTTCAAACGAGTTTGCCAACGAGTTCCCAGTATAGGCCTTTGAAATGTCGTTCGATATGTTGTTCGAACGAACCTTATGTTCGAACGATATTTCTAATGAGTTCAATCTGGAACTTCGTTAGAAGTTTCGTTCGAACGAGATTTCGTTTGAACGAAATGTCGTTCGAATGAAATGTCAGGCGGGAACTGTTATTGGCAGTTTTAAGCAGTTTTTCTCCCACTTCCCCACATGTTTCTTAACTGATTTTTCTCAGACTTTATTATCTGTGGGAATCCATTTTTATAATCTATCTTTTTCAAATCCTTCTAACTCCTAGAGAGTGTTTTGAGAACAAAATTGTTTAAAGAAAAAGATCATGTTTTGAGTGTTAATTTTCAAAGAGGAAATCATTTACAACTCTAGTGTTCTCCTATAGTTTTATTTATCCAAGTTCATATGTATACATCTTTCTTGGAGTTTGGCACCGGGTTTATCTCTACACCGAATTGAAGAGAGTGTTTGGGTTTTCTTCTAAATCCCACAAAGAAGAAGTTGTTTATGTTGATTTACCCACTTGGAGAAAGGCTCCTAGTTCGGGTTATGATGACCATATAAAGTCCGATCGGTGGATTTCGAGACCGCGGTGGAGCTCCAAGTTTATCCGCTAGGAAG
Source organism: Sambucus nigra (assembly GCA_949130495.1). Classification (NCBI taxonomy): domain Eukaryota; kingdom Viridiplantae; phylum Streptophyta; class Magnoliopsida; order Dipsacales; family Adoxaceae; genus Sambucus; species Sambucus nigra. Next base: position 58,818,032 of record OX422219.1, read on the forward strand.
AGGTGTCTATAAGAAAAATCATCGGGGCTTGAGAGGTATCGAGTCGGGTGGTGTAAGTCTTTTGTCTTGTATTTGTCAAACAGTATCAAGTGGATTTGTGGCTAGGGACGTCCGAGGTTGTTTCCTGTCTTGGCTTTTTCCTCGTACATCGCGGCGTAGTGATTTGTTGTTTTATTTTATCTTACAATATCACCTAGAACGCATGATTAGGTAAAGAAGATAAAATTGGTTCAAATCACTATTAATTTAATTTGGTTTTATTTATTTCAAGTCATTTATTAAAAATGATTTAGCCTAATTTATTTAAATGAAAAATATGACATAGGCAAATTCTAGGACTTAAATTAATTGGTTTAAGTGAAATTAATATTTGTTTGTGTTGTGAGTTATTTTCACTCGGTTGATTTTAATTTGAAATAGAAATTAAAATTTGGTGTTTGTTTGTTTTTGTGAACCATCTTACTCTTCCGCATCTATCTCTCAAAAAGGAAAAAATATTTCTTAGAGAAATTAAAATTCGGGGCCCCTCAGGAGACTACAAATTGGTATCAGAGCCAAAGCAATAAATTATTTCGTTAAAGATCCTTTAAATAATTTTTGGCTAAAATGGAATTTTCCCCATTTTCAAAATTTCCTATCTTCGATGGTTCTAACTATGCGTTTTGGAAAGCGCGTATGAAATTGGTACTTAAATCTATCGACGAGAGGGTTTGGATGTTTGTATTTAACGGGTGGTCTCCACCAACTCATTTAATTGAAAATGAACGTGTTCCCAAACCGGACGATAGATGGACTGAGAATGAGTTTAAACTTTCAAACTTTAATTCCCGTGGTTTGAATGCCTTGTTTAGCGCTGTCACATCGGATGAATTCCGTCGCATTATGACGTGTGAGATCGATAAAGAAGCTTGGGATATTTTCCAACTCACTCACTCACGAAGGTACAAGTGTCGTTAAAGTTTCGAAACTCCAAAACCTCACCACTCAATTTGAAACTATCAAAATGAACGAAAATGAAACATTTGATAAAATTCTATGCTAGACTTTCCGATATTGTCAATTCATCTTTTAACTTGGGAGAGAAAATACCCGACAACCGAGTTGTAAAGAAAATTTTAAAGTCCCTTCCTGATAGATTTATTCCAAAAGTGACCGTTTTAAATTCTTTACCAACTTTAGCCTCTACGAAATAAGAAGATCTTGTAGGTGATTTACAAACCTATGAAATAGACATGTTCCCCTTTAAAAATGAAAAGAAAATTGAAAATGGCGTTTCTTTAAAAGCCCGAAAAGAGGTCAAACAAGTAGTAGAGAGCGAGAGTGATAGTGACTCAGAAGACAAGGCTTTGTCTGCTCGTAAATTTAGAAAATTTCTTAAATTTTACAAAGATAAATTCAAAAATGATTTTAAGAAATTGGAAACTCCTAAGTATGACAAAGCTGAGAAGATCTCTAAACCTATTAATGAAAATTTAAATAGGGACGAGTCTAATAGGTGTTTTGGTTGTGAGGGTTATGGCCGTATGGCTTCTGAGTGCCCCACTAAACTAAGGAAAGAGAGTAAACGACCCATTTCATATAATGCGACCCTTAGTGATAGTGATAAGGAAGAGGGATACGATTCCCCCACTAAGCCAAATTTTGTGGCTTTATGGCTAGTCATGTGAGCATCGAAAGTGAATCTTCTCATGAAGATACTCAAATTCATGACTCTTCCGAGGTCAAAGTTTTTGATTTCCTTATTTTTTATGATAGTGAGAGTGGATAAGAAAGAGAGAGTGAAAATGAAGAAGAGATTAATGTTAGTGAACTTCAAAATGATTTTCAAGAACTTTATAAAGAATCTATTAAATTGAAAAGAGCTAATTTGAAGTTAGAAGCTAGTTTAAAAGAGCGTGTCAAGGTCATTGATGATAGTAAGTTGGTAGAAGACCTTAGAACTCATGAGAGGACTCTTCAAGAGAAGCTTGAATATGTAGAAGGCGAGAGAGATAGCCTTAGGGGTTTAATGGAATCCATAAAAAAGTAGATTCTTGCTTTTGAAGAGCTGAATGTTTTATTAGAGTCTAACATTTTAGAATTGCAAAATAAATTAAAAGACTCTAGTAATGTCAAATTTGATTTGGAGTGTCGTTCGAAAAAATTAGATAAAATCTTAGGAACGGTCCAAATTAAAAATTACATGTGTGGTTTAGGCTTCAATACTTGTAATGGGTCCACTCATAAAGCCAAAACAAACATTTTAGGAGAATCTACTAGGAGAGATTTTAGAGATCACTCCATAGGTAAATCTTTTCGACATGACTTTACTTGTACACATTGTGGTCGAAAAGGTCATCTTAGGAATTTTTTTTTGATCTTAAACGAATTCCTAGAAAATCCTAACATAAAGCAACCAATGTATTTAAAATTCCTACACCCCAAGTTAGTCACTCTTCATTAATTTCGGTTAGGAAATCCGACTTGGTTGCCTTGCAAAATAGGGTTTTTGATTCTCATTTACTTTCACACGCTTCCTCCCTTGCTAAATCTAAAGGATGAATGTGTTAGTGTTTGCATACTCTAGCTTTTGTGCTTCATGCCATATTATCATGCTAAATGTATGCTTGTTTAATCATTGTCTAGTTTATGCCCCATGCTTAATCACATGCTAGTATAATGATTTTTGTTTATCTTTTGTATTTTATTTCTTTATTTTGTTGGCTTTAAAAGAAAAATACAAAAAGATTTTTGTTTATCATTTGGGTTTTTATCTCTTAATAGTTTAAGCTTAATGAAAAGTTTAAATGATTTTTGTTTGTCTTTTGAGTATATATTTTTTTGGTTAAAAATGTCAAAAACTCAAAAAGATTTTATTTTGTGTGTATTTTGGTTTGACACACTTTAAGTGGCATATACTTGTGTTTGAATCCCTCCTTTAATGCTCTCATGTGGCTAGAACTTTTGTCTTAGATTATCAATCCTTATTATGTTCTTTGCCACGCTTATATAGAGTAGTTGGATTTAGGGTTGTTTAAATGGATTCTATTTTTTTATGCCTCTATTCACACATGGACGAGCTCTTTTGAAATTTTAACTTCATATGTATATTTGAGCTATGTGAGATGTTCTCCTTCCAATCTTGTCATCTACATATTTGTGACATAGGAGGACTAGTGCATGTCAAAACCCGTTGCACGTGAGATTTGTGTGAAAAATGACAACATGATAAATGTAAATATGCACGGGGAAGGGCTCTGAAAGGACTTAGTGATCCTTTGCGATTGTAAGCCACCGTTTTGAATGGACCTAAAAGAAATACGTGGTCCAAAGGCCTAAAAACAGAATATATTGCATTAAAAAGAAAAATGATTGCCAAGGCCTTTGTTTGATTGATATATTCATTCAAAATTAATATAAATGTTTATTGAGGGAGTTTGGATGGTATATCAACGGTTTGCACAATGTCCGTTTATCCTAGTTGCGTATCTCATGTCATGATTCTATTGGTTTGTAGAATCATCAATATGCTAGGCTTGTATGCATTGTGTATGTTTGTTCATTGAGTTCAATCTATATTTTCACATGAGGTGATATTCAAATGTGATGAAGTTTGCAATCAAATGATAACTCCGTGAACATGTTTTTAATTGATTGAGTCTAAATTTAATCGTTACTAGTTCACACCCCAACACTTCGGTTTTCATATGACACATTTTTGCCATACGAGTGTGAAAGACTTTTATTTTACTTTGTGTGTTTATATCTATATATGTGTACTTACGTCTATTAGTTCTATCTTATGTATACATATTTGATCTTTTTGTTTAATCTTTGCTTTGATTTCTAATCCATATATGCTTTAATTCATACTTGGTATCCATCTTATTGCATTCTTTGCTGATGTCATATGCTTAATAATTTATATATCATGTTGGTATCATTTTATTGCATCCCAGTTGGCCTAAGTTGTTCTTTTTTGGATTATTTATAATTTTGTTGCCCTTCTGCATTAATGTTCTATTCACTGAATGCCCAATTACATTTTTGTTTCTTTAAGCCTTTGTCTATTCCTGAACAAAAAGGGGGAGAATGATAGGGGGATAAACGGTATCCAATCCTATTATTATCGTATCTTAGTTTAAGGGAGATTTATCTTAGGGGGAGACGTCTTTCTATGTTGATCATACTTGACAAAGGAAGAGAATTAATTTAGGGGGAGTAGTTAACTTTACTTGCATTAATTATTTTGATATTCCCTATGCTTGTAATGTGTTTGCCTAAGTGTGCAGGAATTATTCTATAAAGCGACAACTATCAACGGGAAAGATTGTTGATCCTTTGGGTTGTTTGTGTCATGCATTGTATTTTTATTTTGGGTGGGACTTTTTATTAGTCTAGTAGAGCATGACGGACCTTTAGGATTTTTGTATTGTTTTTGTCCCGGAATAGCCAAAGGGGGAGATTTGTAAGGACACAAATTTCCAATTAAGTCCTTTGTTGTTTTGGCTCAATTCTGGACAAAAACCTTTGAGTCATAGGATAAAGTATTTTGATCATCTTTCAAGCCTATGACGTGTTTGTTGAAGACGTAGCGGCCAAGTTTAGAAAGCTTTATCAATTTGCCGAGTATAAGTGCCTCATTTCTACGTCATCAACAACGGTTCCACGCTCCCAAGGTATGAATGCATTACATATATATATAGCAGCTTGGAACGGTTTATATTGAGTGTTAGGTTTTTAAAACTGTTGTTTTAATTTCAGAAACATTTTATCAAACTTTAAAATAAAAGTATATAAAGTTTATGGGCTAAAATCAAAATTTATGAATTTTTGGAAGTTCGTTGGATATGTCGTTCGAACGAGTTTTTCGTTCGAACCAAATGTCGTTCGAACGAGTTTGCCAACGAGTTCCCAGTATAGGCCTTTGAAATGTCGTTCGATATGTCATTCGAACGAACCTTATGTTCGAACGAGATATCCAACGAGATTTCTAATGAATTCAATCTGGAACTTCGTTAGAAGTCGCGTTCGAACGAGATTTCATTCGAACGAAATGTCGTTCGAACGAGATGTCAAGCGGGAAAAGTTATTGGCAGTTTTAAGCAGTTTTTCTCCCACTTCCCCACTTGTTTCTTAACTGATTATTCTCAGACTTTATTATCTACGGTAGGGGTGGAAATTCGGGCCAACGGGTCATGTTTTGACCTCGCCCGACAAGACACGACTATAGTTTAGGCAACACGAACACGACCTAACACAAAGTTGTGTTTTTTTTGCCAACACGAACACGATCCATTTATGACACGACCCAACACGACTAACATGATATAAAAATTGCGTCATTTTGACACGATTGACATGGCACGACACGATTCATCTTAACCCATATTTTTCCCATTTGGCCCGATTGACACAAATAATATTGCTAAAAAAATGGCATCCCATCAGATTAGTGCTAATAAATATACCAACTTACTAAATACAAATAATATTCAGAATAATGGGTAACATAACATCCCATAATTTGATAAGCGTCAACATATACTAAACAAAAATAACATCCACGGTAATTAGTATTTCATTCAAATTTATACAAAAAAAAATATTCATCTTCATGTGATAAATCTTCAAAAATCAGCAACTTCTCCCACCAACTTGAAAATCATTAATCCAAAAATGCCACTAAGACAAATTGTAATCATTCCTTCATAGGACAATAAAAGTGTACTAAAAAATTGCGAAAAATATAATATTACATTTATTCTAAACAATCAATTTAAATTACCTTTTTAGAAGGATCAAATTGAATGATGTCTTCCGTTAGCTCATGCAAACTCAACTCCTCGTCTCCTAAAATAAATAACATCCAAGGAATCATTTATTTTTATTAAGTAAATTACAAAAATATAAACTACCTTTAATTCCGAACAACCAATCCCTAGTACAAATCAATGCCTTAACTGTTTCAGATTTGAGTGAGCTTCGATATTGATCAAGAACACGACCTCCATTACTAAAGGCGGATTCAGATGCAACCGTAGATACGGGAACACTCAATATATCACGTGCCATGCAAGCAAGATCGGGATAGCGAAATTGATGTGCTCTCCAAAAAGCCAATACATCCAAATCTTCTTCTAAATCACTTCTTGGTTCATCCAAATACATGTCAAGTTGAGACTTTTGTGTAGAAGCAAGTGATTGACTCTCATATGATGGGAATTCCTACAAAGTAATGAAAATCAGTATTTTATGATGAAAAAACAGCAGTATATGCTGAAAAACAGCATATATATACATAAAAACATCAATATATGCTGAAAATCAACATTTTATGGTGTAAAAAACAGCAGTACATGCTGAAAATCAGCATTTTATGGTGAGAAAATAGTAATATATGCTGAAAATCAGCATAAATGTGCATAAAAACAACAATATATGCTTAAAAAGAAAGAAAAAAATTACCTTGAACATGTTTTTTGTGCCTTGACTAAGAACCGTAGCATTCTTTTTCTCCTCATCAACCTTCTTCTTACCACGCTCATGCATTGAACCAAAATTTTTATCGCTCAATATTGAATTACTTGAGTACTCACTAAACAAGCAAAACAACTTTTCCCGCACTAGAGAGGCTTGATAATTATTGATACCGTAGACTTTTTGATATGCGAACTCAATGTAATTCAACTTGTACCAAGGGTCCAACACCGCCGCCATTGCTAAAAGCATATTATAATCCCTCCAATATTTTGAAAATTTTGTATACATTTGACAAGCCATTTGTTTCATGAAAGGATCTGGACTTCTCATTTCTTGTTTCAAAGTCAACTCAATCGTGGAAACAGAAGTATAGTACAAGTTTGATGTTGGTTATTTGTTTCCCGAAAATATGCAAGTCACTTCATAAAATAGTTCCAAAAACTTGAATATTTTCTCTATATTACTCCATTCCAATTCACTCGGGCAATGTGTGAAATTTGAGTCACTTAATGCCAAACGAACAAAGGCACGACGATAAAATATGGCGCTCTCAATCATAATAAATGTGGCATTCCACCTTGTGGGAACATCTTGTCGCAAACCTTTCTTAGGATCCAATAGAACAAACTTCACACATTCCATAAACTTTTGTTTCCTAACTTGTGAACCTTTAACATATTTAACACATTCCCTCACTTTCCCTATTCCTTCATCAATTGCTTTTAACCCGTCTTGAACAGTTAAGTTGAGAACATGTGCACAACATCGAACATGAAAATACTCACCTCTACTAACAAGTGCGCCTCCACTATTCAATTGACTCTTTAATAACTCGACAAATGTGTCATTACTAGATGCATTATCTAAAGTAATAGCAAACAATTTCTTTTCAATCCCCCACTCGGACATCAAATTAGATATTTTTTCAGTCAAACAAACACCATTATGTGGGGGAGCCATAAATTGAAAATTTAGGATCCGCTTGTGCAATTTCCACTGATGATCGATAAAGTGAGAAGTGACACAAACAAACCCATCTGTATTAATGGAAGACCACAAATCCGAAGTCAACGAGACCCTACCAGGAGCTAATTCTAGCATTTGTTTCAATTTAACCTTCTCCTTTTTGTACAATTTTAAAACATCAGATTTAGCGGTATTCCGTGTGATTGTGGGAACATCCTCATACAAATAACTAAAAATAGCACGAATACCCTCATACTCCACAAATTGAAAAGGCAAATCATGCATTACAATCGCCTCACTAAGTAACTCTCGAAATTTTTCAGACTCAAATTTAGACGAACGCATTGACAAGTGACCACGAGATTGATTCATCAAAAGTTGCGATATATCTTTTTTATCCCTGCTTGGACACTTCTTCAAATGTCATCTTAAACTGCCCGTTCCATTTTTAGATCCACATGCATATATCTTTCCACATTTTTTACATTTCGCTCTCTCTTTACCATCCGAAGTTTTTGGATGAATTTCAAAAGAATCCCATACCTCAGACCAACGCTCCCTAGACTGTTTAACCTCTTCAATGCCAAAAATTTTAGTCGTTTTCTTAGAAAGTTTCCTAATAAGATGTAATTAGACCAATAAGCCATCCCGTAAGAACTCGTTCTAAAAATTATTCTTGTATATTACTGATTTGTGCCAAAGGAACCTCATTTTCCTTAAATGGATCAATCCCCAAAGTCAACAAAGAGGCTTATTAGGTGGCTCCCAAAGCCTTAAAGATAAATGCGCACCATAGCCTACTCTAAACGGAGCTCAAGTATAGTCGGGTCAATTCTTCAAGTACACCAACTCCTAATTCAACAAAAAAGAACTACCTATATGTTATATTGTGTAACACCCCGCCCGCCCGGAGAGAGCGAACGGAGCGCTAATGCGATAAAATAAATCCAAATCCACAATAACAAGGTATGGAGCATCTAAAAACCCACAATAATATAAATCCACTAATCTCAATCTCTTCAATTCCAACAAGTCTCTCGAATTAAAATTACAATAACTAACTCGAGAATAAAATACAAATCTCCAAAGCTATATACATCAAAATAATACAAATATTTCCCAAACAATCCTCGCTAAAATCAATCTCCATAGTGCCCCAAAATCCGCGCTAACCTGCCACTAAAAGAAAATATAGGGAAGTACACAATACGACAGGAAAGATGCTCAACAAATATATGTTAGCGATGAATAAAACGTAATAACACGAGTACGAATATTCAAATCAAAATGCAAATCTCAAAGCATTTATCAATATAATTTCTCAACAACACTTTAATCAGGTCACCAGGCCTCACCACATCTGTATATGCTTTATCAAGCCATAGCCCGGGAAACAGGAATTTTGGCGGGTGCCCAACATCCGTACCATATTAAAATCTCATGAAAACGTGCTCATCGAAAATATAATGATAACATATGAATAAAAATAATTTCAACAATTATTTTCCAGATTTCAATGAATTTATCAATTCAAATATGAGTTCAGTTAAACAAGAATTGAAAGAGAGTGACACTCGCGAGATTTAAGGAGCATATTGTGTAAAACCCCATACCCCAAACCATGATGAGAAACCAATGATCACATCCTCAAGATCAACACAAAAGATCTACAAAAGCCCCTCCAAGAACTTCCAACAAAATAGCCCAAAGAACACCTTTAATCTAACGTTGGAACTCACAAATCTCAAGGGCCAGTGTGTATATAAAAAGAAGAGGAATATAAAATTTATTTGCTGCCAAAATTTGTGCCAAAAGTAGGTTAAAAGGCTTGCCCACGACTTCCTTTTATAATGCAAAGAAATGAAGAGTTGGAATCCAAAAGACTCCTTTAAATAAGGTAAAGAAATGAAGAGTTGGAAGTCAAAACAACTCCAAGAGTTAAAAACATTTAAAAATCATTTTAAAATCCGTTTTAACTCTGTTTTCGAAACCATTTGAAATTCTCGCCTTTAAAAATAATAACCAACATATTTGAGCAATAAATATAATTTTATCAAAAACTTTATTTTCCTCCATTTTCCAGAAATTAATTAAAATAACCCAAAATTACGCGGGTTGTTACACTTCCCCACTAACAATGGAATTTCTCCTTCAAAATTCGCCGAATGCCTAACTCTCAAAAATCAGGCTAACAATCTCCAAAAATAATTTCGTCACCAAAAATAAATTACTCACATCTAGTCTTGAAACCTATCACGAATATCACCTAAAATGTGTTATCTCCAAAAATTGCTAACCACGCAATGAACCAGAAACCCCAGCCCCGAGGGTTGCCGTTACCTAAGCTCAGATACCATTTGTAACACCCCGCCTACCCGGGGAGAGCAAACGGAGCTCTAATGCGATAAAATAAATCCAAATCCACAATAACAAGGTATAGAGCATCTAAAAACCCACAATAATATAATTCCACTAATCTCAATCTCTTCAATTACAACAAGTCTCTCGAATTAAAATTACAATAACAAACTCGAGAATATAGTACAAATCTCCAAAGCTCTATACATCAAAATAATACAAATCTTTCCCAAACAATCCTCGCTAAAATCAATCTCCATAGTGCCCCAAAATCCGCGATAACCTACCACTAAAAGAAAATGTAGGGAAGTACACAATACGACAGGAAAGATGCTCAACAAATATATGTTAGCGATGAATAAAACGTAATAACACGAGTACGAATATTCAAATCAAAATAAAAATCTCAAAGCATTTATCAATTTAATTTCTCAATACCACTTTAATCAGGTCACCAGGCCTCACCACATTCGTATATGCTTTATCAAGCCATAGCCCGGGAAATAGGAATTTTGGCGGGTGCCCAACATCCGTGCCATATTAAAATCTCATGACAACGTGCCCATAAAAAATATAATGATACCACATGAATAAAAATAATTTCAACAATTATTTTCCAGATTCCAATGAATTTATCAATTCAAATATGAGTTCAATTAAACAAGAATTCAAAGAGAATGACACTCACGAGATTTAAGGAGAATATTGTGTAAAACCCCATACCTCAAACCATGGTGAGAAACCAATGATCACATCCTCGAGATCAACACAAAAGATCTATAAAAGCTCCTCCAAGAACCTCTAACAAAGTAGGCCCAAGAACACCTCTAATCTAAGGTTGGAACTCAAAAATCTCAAGGGCCAGTGTGTATATAAAAAGAATAGGAATATAAAATATATTTGCTGGAAAAATTTGTGCCAAAACTAGGTTAAAAGTCTTGCCCACGACTTCCTTTTATAATGCAAAGAAATGAAGAGTTGGAATCCAAAGATTCCTTTAAATAAGGCAAAGAAATGAAGAGTTGGAAGTCAAAACAACTCCAAGAGTTATAAACATTTAAAAATCATTTTAAAATCCTTTTTAACTCTGTTTTCGAAACCGTTTGAAATTTTCGCCTTTAAAAATAATAACCAACATATTTGAGCAATAAAAATAATTTTATCAAAAAACTTTATTTTCCTTCATTTTCTAGAAATTAATTAAAATAGCCCAAAATTACGCGGGTTGTTACATATTATAGTTACAATCAAAACATCCAATCGCTTAATTGTAGTTCCAATAAAGTAAAATTTGGCAACCAATTGAAATTAGGCAACTCATTTTTAGACTATATATTCTGTTAACGTTATATTTATTTTTTGGAGCAGTTGACTGAATTGTGCATCCTATGTGTTGTTATCCTCTCTTATTTTTTTTTTTGTATTAATCAAACATACGTCTTGGATAAACCTATAGTAAACCAACTAAATAAGGTTGGTCATGCACGTTCAGGGAAATTTTACTTCAAATGACTCATTGAAATCTCAAGGGTAATAAAACAAACACATGTCAATCATTATTAGGTAAAACATTCAAAATTGTGTATAATACCAAAGTTGATTCAAAATTTGTCAAACATGTCTTACTATTTAGGCAGGTCACTTCAGATCAGCAAAGAGACGCCGTCGATTAGAAACTGATGATAGTGTGAGGGTCTGATGAGAAATTCACCAAACTAACCCCAAACAATCATGAAGATTTCTACAAATGAAAAAGTCCCTAGGAAACTAAGATTATCATCCAAAGCACTGTCTCTTCAAGGTCATTGTTTAGGGTTGACACAGCTGCATCTAATGTGAGCAATATAATTAAATCAAAATCATAAACACTATAAGAGAATATAATCAAACCTTTTTATCATGTTTACTCGTGAATATTGGAATTAGAATCCCGCATAGATGAAGAGAGTTCAAGTTTGATGAATATGATCAATCACACTTCCTATTAGGATCCACATCTTCGACCGAGTTTGATGAATGTGATGGCACAGACATCAATTATTGATCACATTCATCAATGAATAATCTTAATAGACATCAATGACGAATGTGATGGCATATGCATCTTACTAAATTGGAATCAAAATTATATCTTAATAGAAACAGGCATCAATGATTTCACTCCTATATATTCTGCCTACAGTTTCGAGTCCGAGGAAGATGAAGAATCTGAGGGTCCATCTCTATCATCATGTTCGTATGGGAATGGAATGCCTGAAATTGAATATGGGAAGATAATAAATGCACACAATAATCAAAGAACAACAAATTACAATATAGATTCAACATTCACTGACACATTACAAAAAAACAACTCCCCACTTTTTAAAAAATCAGACTCAACACCTATCCCTAATATAGATGAGAAATTTTAGATATTTTGCAATGGTGAAAATGTCTCGAAAAATAAGACACTAACTGGATGCATCAATCCTCTTGTCAGAGGCTACACAAACTGGAGCAGTCCGACAAACTTCATGGCGGTGAGCTCAAGATTCAAATCTTCTCTAAACTGATAGACATTTCTATTTTAAAACTTCATGACATGCTAAACTTTAGATCATCGTTGTATGATGGGTTGTCACCCCCCACATAAAAATTTCTATGAACAGGTATTGAGAAAGTCTTGATAAGAATTAAATCCCAATCAAGCAGGCGTTGATGATGATAAAAAAAAACAATTCCGGTACCTTGGAACCTAGAGAGTGGAATCAAAAGGATTCGAGCGGGTGATGATGAAATTAAAAGCAGGTACCTTACAACCTAGAGGTAGGAAATGGAGAAATGAAGTATAAAATTCTCATTATCTACATCAGTAAAGAAAAAAGAAGAAAAGTGTAAATAAAAGTTAAGCAGACTAAGAGTAACAACTTGTATGAGATACAGAGAACAGTTATAAAACATAGGGAACAGGTGCATCTCATATTTTCCTTTTTCCTTTTTAAACGAAATTTATGCACCCAATACCGTCATTTTTTCCTTTTTTCTGGAGCCATGTGCATCTTATCTTTATGCACCCTGTACCGGCCTTTTTTTACTCGTAAAATACAAAACACAAAAATATTCATTAGTAACAATAACACAAAAGGTTAAAATAAACGAACACAAATAGAGAGCAGGTCGATCATTTCGGATGATGGAATCGTATCAGTTTGAATCCATCGACCCAATCCATAAATAAAGCTAAAACAAACTTCTCAAGGTAAATCATATCAGTTTGGATGGTGAAATAATCAAACCATGTTCATATGATTGTATATATTACAGATCAGTTAGATCATAAGACCAAAAATGTTTCCGTTGACAATATTATGTGCTCCATAACATACAACTATCCACTTGATATTCGAAAGAGAGTGAAATAGAGAAAATAAATTCTACAGATCTAAAAACAGAGGTATAGCTGAAAAAGTCCAAAAATGTAGATATATGCTATGGATAAATCTAGCTCCTTAAAAGGAAAATACTTTTCCCCTAACAAAAAAAAATCCAGAAAGGATGCCATAAGGCAACAATGCTAACTTCACATCTCTTTGAGCTCCTTCCACAGTCAATATGCCAGTGCTGCGGTTTATATCCATTTTTGAAAAAGCCCGGACAAACACAATTCTGGCGGAAGGATGGGTACTTGTTGGAAACAATCCTTGTGTAGGCATTGATGGCTGCTGTTGAGATTACATATGCTAACATCCATATGGTCCAGTCTTTGGCTTCTAAGAAATCCTCTTTAGAGCCTTTTATAAACTGATTCAGCTCCTCATCCACTCTCTTTAGTAAGGCTTTTGCCATCACGTAGTATTCCTTTAGCCCATTTATTCGATATATTCTGAAATAGCAAGGTTAAAAACTGTTTAAGTTTTTAGATCTAAAAACAAAGGTCGTTGCTAAAAACAGATGATAAAAACATGTATAAACAGTCAGTTCTAAAAACATGATAAAAAGCAATAGCATTGATAAGGTTGAATTGTGTGTAGATCTGCAAATTGCACATAGGGAGAGGTAAAATTCCCATTGAATATTTATAACATAAAGAATTCCATAATATGGTCATCTTTAATACACAATGACCAACAATAAAACACACAGCAATATCCTATGTCCATAATTAATATTTTAATGCATATCTAATAATGAATATAAAATTTAAAGTGCTATCCAACGATGAATATTTAATTTCTCAAATCTTCAAATGATTTAAAAGAAAAGGTAAAAACTTGTAAAAAATATAAACATCATGTCAGTTACCTGCATCATCCCCCAAGTGTATTAAATATTAGCCATCCAACAAATGTGTATCTTCCCCTGAGTATATTTTATATTAGTTGTCACGAATAGGTAGGTCAGTGAAGTTAATCAACTGGAAACAAAAATAATTTACGTAGTTTGACAAAAAATTACGTAGTTTGACACCAATTGAAGTCTTAGACGATTGAGAGGAGAGTCCCTTTTATAGGAAGAAGAGAAGGATCGAGAAGCAAGTTCAAAAACAAGGGTCAGGATTGAGTCAAGATGGATTGACTTAAATCCAAGGGCTCACAGCATGCGGTGATTAGAATTCACCTGATTGGTTTAGGAGGGATACACGGGGATTACCAAAGAAAGTATGAAGGTCGTTGATAAGGTTTGGTCCAACGGTTGTAAGCATACGCGTTTATATACTCAGTAAAGAAACACAAAATGCACCAATCAGCAAGCGACAGGTGTTGATCAATAAGGCGATATAAAACGTGCGTCTAAAAGTAATTACAACCATACCCTGAATTCTATGCGGCTTTCGGTTTCTACCTAAACCAACTTTGAGCCAATAAACCCATTAAACCATAATTATAGATTGAACCCACAAACTTTTAAAAACAAGTTTTAATTAATAAAACCTTTATTAAAAAAATGTTTATAAAATCCTAAAAAATATTTAAAAATCAAATTTAGGGATTTAAACATACTCAATATATATACACACATAAATATGCAATATGACATGTATAGGATGCATTCTACTGTGTGTAAGTGTTGGTAATTTGGTCTTGATCACTACAAGATAAATGAATGAAATAGCAATCCAATCTCTGAGGTTCTTTGTTTTCTAGGATAGACATAATTTTGTCTTAATTTCCAAACTAGATGAACTCTTATACAATATAGACTCAAGTGAGTCAAGAGTATAAGGGCTTCAGATTAGACTTGGATATGCTCGAGGAAGTTAGAGAAGAAGCAGCAATCAGGAATGCTGCATACCAACAACGAAAAACTATGTTCTACAGTAAGAGAGTAAAGAAATGTGATTTGAAAGAAGGGGACTATGTGCTAAAGAAGGTAATTCAAAAACACATCAAACTGGAAGCTAACTGGCATGGACCTTACAGAGTAACAGAAGTTGTTCGACCATGGACATATAGGATTGAAACCTTAGAAGGAGAAGAGTTCAAGAATGCATGGAACGCAGAGCATCTACCCAAATATTATCAGTAGTTAAAATCCCTATGTAATGCAGTTTTATTTAATATGAATAAAGTTTTGGATGTTTTATCCAATTCTCTCCTTTTGTTGAAATTTTTGGGAATACTAGTGCTACACACTACGCATCAAGTCCAGAATGAAAATCCACCAACTTCGGTTGGTCGGGAATGAAAATCCACCAACTCCGGTTGGTCGGGAATGACAATCCACCAACTCTGTATGGTCGGGAATGAAAATCCACCAACTCCGGTTGGTCGGGAATGAAAATTCACGAACTCCTGTTGGTCGGGAATGAAAATTCACCAACTCCGATTGGTCGGGAATAAAAATCCACCAACTCCGGTTGGTCGGGAATGAAAATCCACCAACTTCGGTTGGTCGGGAATAAAAATCCACTAACTCCGGTTGGTTGGGAACAAAAATCCACCAATTTCGATTGGTCGGGAATAAAAATCCACCAACTCCGGTTGGTCGGGAATGAAAATCCACCAACTCCGATTGGTCGGGAATAAAAATCCACCAACTCCGGTTGGTCAAGAAGAGTTGTTTAAATTAAGAAATACCATGGAATGTAAGTCGTTTCATGGTTTAGAATTAAAAAGTGATAAGTCACTATAATAAAAAAATAAAGCAGAATTTCTTTACTAGTGGCATTTCAAATTACCACCAACTCTAAGTTGGTCGGGAAACAAAACATAATTATCACCAACTCAGAGTGATCAACAATAAATTTTCACCAACTCCAGTTGGCCGGTAATTTAAAAGAACACAGGACATTTTTGTCTTTTTACTGATATATATATACATTTATCAGTGAATAAAATAGATGTAATGACAATCAAGATTGCAGGGAAAACTAAAGTTTTTCATTAAAATCATAACAAATTACATAGAGTATAAAATACATATTACATGAGAAATCATTACATCAAAGATCCTACTCTATTGGTTTCTTTCCCTCTACCTTTGAAATAGGTTCTACTCCACCAGGAGGATCATCTAAGGCATAAGGAGAATTATGAAGTTCAGATCTCTAAGAATCGTGACGATCATCACCGATGGCCGATCAAGCAGATACTCCGGGCGAGATATCTCAAAATTAGAATGAAGACTATAGTCACCGAGATACTTGGAGATTAACTACTGAGAAATTGCCCGAGCAGGAATCCAGCTCATATAAAGTTTGAAAGGTGGCATGGGCAACTCGAGCAGTCCAGGGTCATTGTAATCCCATAAATAATGGCCTTGCACCAACTTTAACACCCCCAGTGCATTCAACCATCCTTGCTTGTAACCTTTATTATTTGAAT
The DNA here is from genome assembly GCA_949130495.1 of Sambucus nigra. NCBI lineage: Eukaryota > Viridiplantae > Streptophyta > Magnoliopsida > Dipsacales > Adoxaceae > Sambucus > Sambucus nigra. The sequence goes on from OX422219.1 coordinate 58,834,624, forward strand.
TATGGATCCGATCATCGAGATGATAAAGAACTTTATTATAACCAACCATACAAAACTCTCTGGGATGTTTATGGAACTAATAGGTCAACCTATCTAGCCGCTCGTGAAGATTCTTCACCATATTTATTTTATTCTCCAAGGCAAAACTTTGTGCAGAAAGTTCCTTATCGAGGTTCAGAATCTTCTTGGACATCTCAGCTAATGCTTGATTCTTTACCATCAACTAGAAGGCCTGATTATCCAAGGTTGATTGAGTCCTTTGCTCTTCAATTGAAATACGAGAAGCCCTTGATCGTCCTCGAGAAGCTCTTACTCGTTCACGAGCTGGGTTAGAGGGTTCCATCCTCTTTAAGGTTTCCAATTCATCTCTCAAGCTGGCCTTCTCCACCTCCAAGAAAGAGAAACCTTCATCATTAACAGGGAAAATGGCTCCCGAGGAAGATGTTGTAGATTTTAATTGGGTTATCTCTTCTCACAAAACATTATTCTCCTGCTCCAACATTTTAGCAATCTTCCTGTGCTCTTCGACCTCAAGTTTTAGAGTGCTCTCTTTCTTCTCGTAAGCTGCGATGAATTTATCATATCCTTTGTCAGCGTTTAGTTGCTGATACTTTTTCTCATACCCTTGATGCAAAAGGGTGTAAGATTCCTTATATTGTTACTGAAGTTCCTCGATGGCCCCCTGGAGATCTTCAACCATTTCATAGTATGCCACATTATTGGCAATTGCACGGTCGAGCAAACATTTTAGATATTGATAGGCCTCGACTGCTCGTTCAGAAGCATCTGGACCAAGGATGTCGATGATTTGAGATTCATTTAGATCTGCATGACCAGCTTTGAAGTATTCATTGCATTTTTTCGATAACTCTGTATCATGAGCTGATAATATCTCCATCCTAGCCATAAACTAGCAAAGAGAACCCATAAACATGATCAATAATGATAAAGACAGAGCAAGAAGAAGAAAATGGATCCATAATGAGGGCAGAGCAAGAAAAAGAGAGTTAATACGAACAACTGAAACTTTAAATTTTATTACATCATAAAAAGAAGAACATGGCCCAGAATTACATTCAACAAAAAAGCAAAGAGAAAGGTCCGAACAACTCTACACCTTATCCTTTCTTCCTAAGACTTCCTCGGGAGGCTTGGACGAAGAAGTAGGTTGCTCGGAGGGAAGAGAAAGCTGATCGGTAGACATGTTGGCTGGCTGGGGCTTCTCGTAGCGAAGTTCAACAGTAGGGGCTTGATCCCCAATTATCAATAAAGACTCTTCTGAGGCAGCTTCGTCCTCTTCTTCTTCTCCAAGAGAGGGAGGAGGACCATGAACATGATGTTGTAATAGTTCATAACTCTAAGAGACCTTTAGTTCATGCAGAGCTATGACCTATCCATCCCTAAAGTATTTGAGGCTAGAAAAATTAATCTGAGAGGACATAGCAGCTAGGCCTTTGTTCCAACCTTTGTCCCAGCCGGTGCTAAAGGACTTTTTGATCGCAAGGTTTCTCTTTGCCTTCTCCGATGAAATCCTCTCAGTAAGAAGTTCCTTAGAAGCCTTCAACTTCCCTTTTACCTCTTCCTTCGATGATCATCTTCACTAAGTCTACCAAGTTCCTCTTCAGCCGTTTTGAGCTTAGTCTCAAGCTCTCCAGTATTCTTGATCTTTTCTTCGAGTTCTTCATTCTTCCTTTCAAATTCTCTCATTTTCTTCTCCAACCATTTGGAGACCTCTACAGCTTTTTCTCTCTCTTGCTCGATGAACTTTAGTTGCTTCTCCCAAGCAACTTTATATTCGTTATATTTTTGACGAAAGTCCTTCAAGGACCGAATCAGACCCATAAAATCTTCCCCTACACCTCCCGAGGAGCTCGAAGCCTTGATAATCTCATCCTTCTTTAAAATAGTGTTGAAACATGTTACTAGATGGAAAAAGAAAATAATTGTAAGTCAGTGCAGGGACATAACATTGAAAAATGAAAGTTTAGATTAGTAATACTTACTGAGGCGATATGCTGAGCTGCCAAGGTGGTAACCCTATCTCGAGAAAGATTGTCATCAATACCTTGGATATCTGGGATAATCCAAGACTTCACCGAGATCATAGCAGAGCTTGGAGGAACAAAGTTATGAATACCACCTTCAACATTTAAAGACTGAGAGACTACTTATACTGGTCTCTCCATAGAAATTTTCTTTAACCTCCTCGTAGGAGTAGGAACATTCTTAACCAAGGATGTTATCTTGGTCGGTGATATAACAATAACCTCGCGTGGAGGAGAAACAACAACAACCTTGCTCGGAGCCATGTGGGTCTTCTCGGTAACTTTCTTAGCAGCAACTAGAGGGGGTACATCAATTTTTCTTATCCCTTCCTCTGGGACATCCTGCTTATTGCTCTTTGCCTCCATAGGGGCAGAGTCTGATTTGTCAAAGAAGGAGGGAGCTTTTTGTCTCTTCATTCTGATACTGAGGGGAATATTTGATTCATCAGGGAAGTAACCTTTAGAAGCTGGTACCGGGTCGATGTCACCTACCACTGGACGAGCAGTAAAAGATGAAGTGTAGCTCTTGTACTGTAATAAGTAAGAGGCTGATCTAATATGTTCATCAGCAACGGTTTGGTGCAAACTCCAGATAAGTTTCAAATGCTTTAAATTAACCTCTATCTCCTTTGGAGATTTTCTTTTGCTGTCAACTGTAAAAATTAAAATGTTAATGAGGCATTTTATCGAACACAAAGAAAACATAATTTCAAAAATAAAATAAAATAAAAACAACCTATCCCATTGCCATAGGGAGGGCATCTAGGACCCTGATATACATCATTTCCATTTAATGTAGCATGTTGCCAATTTTTCATAACAACCCCATGCTCTGGGAGATTGACAACTAAAGCCCTATTTAAAAATCTAGTTTTTAAATAAAAAGTACTATCGCTGACAACCCATATATAGAAAAACATAATTTATGGAATTCCTAAGCCGTTTCCATGAATCTGATTTAACTTATGGACTCCATTAACTATTCTCCAGGTATTGGGAGCTATTTTTGCAGGTACAACGTCAAAATATTGACAGAATTCCAAAAATAGGGGATTTGGAGGAAAAGAAAAGCCACATTCGGCCACAAAGAGATTGGGGACCCAATGTCCCTCAGTCAAAGAAAAATAGTCTGAAGGTTCATAAAGTTCTTCCAATATGACCCATGAAGGAATAGAAAAATCAGAGCGAAATTTATCAAGCGACTCAACAAGGTAAACCATGATGAACAAAGAAAATAAAAGAGAAGGAAGAAGATCTTACAGGAAAAAGGGTGGATCAGTTGACAAGGAACAATGGAAGAAATGAAGGCACAAGATAGAGAAGAAGTGAAGAAGTGAAGAAGTTCTAAGATGTAGATTTGAAAAAGTAAAGGCCAAATGAATTTTCTGTAGCGTTTAAATACTTTACTTTGGAATGGAGAAAAACAATGATTACCAGGACGGACGATTACGTATCCGGCGGCTAAAAAGAAGAAAAAGGCACGAAAAATAAAGTGATTATGGAAATTCAAAATATTTTAAAATCCTGATACTATGCACTCAAAAAAGGAGTTATAAACAATGAAAGTTTGAAAGTCTAGGCAGCAGAATGTTCCATACTTTTCTTCAACATCAAACTACGAAACATTGGGGGCTTCTATTGATACCAAAGTTAGTCTGCTGATATGGATGAATTATGTGGAGACACGTGTCAATCTACATGGCAACCGCAAACATCTTTTTGAGCAACACATTGACTCCGTGGAGCTCAACCTCCCCGACCAACTCAGGCGCTCTGAGCAACAAGTGTTCTCTGAGGATCTTCATTATACCGAGCTACTCACCCCCCGAGGAACTACTATACTCCAAATAACTCAAGATAACCGAGCAACTAAGAAACCATGAGGAACTCAGGGGCCCGAGCTACTCAAGCGTGTCGAGCTATTAAGTCGGTCCGAGCTACTTATGCGGTCCAAGATGCATCTCGTACAGAACATTCATATCCAGATAATCAAGAGGATGACTTCACATTGAATGCTTATTATTATCATACAGATGTACATGCCTACTGGACAACTATGTATTATTCTTTCGCATGTACAGCCTCAAGGCTATAAATACATTGTATCATCCTCATTGTAAGGGGACTCAAAATTTCTTGGTAAAACCTGTTATCGAGAATTCCAAACAGTCAGTAATAACAAAAACAGTGGACGTAGGCCATTCTTTCAAGGCTGAACCACTTTAAAAATATTTTGTCTTATTTATTTTATCTGTGATTGAATTAATTAGAGATAATATAATTTTACATCAACAACAGCATAAACCTTTTGTGAAGCTTTCTGACTAATTTGTGCGTTTGTTTTGTAATGGAAATATGAACTTCTCTTTGTTTTGTTTGTATTCTTATAATAATGGCATAATATGTTTTGTTCAAATTATCATAAATGAGCTTTGTGTATAAATTAATTATAACTACACTTCTCTATCTGTTTTAGTTGATTATAATAGTCCATATATAATGTTTTGGCACTCTGATTGTATGGTCGGTTGTCAATCAACTTAATATGCCTTCAACAGTTCTAGTTGTGGACGAACTTGAGTTGTCCCCACCACAAAGTTTGTGTGTAATTATCCTTACATTGGATTGTGGTCGGATCTTTCTCGGCCATAAAACATGGAATCCCTTTACTTAGGTGGAAGTGATTTTTATTCGTAAATCGTCATTGGATAAGCTCGTACACTAAGCTTGACTTCTTATTCGTGACTTATTTTTTCGACAAAGTCATACATGAAGTTTAACTTCTTGTTTGGGACTTATTTATTTAACGAAGTGATATTTGAAGTTCATGTTAATCCCTCTTGTTCGCAATCAGTCTTGCAATGAGATTGTACAAAGGGGTTTAATGTTTGATGATGATATTGACTGTATATATCCGATGTCCATAAACATAGAAAACATAAAAAGTGATCGAAGAAATGGAAATTTTATTCATAACAAATGGGAAATACATACTTCATAATGAGTAAAAAGTAAAAAAATCCATTACATTACTGATAATACTTTATCAAGTGCTCGAAATTCCATGGATTCTTGAATTGCTCTCGTTCCAAGGTTTCAATTCGGTAGGTTCCTGACCTGACAATGCTCAAAATGGGATAAGGGCCATGCCTGCTGGGTTACAATTTTCCCCATTCCAGATAACCTTTTTTAGAACATAGTCACCCTCCTTTAGACTATTTGGCCTCACTCTGCAGTTGTAGAATCGGGTTGTTCTTTACTTGTAAGCAACTACTCTTATTGTGATATTTTCTCTTAATTCTTCTGTAATATCAAAGCCCAGCCTCCTCAGTAGGTCACTTTGTGGTGAATTGAAATTAAGAACTCTATGGATATGAAGATCGATCTTAGATGGAACCACTTCTTCTATGCTAGAAGCTAGAATGTATGAGATTTTCTGCTGTGGCCATCCTGGGGTGGTCATTATATAATCTCTAGTTTATTCCATCCATCAAGGTCTTATTGATGACCTGATGGTTGCCATTGCACTGGGGATGCCATAGAGCAGAGTACAACTTTGTAATCTTAGAGTGGATACAGTAGTCCTTGAACTCTTAGTTGTCAAACTATAAAGTAATCTTACACCAACCACCAAATACTTGAACCTTCCCTTTGTCTTAGGTAACGGACTAAATAAATTTATTCCCCAGATCAAAAAAGGCCAAAGAGATGTAATCGACATGAGAGAGGTTTTTAGAGTTTAGGGCATTTTGGAATACTTATGGCACTTATCATATTTTTAGGCATAATCAGGACAATCCATATTCATGGTGGTCTAATAATAGCCCTATGTAGCCACACGTTTTACCAGCGACCTTCCCACCGACTATGCCCTATAACATCCTTCATGTACTTCCTTGATCAGATTGTTCACTTTAGTTGGATGAACGCATTGTTGCAGTAAAATAATTTACCCTACTTTATATCAAAGTTATACCTCCAACACAGACCTAGATGCCTTCTAAGGGAGATTCCTTACCTATTTTGGGTCAAACGACACAACATCGGTTTCAATATAAGCTCGTATTGAGTCTATCCACAATGGGCCGAGGTTTATTTCCAAGATGTTGACTGCTTCCTTATTTGTGCTTCGGTGTCTAAGTATTTCACTTTGGATGGTTCCACGCAATTTGGTGCGAGTAGATTACACTAAATGGGCTAGTATATCTGATCATGCATTTTTTATTATGGGGATTCTCAACATCTTAACCCCTGGGAATTTTATCACACATCCCCTCATTTTGGCTAAGTACTTGATCATGGATTCCTCTTTAGCTTCGTACACCCCGAACAGTTGATGCACAACCAATTGGGAGTCACTAAGCGCTGAATCCTTCACCCAAAGCCTGATATGAGTGCCTTGTAATCGGCTTCAATTTTAAAGGCTTCAAACTAAAATCATAGCATATATTACATGTCTATCTCATCTAGTGTTGTGATGATACTGGCCTCCTCCGCTACCTGTAGTGCAGGATAATCCATCCATAAACAGTATATCTTGGTCAAATTTTCCCACAGTCAAATCTCCCTGTTTGAATAATTTCTTTACCTGCTCTTGGTTATGTAGGATTTCTTTTCATCTACTAGATGATTATATAATATCATTTAACTTAACGTTGCCATGGTTAAGCTCTCTGCCGATGAGATATTCTCATTTGTCTTTATAGGTAAGTTCTCTTTCGACTGAGCTCTCTTTCGTAGAAGTCTTCTTTGCCGTTCATGTTGAGCTCTCTCCCGAAGGAGTTTTGTCGAAAGGTTTCTCTCTATAAGTGAACTTAGCCATGAAGTTTGACACAACTTTGCCTTTGATTTCTATTCTCGGTTAGTACTGGATGTCATATTCTCCATGTTCTCCAACCCAATCTATCAATCGCGCTGACATTCCAGGTTTATGAAGGACTTGTCTTAGAGGTAAATCTGTGTAAACAATAATAGTGTGCGGTTAGAAGTGGGGATTCATTATCCTTCAATATTCAATTAGCTCCAGGGATAATTTCTCCTACCTAGGATATTGTATCTTCGCTCCTCGGTATGCTTTGCTTGTGTAATATATGGGCCTCTCTACCCCCGTTTCATGCTTTATTAAAGCTGAAATAACTATTGATTCTAATATGACCAAATAGAGGTAACGCTTTTCCCCAAAGATTGGTCTTGATAAGAGGGGCGCTAACCCAAAACATCTCTTTAGTTCAAGGAATATAGTTTCTTACTCATTGGTCCATTTAAAAAATTTTCTCATGACTTAAAAAAATGATAGACATTTATGAGTGCCTCTATAGGCAAACCTATTAAGCGTAGCCACGCGTCCTATCTATCTTTGCACTTCCTTCTTAGTTCTGGGGGGTTGGATGTTGATCAATGACTGGATCTTCTGAGGATCAGATTCAGTCCTTTTTTGGTTGATAATGAAGCATAAGAACATTCCTTCCTTTGCCCTAAACACGCACTTGTCTGATTAAGCTTCATTTGAAGCTTTTCTAAATAATTGAAGGTCTATTATAACTCCTTCACGTGATCGGACACTTTTTTACTCTTGTTGGGAGTGACATCGATATACACCTCCATGTTCTTCCCAATTTGATCTCGAAACACCTTGTTCACGAACCTTTAGTAGGTGGCTTTTGAATTTTTTAGACCAAAGGGCATGACATTATAACACTATGTGCCTCTGCTTGTGATGAAGGACGTTTTCTCTCGATTTTCTATCTTCATTTTGATCTTATTGTACCCAAAATAAGTGTCCATAAAACTGAGCAACTCAAGACCCGAAGTGGCATCGTCCAGCTGGTTGATTTTTAGCAAAGGGTAAAGGTTTTTGGGATAAGCTTTATTAAAGTAAGTGAAGTCAACACATATCCTCCACTTGTTATTCTTCTTACGCACTATCACTATGTTGGAGATCCATTCAGGATATTTAACATCATCTATAATATTATCCTTACGTTGCTTCTAAACCTCTTCTTAAACCGTTATGTTCTTATCGGCATTAAAAAATCGTCATTTATGTTTGATCGATTTAGCATCTTTGATTATGCTTAACTCATAACATATGAAATCCAGGTTGATCCCAACATATCCTCGTGGATCCATATGAACACGCTCTTCCACTGTCGGAGGAAGATTACCAAGTCTTTCTTTAGCTCTGGTTCTAGGGATGAACCGATCTAAACAGTTTTCTTCGAGTGCTCATCATCGACTACGACAGATTCAATCTCTTCAACCACTTGTCCCTTGACCAATTTCTCCATGTCTTATGGATCTATCATTTTTATATGGTAGGTGGTGGTTAACTTTTTATGTTACTCTTAGTAGGTCGAAGTTTGGGCCTCTACCTGGTTACCCTTGACCGCACCTACTCCTTAGTGGGTTGGGAATTTCAAGAACTAATGAACCATTGAAGGCATATTTTTTAACATATTTAAGACAACTCTGCCTATAATGATGTTGTATGCGAAAAGAGCATTTTTATCTCAGAGAAAAAAATGCACATTTTATGTTCAATATGTCGGCCAAGCACTCACTATAACCTCTAGTTTCACTATTCCCATTAAGAGTCTTGTATTCCATTCCCGATGATGTGACAATCCAAAATTCCTTGCCCGTAGGAAAGGGCTTATGATAGGTGAGATTATACTGAGGTATGTTTCCCTATTTGGTCTCTTTAAGTTTCATATCTTATTCAACTCATCCTTCCATAGGCTCCATCTTAAAAGGGTACGGGTTGTCCCTTACGTAGCATATTCCTAATGCATATAGGTAAATTGTTGGGGGCATAATATATTGGAAAACATATTGGGCTTTGACATAAACGGAGACATATTTAGCTTTATGTATGGTCTGAACGACAACCATAAAACCCCTAGACACTACTATATTTTTCTTAGGAAGTCAAACATCAAGATAGAAACCAAACTAGTAAGCATAATTCGAAGACCAAGTTCTTCAATGTTTCTAGTGCATGGGATTTATTTCCAAATGATTTAGAAAGAAGGATTTACATACCCATGGACTAGATTTCCTCTGACATAATTTCCAAAAAATCGCCCTCACTCGATAAAAGGTTGGTGAGGCTGATTAGATAAGTCTTCACCTCGGATCCCATGTACTGTGAGGATGTATGCACACCAAAGATGTTAAGGAGGATGACAAACTATCCCATTATTAGCACTATTAATCCTAATACATATAGGACACCCAAACCTACTGATGATGATGAAAAGAGTTCCAAGGAACATGATATAGCTGAGGTGGAGGTCAACAAAGTAGGAGGTGAATGTGATGAATTCGAGAAGGAGCTTGAAGAAGGTTATATATTCTCATCAATGTTAGGTCATCCTTGTTTCATTTTTCTTGCATGACTAATTACTTCATACCTTACTTGTTTACTAAGTGAGTTTTAGAAATATCTTGGTGTAACTTTTAGCCAAAGTTCATCCTCATTTATAATGGCCCTCGAAAATGTTTCCAGTGATAGGTTGAAGGAGATCATAGATAAATAACTCCAAGAGTTGTCTGAAAAAGGTAGATCCTAAAAAGGCTAGGGAAGAAGGCCGTTCCAAGAAATGTAATGATAATCCTCTTAGGATTTCTAATGCTAAAGAATAAAATATGGCCACTAAAAAGGCAAAGAAGAAGATTTTTTCTGAAAAAGGAAAAAGGAAACAATACTGAGGAAAGGCGAGATGGAAGACAGAGGTCTTTAAATGACCTAATATCCAAATATCCAAAGTTGCCCAAACATATTGCTGAATGACTGTCTAGTGGAGGGCTCTCATCATACCCATATGGTGTTGTGGAGGGCTTTAAGATTAACCCTTCAGTGACTAAGGAAAAACTCTTGCAGACCACAACTCCATAAATTTTAATATTGCAATTACTCCTGCAGTTTCGAGGTACAAGGGTTATAACCCCGACTTCAAGTTCATGTAGATCCTAGATATTGATACCTTGTGGAACTTTCCTTTCCATAAAACCTTTTATTTTTGATAAATCAACTCATTTTTTCTTTCACTAGCCGACCTCATTTCCTATATCTAATTTATTTCATTTCTTCCTTCACAAAGTAATATGGTGATTAACATTATGATGGAGAAATCCAAAGCAATTGAAAATACATTTGATGACCTTAAGGATGTCAAAGAGGAGATTGGGAAGAAAATAAAATCCCTTGAGGTCGAACTTAATAAGGTGCACAAAAAGTTAAGGGAAAGTGATGATCAACTAGTGCATAAGGTGGAAGATCTTATCCACGTAGAAAGGGGATCTCAAGGCTATTAGGGACACCTGGTAGTCCAGAAGGGCTAACTTTCTGAGGCTCTAGTTGGTGCTTCCATAGTTGGAGAAAAAATATTAAAAGGCCTTCAAGGATTCTGACGAGTATGTTATTGACATCACCATAGCCTTCCTCAAATAGAATAATGAAATGAAAAAGAGGGTAGCTAAACACTACCCTGATATTATTGAAGTCATCATTGATTAAAAGGAAGATGATGATGAAGAGAAGGCCTTAGATGAAGAGGAAGAGGCTACTTGCCAAGATGAGGTAGGATCATCTTATGAGGATGTGCTCTAGGTATTTGGTGAGAAAAAGGTTGTTAAAAAGGACCCCTCTACCGCTGGGACCCCAAAAGATGACGTTGCTTAGTGTATGTAGCTTACAATATCATTTTTGTAATTTTCAAATTGTGAATCCTATACAAATCAAAGAGTATTTTGCAAAATTATTTAATATAAATAATATTTCAGTTATATCCTTCTTTATATACTTTATTTATTTTTCAAATGTTCTTTTGTTGTGGATCTGTATGATTGGATCTAGGCAACTTTGTATTTTAATTTGGGTTTTATTTTTTAGCTTTGTAAGTATTTCATAGCCTTGTCTTACGAGTTACTCTAGGGATGAGCTGAGTGCATGGACCAATTGGGTTGTCTAAGGACAACCTTATTTGTACTTTAAGTGCAGTTAAATACATGCATTATCCAAAATAGGAATGGTATGTAGTTGGATATTATCAATTCACCCTCTTCAAAATGTTTTGTGCAGTTAAAAAACGTGCATTGGTCAATTGGGTTGTAAGAGTTGATATGTATTTTTCGTGTAGTCAAAGATGTTCATTATCCAAAAGTGGAAATGGTATGTGATCAGATGTTATCGATACATCCTCCTCTAAATGTTTTGGGCACTCAAAGATGTGCATGGACCAATTGGGTTGGCTAAGGCTAATCTAATATGTATTTTTTATATAGTAAAAGATATGAATTATCCAAAATAAGAAATGGAATATGATTAAATCTTACCGATATACCCTCTTGTAAATGTTTTGTGCATTCAAAGATGCGCATATATCAATTGAGTTAGCTAAGGTCGACCTATTGAGTAATGTTTATTCAATAGTGATGTGAATTCTCCAAAATGGGAAATGGTATGTGATAGATCCTCTTCTAAATGTTTTGTGCAGTCAAAGACGTGCACAAATTAATTTGGTTGGCTAAGGCTGACTTGATATGAATTTTAATTGGAGTCAAAGACATGCATTATCAAAAATAGTAAATGGTATGTGATCAGATCCTGTTGATACATCCTCTTCCAAATATTTTATGTAGTCAAATACGTGCATGGATCAATTAGGTTGGCAAAGGAAGACCCAATTTTTTATTTTTGTAAAAATACAAATAAGAATCTAATTTTTGAAATAATAGGTAACAAATATCTTTATATATTGACTTCTTCTTGTACAAATTTCTATAACCTCCAATTGATTTTTTTACAACATAGTTTTTAATGATAATACCTCCTATGATTCTAGAATTCCAAGGATTTTTGAAGGGTTGCCCTAGTAGAGTTTCAATATAATATGTACCAAGTCATAAAACTTTATCCACACGGTTGGGAATATCCTAGTTTGATTCCAAATTATTATAATTTCATGTGACCTTATTCAAGACGTAGTCTCCTACTTTGAGGGTTCTAGTTTTGACTCTCTTGTTGTAGAATTTTTCCGTGCACTGTTGGTATGTTTCTACTCTAAGTGAGCTTGTATCCCTGAGTTTGTCAATCGGGTCTAGATCCAGTCTTCTAAAAAAATCACTTATAGGAGAATCAAAATTTAAAACCCTTTTTCTTAGGAGGCTTACCTCCATTGGGACCATGGCTTCACTTCCAAAAGACAACATGTAAGGTGTCTCTCTTGTCATTGTTCATGTTGTTATCCTGTAGGCCCAAAACACACTTTGTAGTTCATTTATTCAATTTTCCTTGGCTTCTTCAAGCCTCTTCTTCATCCCATCCAGTAAAGTTAGATTTGGGACCTCTGTCTGCACATTACACTTTGGATGAGTTAGTGATGCGTGGGATTTCTTATATTTTCCTTATCATAATACTCTTAAAACTCAACATTATCGAACTGCGTACCGTGGTCGGTAATAAAAGCATGAGGGATCCCGTACTTGTTGATCACACTCTTTTATATGAGTTAAGATATTTTCATGTGGGTCATATCTATAAGTGATTTTGTATCCTCCTATATCGTAAAGAAATCAACTGATATCACTAAATACTTGAACCATTATTTGGTTTTCGATAGTTGTCCAACCAGATCCATACCCCAGATGGAAAAAGGCCAAGGTGATATGATGGGAACCAACTCGGCTCTTAATCTTTTATGTCTCACTCCGAACCTCTGCCATTTGTCTCACTTATATGTGTATTCTTCACAATCTTTCCTCATTGCTAGTTAATAATATCCCTAGATAGCTATTCTCTTTACCGACATATAGGCTCCATATGACCCTTCATGTATTTCCCTAACCAGGTTTGGTGCTTCCATAGGGTGGACGTATCTCATCATCGAGACTGTAAAACATATGCAACACTCCCTTATCCATGATATACTTGATAGCTTTATAACTAAGTCTCCTTACCTCCTTCTAATCGGCTGGCAGAATTCCTTCATCTAAGTATGTGATAATTAGGTCCATCCAGGATGCACCCATAGTTAGATCTAAGAAATTTACTTCTTCTGCATCAATGATTTTCTGTAATAGGATTTCTACAAATATGGTTCTACTCATGTCGGTTCTAGTAGCTAATGCTAGACGAGCTAATGTGCCTTCTCTGGTATATTTAGTTTTTAGAATTTTGATCATCGAAAGTTCCTTTAGCTTTGGGATTAATATTTTTACCTTCGCAATATACTTTAACATTTCCCCCTCTCTTGATTTATATTCTCCCAGTACATTGTTCACCACTAACTGCGAATCAATGTGAGCTATTATATGCTTGAATCTATCTGATACAACCAATTTTCATATAGCAATAAAATCATGGTACTCTACTTCATTGTGGGATGCTTCATATTTAAACCATAAGGCATATTGTACGTCAACTCCATATGGTGTGTTAACTCTCAAACTAGCTCCGCTACCTCTAGAGCATGACAATGCATCTACAAACACTTTCCCCACAAGTAGCTCATCATAGAAATCTTCTTATACTATAGAATTATCTTTAAACATTTTATTAGTAAACTTTTCGATGGAATTGCAATAGAGTGTTCGGTTGGTTAGAGGTCTGTTTAACCGGGACAACATGCATTATTTTGGCCGGTATTTTCTTCTCATATGTGAATTTTTACATGAAATCCTCTATAATGTGGCCTTTGATTGCAGTCCTTGGCCCGTATGAAATTTCATATTCACTAAGATCTATTGCCCACGCCATCAACCTGCCAGATTTTCCAGGTTTGTGGATGTTTTATCGGAGTATGCGGTTGGTTTAAACCACTATAGAGTGAGATTTGAAGTACTTCCTCATCTTATTGGATGTCATTATCAAGGTCGTGGCTAATTTTTTCCATTCGATAATATCTTATTTCAACACCAATAAAAGCATTGCTCGTATAGTACACTAGATTTTGGACCCCTTCATTGATCCTGATAAGAGCCGAGTTGTTTGTTGACTCTGATACCACCAAATAGAGATATTTTTTTTTTCTTTAGGAGTGGCCTTGATAGTAATGTGTACATTCCTAGGTAACTCTTCAGCTCTAGAAAAGAGGTTTAGCATTCTTCCATCCACTCAAAAGAGTTTTTAATAACTTTGAAGAATATAAGGAATTTATCTATGACTTTAGATACAAATTTGTTCAAAGATGCCACTTGACATATGAGGCTTTGTATTTACATCTTGATTTTTTTGAGGTTGCATATTGATTAAGGCCTAGATATGGTCGAGCTTTTTATGTATGCCCCTCTGGTTCACAATAAAGCCCATAAATTTTCTGACATTGACTCTGAATATACATTTAGATGGATTCAACTTCATTTGGTATTTCTCGAGTACTTTGAAGGTTTGGTTGGTGTCTTGTATGTGGTCGTCTAGTTTTATGCTTTTGGTCAGCATGTCATCCACATATATCTTCATGTTCTTCCCTATCTTCTTTTCAAATATCTTTTTACCAACCTTTGATAAGTGGAACCTACATTTTTTAGTTAGAAAAGCATAACATTATAGCAAAATTTACGTTGGCTTATTAAAAAGGAAGTCTTATCTTTATCTTTTATTATCATTCTAGTCTGGTTATAACCTGAATATGCATCCATAAAGTTCGAAATTTCAAGCCAAGCTATTGCATTCACTAATTGGTGTTTTACAGGCAAAGGATAATAATCCTTAGACAAGCCATGTTTATATTACTGAAGTCCACACACATTTTCATTTTTCTACGATACCATCACCACATTTGTCAACCAATCAAGGTACATCACATTTTTAATGAAATCAACTTTCTTTTATTTGGACACGTCTTCTTGTATTGCCATATTTTTCTATTACATGAATACACGTCCTTTCTATTTGACTGGTTTAACTTCTTTGATTATTTTGAGTTCGTGGATGATAATAGATATATCAATTCCAAGCATGTGTTATAGGATCCAAGGAAATACATTTTTCTTAGATCATTGGAAATCTTCCATCTACTTCTTTAGGATGGGGCTGGGGACGAGCTGATCTGGGTTTTCCTCTTAGGGTTATCCTCCTCCAGTATTAATTCCTTATTTCTTCAATGGATCCTCCAGTTATCAACCTATCTTCATCTCAAGGATCCAATATCTCAATCTTATAGGTTCAAACTAGATTTTTTTTCTCTTCTCCATCGGTCTAGGTATAATAGCATTCTGAAGCTTTTTATTCGTTTCCTTTCGCCACTCGTTCACCAAAGTTGGTGGGGAACTTGATACATTGTGCATCATTAAGGTTGTAACCTCAAATTTCTTCAGGCCCACTCTCACAAAGATGATGTTATAGGCTGATGAGATATTCTTATCAAGGATGAAAAGTATCACTTTCTCTATTTTATAGGTCGTCCAAGTCTCGATAACCACTTCTAGCTCAATTGTACCTAAGGGTACACTTTTTCTCTTAAGAATCCAATAAGAGGACGATGATACGCCTCTAGTTTTTGTTAGATCACTTAAATATTTCAAAGCTAATATAGAACAGTGCATCCATCGAGCTTCCATTGGCCACTATAATTCTCTTCAAATTTCTATCGTGGACCATCAATATTGTCACTAGTGGATCGTTATGAGTATATAAAAATCTTGAGAGGTCGTCCCTAGAAAAAACTATAATCAACCTTTGTTTAACGACCTTATGAGGTTGGATGTCTAATACTACTGCCATGTTTATATCTATGTTATCGACATAAGATCCTTCCTCATTAAGGTATGCCTTTCTCTCAGCTAATTAATCACCTCCACTAGCATGTCCTACTGTTATGAAGTTGCCCTCAAAAGAGATCATATTCATCTCTTCAATGGGATCTTTGGGTCATACTTATAGGTTGGGATTCTTCTTATATTTTTTCTCCCAAGCTCTATTATGGTCTTTATTCCCTACCCGAAGTGATCTTGATCTCCTCCTAGGCTTCCAGTCTTCAAAGCCTTGCATTGTTTTGACATTCTTCTCCATGTACTTATTAAGTTTCCTTCTTTTGATAAGGGAATCAATTTCATCCTTCAAATCTAGGTCATCCTTGGTTTCATAGCTATGATCCTTGTGGAATTTCCATAACTTGATCTTGTCTATTCTTCCACAAAGGATTCTTAGCTTCTCGAGCCACTGCAAAACTCCATTTCCTCATATCTCATGGAGGACGTGGTTTACTTTCACTATCAAGGGAGTATATTCATCAAACTTTAGGTATGGCCTTTTCTTTTTCTTTTCCTTGGGGACATCATTGGGTTTCTCCTTTCTTCCCGAGATGCTACGATTTTCAAACTTTATGTGGATGAACCCTTTTTTAGCCAAGGCTTCCAATGTGTTTGTAATATTTTTTTGCCTTATCTAAGATCTTCGTCATATTGTTTAGAGGTTCTTTAGACAATTCCCAGTACAACATCTCAATCAAGAACCCATCCATGATTATTGTAATGGATACTTTCTCATTGTAGTCCACCACTTTTAATTTTTCTATATTGAACCTGATAATGTACTCTCTTGCAATTTCAGCTTCGTGTTGACGAACGCTTAACAAGTGATCTACCCTCTTATCCGGTTTTGCTCTGAAGCATAAATTGTTAACAAAGAGATTTTCCAGTTGTTTAAACTCTTCGATTTCTCCTCTTAGTAACCCTTTCAAACAAATTTGAGCAGTTCCTATAAGAGTGCTTTCAAAAAATCTGTAATTCATCGGCTATAGAGAATATATTACTAGTTTCTTTGTATTGGTCAACACGTAAAATTGAATCATATTTCACTTCATAACTGGGAGTGACCATGTGCAGCTGAAATTTTCCAGGTGTGGTGTAACTAATCACAAAGGTTATGAATGGAGACTTTGGAATAAAACCACCATGTAGTGGATTTTTTTTATGAGATCACCCAAACAGTCCTCTATCCTTTGGATGGATCCTTTCTATGGTTGAGCTTCCTTAGTAATGTTTTTAGTTCGTCCGTGACTTTAGACTGATATTTCTTCTCTTTGGCAAACCTGATCATATTTATTTAATCCGTTTATCCGAATACGAGCTACAAAAAGGCACTTATACGTTGATCCAAATACGTTTAACCATCATCATCCTGAATTAACCTCATGGAGGAGGTTCTACTTGGTCGGTGTGAGGACTCTTCAAGCATTGACTCATCTGTCCGAGCAAATATGCTCATCTTTTATCCCAAATTTAGTCTCCTGGGTTTTTCTACTTATTTTCCTTAATTCTCTTGGCTCTTATCTCTGTAGGGGCATGAGGAGGTGATTCCCTGTATTTACCCAGACTTTTATTCAAAAATGGGCTTATTGGAGATGCTTCTTGGTGGATTGGTCAGCTCGATAAGGCCATTACACATTGGGTGAGCTATCTCATATTTTCTTACATAGCTTCCTAGATTTTAACGAAGTTACTTATGAATCCTGCTAGATCATCTATTCCAATAGTGGTGGAGGGTGGTGCGTCTTCCTTTTTCGTACTACTTTCTAAATGCTCTCCATTGATACCAAAATTGCCAAAAAATGGAGCATTAAAGATGAAAAATAGAGAATTACTAAATTCTAAAGAATTTGATATTGGGGAAACTTTTTTAGGCTAGAAATGAATGTGTTTGGGTACGATTTCCACATAATTTGTTAATAGGACAGTGATTCAAGGATTGTAGGCAAACAATTAAGGGATTTTGTTAAAAAAATCCAACTTTTCTACAATTAGGAATTAGGAATCGGATGACAAACAACTACACTTTAGTCGTTCCCAATGACGGCACCATTCTGTTGTCATCTAAATATAGATTCAAGATGATCTTAGCTGGATGAAAGACAATCATAGATAACAAAAAAAGATGGACAATGTATGCAAACAAATAGAGAATGGAGTTGAGGATAAAAAGATTAGCACTAAGAGATACGTGGTTCAGCCCTCAAGAATAAGCCTATGTCCACAATTTAGTTAATTGCTACAGTATTAGATCCATAAAAATGGTATGGTATGTTAGTCCGAACAAATAGGAATGTTGGAGATATATTTGTAGGTTAAACAATAAGATGGATGATTACTGACATGTCCTGATCCCTGTGGGGATCCAACCGCTTATAGTGATTCTTATTAGGGGAGTGTATATTGGCCAGCTTGGCCCAGATGGGAGCATCTTTATTAATGGGGAACTCCTGAATCATTTAATTTTTTACCCAATAAGGAAAATGTTCAATATATGCTATCCATATGACATTCCACGCACATGTTATTGGACATCCTCAAAAGTCCCATTATGTCATATTTCCTTACTGGCATCCTCCCAGTCTACCCAAGTGGAATGGTGGTCGAGCTCGTAGTTGTGTGGTTTCATATTATTCTCTTTAAAATACGGGTTTTTCTACAAATATGATATAACACCGGATATTAAAGGAAATTTGATTTCGGTTTCTAAGCTTGGGATGAATGGATACCTGCTTTATTTTAATAAAGGAATTTCTCTCAAAAATGGTAAATCACTTATCTGTTCTGGAACATTAGAAAATGATCTTTATATTATAAGACCTATCTTAATACTAAATTGAATAACTTAAATGAAAATAACCTAAAGTGAAAGGACCTTCTAAGTTTAACCAAACATATCCTTGGCACTTATGGTTGCGTTATATCAAATTAAAAAGGATACAAAAACCGTCTATAAATGGTCAATTGAGTTCATTGGAAGTGGAGTAACTTCCGGTCCATGAAACTTGCTTAGAGGGTAAAATGATCAAGAGGTCATTCACAGCCAAGGGGTATATATCCAAAGATGTGTTTGGAATCTTATGACTAGGCAATAGGTGGTTACGAATACTTTATCACTTTTCGCGATGATTAATCAAGGTATTGATATGTTTACCTTATGTACCACAAGTCTGAAAATCTTGATAAGTTCGAAGAGTACAAGGTTGAGGTGGAGCGTAGGCATGGTATACTAATCCATACTTTAGAAAACTATTGTGGAGGGGAATACATCTTGGAAGAGTTTAGGTAACACCTATCAGAGTTGGGCATTATAACCTAATTCTATGCAGTGGGAACTACATAGAAAAATGGTATGAAATAAATAAAGAGCATGAATGTTTTGGATATGGTTATATCCTTGATGAGTTAATCGGACCTACCAAATTCTTTTTGGGGTCACACGTTAGAAGAAATCACTTATTTACTAAACTTAGTTCCTTTTAATTCAGTCTCAACAACTCCTGCCAAACTATGGACTGGGTGCAAACATAGTCTAGGGCATGCTCGAATTTGAGGTTCCCCGGCACACGTGCTATGGAAAGAGTGTGGGAAGTTATAATCGAGGACATAAGTGTGTCTCTTTGTAGGTTACCCAAAAGGAACAAAGGGTGGTTGATTTTATAATCTTAAGGACAAGATGGTAATTGTTATCATAAATTCCCGATACTTAGAGGAAGATTACTTGATAAATCACAACACCAACATCAAGATTATCTTGAAGAGTTAACAAGACAAGATAAAGAAAATCCTTCGGGACCAATAGTAGAGGATGAAAGAAAGCCTGGTATCGAGAGTAAACTACCTAATAATAGTAGGATTATTGTCAATGAGCAAGGTATGCGTGTAACTTAAAGTGGGCCACAAGTTGAGTCACATAATAGAGGTGGTTGAAATGTTAGCCTTTTAGGTTTGTGTGTTTTGGAGTGCACTTCGGTGAAACCCCAAGGGAACATGAACTAGATCTCAACAACTATTATAAGGCACTCCAAGACAAGGATGCCAAGATTTGACTAAAGGCCATTAATACCGGAATGTATTTGAAATAAGTGTCGTAACTTTTATAATTTCCAGATGGGATAAAACCCATCAGATCAAGTGGATCCGTAAGAGGAATAAATGGATAAATAGGAAGGTGGAAACCGTCAAGGCACATCTTGTTGCAAAAGGGTTAACTCATAAAGAGGGGATTCATTATGAGCAAACCTTTTCATTGGTATAGATTATTAAGTCTAACCGAATTCTTTAATCCAATACTGTAAATTTCGACGAGTGCATTTATATGATGCAACCCATGGGATTCGTAGACAAGGGCTAAGAAATCAAGTTGTGCATGTTTAAGAGATCCATTTATGCACTTAATAAATAATCAGGGTCTTTGAATATATGATTTGATAAGGAAATTAAATATTTTTATCTTGATCAATGTATGGACGAGACTTATGTGTATAAGAATAATTATGGAAATGTGGTGGTATTTCTAATACTATACTTAGTTGATATTCTTCTAATTGGGAATTATGTGGGTCTAGGGTCAGAGCGAAATTATCTAGTCAGATCAATAAAAAGGACTTAGGTGAAGCTAGTCATATACTAAGGATCAAGGTTCTGAGTGATAGAAAAAATAGGATATTGGGATAATCCCGTACTACTAATATCGATACACACTACAAAAAACTGCCTTTTGAGAGGTTCTCTAGCCATCTCAAAAGGTCCTCTATTTGTATCAAATGACTTTTAGGACGCCATTTGTGATAACAAAGGGGATCATGTTATATCCCCATTTAAAAGCCTTTTGAGATGGCAATTTCCATCTCAATAGATTTTTTAGAGACGAAAAATAAGACGTCTCAAAAGGTAATTTCTTATAGGACCCTTTTGTACAGAAAAAAGCACCGTCTTTTAAGCTTATTTTTTTGAAAAGGGCAAAACCATCCCAAAACAGTTTTTTGAGATTGTAACATACCCATCTCAAAAGGTCCTCATTTATGGAACCCTTTTGAGACGACAAAGAAGCAATCTTTAAAAATTTTGGCACCAAAATTAGAATTTCATCCATTCCATAATATACTCTATATAATTATAAACAAAACCTCTTAAAAATAATATATGAAATATTTGGCATCTTATTTCAACATATATAACATATAATTTTCCATTTAACTATAATTAGATTTCATAAAGGCAAAGTCTCTTTACCAAAACACTAATTCCAACATTGTGTCCACCAACCTAAATATCTCTACACAATTTCACTCGTCTCATTAGACAAAATACATAAAACCCATCTACTCCTAACATGAAAGACTTCTTCAGTTCTTTATCCAATGCATCTATCACTATTCTCCAATGCATCCATCACTATTCTCCAATGCATCCATCATCATAGCCTATGTACCGGGATAATGGGTGCTTTTCTTCCTCGTCGCCAATTTTTGCATTAACTAGGTTGTTTTTGGCTTGTTCATCATCAAATGAAGCATATGGAATTTTTTCAGAAACCTCCATATCCACCTTGGTCCCATCCATTCTTAAATTTGCAAGAAAAATTGCACTTCATTCATGATAATTAAATTACAATTCATTCTACAAATCAAAAACACAAAATACATAAAGTATGAGTTTTGGGTTGATTTAGTTGAGAGTGAAATATTTTTCACCTAGGTAAAGCTTGTCAACTACTCCAAGTTAATGTTTTCAATCGTATGAAATTGAAAATAAATATAATAAAAGTTGTAAAAACTGGGCTAAAATCTCTGATACCATTTTGTTGAGTGCAAATAATCTAAGAGTGATTTCAAATAAAAATTGCAACACCAATTTTAAATGCAGAAGCTGATTTTCAACAGATTTTGACTTTTTATCCTAAACATGCATCTATGTCTGATAAAGCTAGATAATTCATGCAAACATTCAACCCATGCCAAGTTTTAGGGAAAAAACTCCAAAGTGAAAAACCTTTATTCACTTAGAAATCTACAAGATAGTCAACATACAAACTACTTGATATCCACCACACATATAACGTTCTAATCTTTACAAATCTCTAATGAACACATAATTGCAGTCCTTTCTCAGCCTCAACCTTCGTCTTCAGTAGTGAGTCCCCACAGGTATCACAAGTAAGCAATAATGATCCTTTACACAAAAGGTGTATGCAAAGATACAAAGCTTTCTATAGTTTAAATGAATTCATAAGAACAATACTCAAGGATGTTTTGTTGTGAATTAAATAAGTGTTTTTCAACACAAAACTTGAAGAACTTTCGCAAAAGTTATGCAAAAAAGTATCTGGCAAAATTCTTAAATGTTATGAACATGAAATAGGTATTTATACAAAACTTAAGGGAACACATCGTTCGAATGATAATAATTGGTCGTTCTAATGATATAAGCATGTCTTTCGAACGAGCTTTCATCTCGTATCAAAAAGCTCAAAATAGAAGCATGTTGTTTGATCCAAATTATAACCAAGTCTACATAGGAGGTAACTAACGACCTTAGGATGTCGTTTGAATGACATCAAGGTGTCGTTTGAGCGACTGAAATGAAAAATAATTTTTTTTTTAAATCTGCCTACAGTAAACTTACAAATCATATTTTCGAAAAGAAAAAGTTCCTGTTCATTTTTTATAAAAATTAACATACGAAAATATAATTCTGTATATTAATTTAAGCTCTAAATTATTTAATATCTCATCAAGATGTCAAGAAGTCTTGAACCTTGGAGATGCTTGAGTTTGGTTCATCTTGACAGTGCGTGACGATTTGTAACGGAATATGCCAAACTAGCCTAAAGCTATGGTATGAACAATCTTACAAAAATTGTTCTTACAAATCTCTCCCATTGGCTATTCCGGTACAAAAAAACAAATAGGACTGAACACCAAATTAAAATCAAAATCTCCTCTCACAAGAATACTAACACCCTTCCTAACCCTAGAAAGGAATAGCATAAGTCTATTTGTCTTCAAACTTCATCTTCTTGCCATTAAACATTTGTCTTCATCCGTGTGTCTTCAATTTTGATTTAAGTACCTACACACATGATACAACAAGCATATACCTTGTGATTCATAGAGTTTGAAACAAAGTAAACCTCAAATAAATTCTCCCCTATAAATCAAACTCATCAAAACTCATTTTAATTTTCTCTCCCCCTTTATTTTTATCACAATAGACAAATAGACAAAGAAGTAGAAACATAAACATAAAATACCAAGAATCACGTAGAAGATAAGATATCATGACAAAAAGATATAAATTAAGCATGTGTAATGATCATCTCAAGGGCAAACACAAGCAACTATTTTTTTTAAAAAAATAAATTTTCAAAAAAATATAAAACTTACAAGAATATCATATAATACCATATATAATAACTGTAAAATATATCAAAGCAAATCCAGCACACATCTATAGGTATAAATGACCACCAAACACATAAAGTTTACAAGTAGCATAGTATCTATGTGTCCAAACATATGGGATGAAATGAATAGGTGAGAACTAGTAACAAATGAAATACTCAAATATGTTCAAGAAGTTATAATTGACTGCAAAACTTTATCAAACTAAGCTTTAGCCTCAAGTGACAAATAAAGTTGAATTTAATGAACAAAACAACCACAATGCACAAAAGCCTAGAATATTGATGATTCTACAAAATAATCATAACTAGGAATAATTGTGAAAATCCGCTGATCTTTAACTAAACTCACTCAAAAGATAAACATGATCATATATTATATTCTGTTCTTTTCCTTTTATTTTGAAGCGATTTCTTTTGTAAGATCAAACAAACTAAACTATTTGTCCCCTTTTTATCATATTTCTCTTTTTATTTCCTTAACTTTATCTTGGGCTCTTTTCAAACGATGGCTTTCACGACGAGTTCACATGCCTCTAACATCCCTTTTCCGTGTACACTCATATTTTTTCAATAATAAATTAAATCTTATGGGTAACGGTTTTTACATGCACAAATCTCTATAGTCACATAAACCTGTAGATGATAAAATTTATGGGACAACTTCTCACCGACATCAAATATACATCATGAAGTCAAAATCCAATAAGCTTGTGCATGTGTGTATGGAGGCATGGACAAAGTCGAATCCATAAAGCAAATCAACTTTCAAACAACTCCATAAACATGGTTAAGAAAAATCTAAGCATCTAAAGTCATAACCAAATGTCCTAGCCACATGAAATTACAGAATGAATTGGATTCAAACACACCAATATGCCATACTAAATGTGTAAAACTAAAATACATAAAAACCAAAAATCTTTTTGTATTTTTCCAAAAATTTATCAAAAGAATATCTTTTTTTAATTTTCAAATATGACCTAATAAAAGAAAAATATAATACAAAAGATATACATGTCATAACACTAGCAAATATATATATATATATATATATATATATATATATATATATATATATACACACACACACATACATACACACACACACACACACACACACACACACTAGGGTATGTCCATGCCTGAAGGCACGAGGATAATTTTGAACAACATAAAGTCGTGCCTTGGTACGATGGCAAGTGCCCTCGCCAAAGCTATGGTTGATCTCTCGAGTTCGAAACACACGAGTAACTTCTTTATATATGCTCGTGCCTAAAGGCACGACGAAAATTTCAAAGTACATAATTGTAAAACGATGAACATTTTCAAAGTACATAATTGTAAAACGATGAAAATTTCGTTCCCCGATAAAATTTCCAAAGTACGTAATGTTTTTTAACTCCAAAAAAAAACCCAAAGAACATAATATTTTTTAAACATTCATGTAAAGCTTTTAGAAAATGGTTGAAAATAGTTTTGGAAAAGTTTATAATTTTTCTATTAAAAATATCTAAAAAAAAATTAATAAATAAACTATAAAATAAAAATAAACAAACATTTTGGGGTTGTCACTATTTTTTCTGTTAAAAATTTAGAAAGAGCAAAGAAAAGATAAAAATAAAAATAATTTTTTATTATTATTTTTGGGTAAAAAATTATTTTTATCTCCAAATAATAATAATAAAATAGTTTTTTTTTAATTTTTTAACACCAATTTTGTTATTTTTCAATAAAGAGCGGTAATATATAATATTTTTCCAAGGGTGGGGTGATAAATATTTGCCCAATTAAAATATTTTCATTAAAGCGGAATGCCTGTGCCGGAAGGCACGGAGAAAATTTTGCAAAGTATTAAGTCATGTATAATTTAAGTCGAAAATATTTTTTATTTAACAGAAATAATTGTAAAACAGTTTAAAAAGTTTGGACAATAATTCATTTGTTTATAGGACTATCCACCCTGTTTAAGAAATAAAAAAAACTCTGACAACAAAATTAATAGTCCGTAACAATAATAGTAATAGTCCATTATAAACATCGTATAAACAAAATCATCAATTGAACTCAATCCTTCAAAATAACACCAATACTTAAGTAAAAAATATTTATTATATAACAGTTTTAAAAAAATGAGCATGATTTCCTCTATTTATACGGCTATCCATCATGTTTAAGAAATAAAAAAATACTCCAACAATAATAACTAATAGTTTGCAACAATAATAATAGTTCATCAAAGACCTCGTATAAACAAAATCATCATAGAATGTAATTTTCCTATCATAACCAAGTCAAGTACAGTCAAACATGAAACTCACCACACCAAATTCAACATATATACGACTTTCCAATACATAGTAGCCAAATCTATAGTACCCCTACTTGAAAACCTCAAACGTGGTTATCCATAACTAATTTCCTCTCACGAGAAATCCCATGAACATAATGTTGATTTCACATTAGGAACCTGAACAAAATTAATAAAAAGTATTGGTTTCATCATGCAACAGCGGTATACACTTCGACTTCAGTATTTTGGCAAGTGAAATATTAGAAAAACAAATTTTACTTACTATAACATATCTAATATGATGAATAACTTTTGGATGAAACGAAGACTGCTCGAATTCACGTATTGCATAAGACTCCAACAACTCATATTCAGAGCTAGGCTATATAGAATAAAATAGGAGATGTGATAAGTTTTTATACTAACTTGAATAATAAGCTTAGAAATGTCTTGAAAAATAATTAAAAATTGTACCTCAAAATTTGTACCATTCACTTCAAACAAGCAAGATTTATATCAATACTTGAACAATTGTTCTAATCCACCCTCTCTCATACTTCCTGTCAAATTTATCAAATAAAAAACATGAATAATAAGCTTTTCGACTCACACTTCACCTAACCATATGTAAGATTTAGTTCCTAATGGGGCACTAAAACCTCTCCAATTTAACTAAAATTTCTCCAATTTCAAATCAGCTAATATAACCAATATATAGAGGAGGCCAAATCTGATTAGAATACTTAAGGGAGATGTTCATTGCTTTCAAGAGACATATTTAAATATTTAATTCTAACTTACTTTTTAAGCGACGTATCTATCATGTATTGAGTAAAAAACGGGTTTACTTAAACATCAAAGGATCTTCAACTAAGTAAAAAATAGGTTTAGGTTTAGGTTTAGGTTTAGAAGTTTTTACAAAACTAAGTTTAAGTGTTGCTAGCAAATGACAAACTAAAACATAGTAACACATGCATATGCTCGGGTTCACACGAAAATAATATGAGTATATAGATGTGAACAGTAACATATAAAAGACACTTAAAAGAATAATTAAAAAAAAACTAAAACTCGATCAAAATCACATGTAATACATAACCATTTTATTCAAGCTCTCATCTTCTAAAACTAAAAACGAATGACACATAAGGAAAAAAATTAGGTCTAGAATCTACTCCAACGATTCAATCAACAACACAAAATGAAAAGGGTATTCATTCAACAATGATTCAAGAACAGGGGATTCAATTAATAACGATTCAAGAACAAACAACACTTAAAATTAGATAAAAATATCATCACTAAAATCATATAATAACATGCTGCAAACACCAAAGTATCATCACTAATAGGCTTAATCAATATAATAGAAATCATGTGATTTTGAATTATGTGCGTGCAAAAGTTCTTCATCTATACATGAATATGTATAAATATAAATGTATAAAGCATGTATAATTTTAAAGCAAGTACATAACAGACATCCATGGTTAATAGAGTATTTTTAACATAGAACATAAAATATATAAAAGAATCTAGCTCCAAAAATCAAAGCAAAAAAACTCAAAACTTTAATAACAATTAAATGAAGAACAGAGCTAACTGGAACAAAAATAATCAAAGAGCATCACCATAACCATTTATCCTCTTCTTAGTGTATGAAATTCTTCAAAGTAATTCAATAATAAGATGGTATGGTATCTATGGATTATTCAATTTGTACATGAAATAAACATTAGCAAACAAATGAAATATATATTTACTTTACTCAAATGGAATAATCAAATAGAATACCTGCATAAATTTTTATTTACTCGATATTGCTTTCAAATGGAATACCTGAATAACAAAACTGAGTAAATTTTCAATACCTAAGTAAATTCCTAACTGAAATGGAAGGATGGCCCTTGACGGTTTATTCATATTCAATTCTTTGTACTTTTCAAACTCATTTCATTCTGATATCATTTCTCATGAATCGAGAGAGAGATATACAAAGAAAATTCACTAACACCACGTATCTCATTGTTCACCAACCATACCATTACCTGACTATATGCCGAATGAAGAGCAGAAAGCTTGAAAACTGCTGAGAATCATTGAGAAAAACAAAATATACTTGATTGGTCCAAACACAAAAGGCCCTAAATTCAAAATCCTACATTTGATTCTAAAGCATAAACCTATTATGAAATAACATAAAACTGAAATTATACAACCCAAAACACATATGAAAAATTGATGGATCTGCAAGAGATAAGGCCATATCCAAATTTTCGGATCTAAAAGTAAACATAACCTAATGTCTCTCATAATCTTCTAGTCCAGCAGTAGAAAATATCAGCATTAGTGGAGTAGCTAGTGGGTAGAGGATAGGCAACACGAAATATCAGCATTAGTGCAGCAGAAAATATCAGCATTAGTGCAGAAGCTAGTGCAGTAGAAAATATCAGCAATATTGCAGCAACTAGTGGAATTTTAACATAAGTATCAAAATTAAAACATACTTGAAAAACGTGAATCTTGGCAACTTGAAAAACATACTTAACCTCTCTACTCTCACCCCCAACAGCCAACCTCACACCCACACATACCCTCCTCACACCCAATCTCCCCGACCCTACCCAACTCACCACACACCTCCCCCGCACCACCTATTTTGTGTAACCATAACTCCCCAACCAACCTAACAGCCCCATCACACACCTCGCAACCCCCCTAAATCTCTTACTGTTTCCCACGCACCCGCTAATACCCCCCACACCCCAAGCAACTCTTAAAAAATCCCTAAATCCCTAATTGTTACCCACATAGCAAACTTGAACACCGGCTTGGTAGTAGGTATGAAGGATTATTTCATAAGAACAAACGACAAACAGTAAATTAGTTGCATAGGTTACCGACTATAAAATAAATACCTGCTGCAATTAAAAAAAAATTACCTGCTGCAATTTATTAAAAAAATTACCTATTGCAACTTATAAAATAAATATGCATGAGTTGTCGATGTGATTCGTCGTTCAAATATGAGTAACCCATACCAATCCTTACTGTTGTGATCCACGGCTAGGAAAACCTCTGTAAATGCAAATATGAGTGATTTAAGGCACCACAAACTATCTAAAGTAAATGCAGAGTAAAAACTCACAAAGCCACCTCACAATTTGTATTCTAATGTATATGTATACAACTAATAGATCTATAAAAGACAACAATTAAAGACCGACTTAATTATAAAATCTCAAATTTTGTCAAATCAAATCCCCAAAATTTAAACAAGTGAAGTCCTCATATTTTTACGATATGAGAATTAAACTTGAAAACTAACTAACACAGGTGATATGATCTTCTCAAGTTTCAAATGTTAATCTCAACCATGTGAGGATTGTGAGGCTCAGAATTTGGACACCGGACATCAATTTAGTAACTAATGATGGTTTAGTGTGCTAATGGAGTATGTTGGAATCTATGTCATTAGGTTAAGGAAATAGGTGATGCACATGGAATATTCAACTAAGGCATTTGAACAAACATTGTTCACTTACTCATATAGAAGTGTATTATCTTCAAAGTGTTGTTTGCTTCCAAAATTCATAATTAACTTAATCACAATCTCCATAGCGTTGATCGTACTCATGTGATAAAACTTTTTAATGTACCTAACATAAACCATAGCATTGATCGTATGAGTGAATGGAATATACCTCAAAAACATAAATCAAAGTCCACATTGAAGTCACGTCTTAGCTCATGTCTGGCTCCAATGCACTTACTTACTATCCCAATGTTGAATAAATCTCAAAATACAAATCAAAGTTTATCTATAGAGATTGGAATTCAAAATCATACAAAATCAAAGGAGGATACTTAAGTAGAAAAATCATAACATCCATTCATTCTCTAACATTCGGGATAAAAATGACAATTAGCTCACGTCCGATGCCAATGAACTTATTTTTGGTTCTAATGTTCAGTAAATCTGAAAATACAAATCAAAGTTTATGTGTAGAGATTGCAATACAAAATCAAAGCAGGATACTTAAGTAGAAAAGTAACACATGTATATAGTTGCCAACACAAAACTAATATGGTTTTATAACACTTCAGAGAACATGATTATTAGCACCTTGCGTGCTAAGTTGATGATGCAACACATTATTGGGACGACCTTCTCAAACACTCTAATTATGCTTGTTATTGTTCCTTTTATGCATGCCCTTTTATATAGGCCCTCTACTCTGTTGTTGTTCATTCACATATTTCCAGATTCCTACATCTTGGTTTTCTTCGCCTATTTTAAAGATCCACATGACTTGGCCCCTTTTGAAGATTTTTCTATTCAGTTTGAATATTTACTTTATCATCTTACTTAAATGCTACACCTCTTGGATGCTTTTTCACCTGCATGAATCAGACCCCCTTTTTTGCATTGCTTCCTCTGCTTGTTCATTTCTCTTTGTATCCATTACTGATACTTTTGATGTATGTTTCCTCGGCTTGTATCAAATTTCTCACACCATCATAAGCATAAAAAGAACTATCATATTAGAGACATAGATTCATTCGTGATGGTCGGGTCGGTGTCATCGATGCCACCGGAGATTCTAACTATGATTGTAGATCAGATGGCTTTGATTCAACTGTCATCGATGTGACCGATTTAGGGAGATTATGAGTATGGTCATGTCAATACCAAAAGCACAATAAAATACCTTATCTCTTTTATTTTATCACAATTTATTGTACTATGGGATAGAGTCTTTGTCGATCACTCCTATTTTGTATAAAGAGCATATATATGTTCTTGTTAGTCCACATTTTATAATATATGATTAAAATGGCACACCATAGAGGGTGATGGAATTTGATAATAAAAATACTCACATGGAGAAAGCAACACGTATCATGAAGACAAATAACTTATAAACTAATGTAAATCAAGTAGATGAACAATTATGGAACACAAAAGAACTAAAATGATCCTCAAATACCTTTCTTTCTGAAAAACCATTTTAGGTTCCACATATAATACATATGATTAATAAGAGGAGGTAATCAAGGAATTAGAAGTAGACTAAAAAATGACCTTTTGAAATTTGGTAAAAGTAAATACTTACATAGTAGATTCATATGCTTTGCTTAACTCAATTTAGACGTTTATATTATATTTTCCCAATTTTATGGAGAGTAAAAGTCTCTGATTTTTTTGATAGTTGTGGAATATAAGAAGACCTGGGCATCGAGGTCAAAAATGTAGTGGCTGCAGATCTTGATTTGAATAATAATGGTAGTTGCAAGGTAAAAGCTAGCTGCTCTTGCCAATAATAATGGTAACAGCTAGCTGGTCTTGCGAACTTTAATTTGAACGCAGACTCACTGATCCAACACACACCCATGTCTTTCTCTCTATCAATCTAATACCGAAAAATAAGAAGATGTATAATTTTGTCCTCATGTCTTTCCCCATCTATTAACATGATATACTTTTTTTTTGTTCAGGTTGAAGAAGCACCACCACCCTCTTACAGGTTTGGGTGAATTCAATCTCCTTATTGACAAATAAAAGCCACTTCTTTGATGCAAGCTAGGTACTCTATAACACTTATTGACTTTTGTATTTTCTTTTATTGATTTTTGATTTGGTTTAGTTTCTTTGCATTTTCAGTTTTTAGGTATTACTCTTTGCATTTTCTTTTCTTTATTGTTTACAGAACTGCTGCATAGATCATTACCCACTAAATGCATTCCAATTAGTGTCAAACCCAAAAGCTTCAACATTCTTTTCCCTAAACCGATGAAGGTATATATGTTGAGTCTAGATTTCATCTATATTTTGAAGTGGGCCTAGCTTTGACACTGATTGTAAACAATGGTAACCCATGAGTTGAGTTTGTGATTTTTTGACGGAGTTCCCAGAGCTCCGATGAGGATGTGGACTTAAGGTTGAAGATCAAACCGATGAGGATGGGTTATGGCTATTTTTTTCGAGAACTTGGGTCATTTGTATATGATGATGACGATGAGCTGAGTAAAAAATCAATGAATTAATTTCTTTCTTGATTTTTTATTCCTCTCTAAACTAAGGATTATTGTACACGAAGCTATCAATTGCGTTTTTTTTATCCAAACTTGGGGGTCATTTTATACCACAAAAATAATGCAAACATATCATATATATATATATATTGAAAAAACCAGCAAGTGGACAACATTGACATAATTAAAAATATATCAACACAGTTTTTATAGGAAACCATAATCCCAACAACTGAAGAAACATTGGATGCAGGAGATCTAATTTTACTGAATATTATGGGAAATCGACCTAATAGTGACCAACTTACCCTATGTGTAACCCTGTAGTGCCTCTCCCTCATCTCAATAAAGAAAGGAAACGTTGGAGGTGTTATCATCTCAAGAATTTTTTTCCTTGAATTCCTGTTTCGCGCTTCTTGATCACCTAAAGTGACAGTCTCTACCCCTCTGATACAACAGGTGTGCAACAGTTCCCACATTATTTAGTTGACATTGCTTTGGTCTGGATTCGAAAGAGTATGATTTTTATTATATTCTCTAGTCGCTCACCATGAGCGGTATCAATTAGCATGATTCCTCTCTTGGAAATTGTATGACCTGCGTGAACTTAAGCTTCCGGGCTAATCTCATCAACAATGATTACCTATGTGATTTTCAATTGTGTCAATCTTGACTCTATTTCATAGATGGTTCTGGACCTGCATTCTTCTTACACGCCTTATCGTTGGATGTGGAATATACCTATCACCTCCTATTTCATTGTTGGGGTCAACAATAAGCACTCTTTTGTGCCGCTCATCTGATAAAACACGAGCAATTTCCTGCATGACAGTGGTCTTACCAACACCAAGCCTTCCAACAAAAAAGATGCTATATCCAAAATGAAGCAGATCCTATACCATGGCGACGTGGCCATTAACTGCTCTCCCAACTCGGTAAGTTAAACCTACTACCATTCCTTTCCTACTTATTGCATATATTCGTGCAAGGTACCCGCAAGTTAAACTTACTACCATTATTTAGTTTTTCTCCTATCAGTTTCAGCAATAATATGTTGTAGTTTTGATTTCTTACTTATTTGTTTTTCGATGTATTTTCAGTTGCTAGATTGATGTTGCCATGACTATGCGATTACAAAGATCATTGGATGAAGGGGACATCATTGAATGATTTTGAAAATTTCAAAATCATTTTCATTTTTAGATGTAGTTTGATGGAGTCTCTATTCAAACTATGTTCATTATATTGGATCGATTAGATGTTGCGCAGTGTATAAGGCACAATGGCAATGAGAATTGTGGATTTGAAAAAATGTGTTCAGTAAATTTAGGATTCAATTTTTGTGTAGATCAATATACTAGAATGGTTAAACTCGCAAGAACTATGAGTGTAATGCAAAATGTTGACATTTACTAGGTGAATGTTTTAGTCTAAATACATTATGTGTTTTTTACTTATAGGTTTCTGTTTTCTACTTAGTAGTGTCTAATTATTTTTTGGTCCTTAATACAGGTAAATAGTCTTGTAAACAAAGGAAAGTTTTCCCAATTTTTTTAAAATAGTGTACATTTTTTTATTATAATATAAACTATTTTACAAATAATTTAGTCAATTCAATATTTGGAAGTATTTGTTGTACAACTATTGATATTATAATACAAAACTTTTACGACTTGATCACGATTAATACTTTGGAAAATTATCGTAGTGCCTTCAGGCACGGGCATACCCTAGTATGTGTATATATATATATATATATATATATATATATATATATATATATATATATATATATATATGTTTGTGTGTGTGTGTGTGTGTGTGTGTGTGTGTGTGTATCAATTTTTGAGAAAACAAAGGTATTTGCTATGTTTTATTTCTCTATCTATGTGTCAATTTTGAAAACATGCTACTTAAAAACTAGAGCTTTTATTTTTAGTAGTTGTGTGATCCAATTTGGTGGTGGTTTCAAATTGGTTGTTTTGATATGAAGATAGTTGAAAATCACCCAACTTTTGATTCTATTGCTGCATACACTGCTTGAAATTTTCCATTTGTCATTACCCGTAGATTATTTGTCTTATTACATGGTTTGATGATTAGAAACTATTTTTGTGCGTCTTATTACATGTTTTGTGGTGGTCTTTGGATGGATAAATCATTGATTTGTACACCTATATTTATACACACTTTTAATGATATTTTAATTTTGATTTCTTTAGATTTTACAATAGGTGGCCTACACATCTTTCAACGAGAAACAATGAGGGATGGGAGATAGTAATATGGTATAGATTTGAGAAGTCAAACAAAGAAGACATTGACTTGTAGCATTCAAGAAATGATAAGGTGGGGAGTAATCAGTTTATCATTTCAGTATCAAATGGTAACAATGTTTTTATTATACTTCTTAGAATTATAGGGCTCTAAATCGAATAATCGTCAAGGGAAGGTATCCCATTCCAGTTGTCAATGAGTTTCTCGATGAACTTGTGGGTGCCCTATATTTATCAAAGCTGGTATATCTATATAATATGGGAGAGGGCAGTTTGAATAGTGCCAAGAATCCAACGACTGTGGTGCGATCAAAGGGTGCGATCTAAGGGTGTTATGTTGTGCCATGTCAAAATGGTAGCATTATGACATGGAAAATTGGGAAGAAAAAATGTGAGGACCCCCCACCCCACCCACCCACGTGAGGGCCCCACCTTTATTCTACCGAACTGTCCATCTCCCACCCACTCCCTCTTACACACCCTCGAGCGTCTCACCCACTCTGCTATGGAAGAGATTTTGTTTACAAAATGTTATCTGAGTGCTCTATTTGTCATAAGGAGGTCCTTTAGACTTTTATCTCTCAGCTCTGAGATCTTATCTCTAGACTAAAACCCCTTCACCATCATCCAAGAATGCCATTTTCACTAACGCCAACGCCTGTTCTGCTTTCTCATTATCAAGTTGGATATCTTTGCATTTTTTTTGGATTTTTTCAATCATAGATTTATTTTGTAACTATAATATGCTTCTTTGTTTGATTTTGCATATCTCTACTTTTTGCAGATCTAGCTTTGTTCGACTTTTTTTGCCTTTTCTTCATGGTAAAGAGGCCAATGCATCATATTTCTTAGATCTGCAAACGTTTTTCGAGATTTTTTTGTATTTATGTTTGAAACAATATATGTTCACTACTTTGCGCTAATATTTTTTTCTTTAAAACTAATTGGGTTTTTTGTTTGTTTTTGTAGATATAGCATACTCACTGATAGATATGTCTCTTCTCTCTCTCTCGTAGGCTGTAAAGTTTTTACTTTTTTTTATAACTTGTTACGATCGGTTTTATGTGTTTGATTGGAAGGTTTAAAGCATCTAATTAATCTTTTATCTCACTGGTATACTGCAAAATATAGTTTTTTTTTGTTATGTGGGGTTTTTAGTTCAAAATAATTTGTTGAGAGTTTTGAGTTGGGTATTTCATGTATACTCCCTATTTTTGTGTTTTTATGAGAAAATGTGAATAACTATTTTGTGTAGATTTATTTTTTATTTGTTTTGGGAGTGGGTGGGATGATGGGTATCACGAGTTTCAAGGCTTTAAAATTAATGTATGTGTCGAGTTTCAAGGGTTTTGAACTTCATATTTGTACATCTTGGGATGAGATTTAAGGGATTCAAAGTTGTGGGGTTTTGAAATGTGTTTGGTATATTTAGTTTGGGACAATAGATTTGTCATTGTGGGGATTGGTTCTAGAATTGAGTTATGATGTAGGTTCATGTTATATGTTCTATGCTCTTAATGCTATGATTTTTATACTAACATTGTTAGTGCACTACACCATAATGGCTATTTTACAACTAGTAGATTATTTAATTTGTAAGTGTTTATAACACTTATAAAATTTACAACGATTTTTGGGACTTACAAACGTTGTAAGTGTTCCAAACCGTAATAAAATTTGTGATTTCATTAGTGCCAAGCCTAAAAGTGTTACAGTCTCCCAAAAAAATTTCGAGAGACAATTTATATCCATCATTATTTCCCTCTTAAAAGTTTTCCGCCCCCCGTCTCCAAAATTTTCCCTCACTCATTTACTAAAACCACACAAAAAAATGCACCAAAATCTTCCTTGCAACAAAAATCGAAGACTCCAAAATCGCAAAACCTTCGATTTAGGGATTCTATGGTATGTATTTTTTTCTCCGATATTGTTTCTCTATTTTCCATAGTGTTCTCTAATATTATCTATTTTCGATTTAGGGATCTGTTATGTTTTGATGTGTGATGCTTGTGTTTTTCCATTTTTCACTTCTTCTTCAATCAGAAACCCATGACTAAATCTCAGGTTTTAATTTTTTTCCAATCTGCCGAGAAACCACAGATTGGTCTCAATTACAAACAAATATAACACCCAATATCTCAGCGTGTGTGTGTGTGTGTGTGTGTGTGTGTGTGTGTGTATATATATATATGTTAGACTGAGTATAGGTTGAATTTGTTAGGAGGATGCTTAGGATTAGTAGGGAATCTAGTATAAGTCAATTGTGTGAACAAGAAGATGTTTTAGAAGTTATTAAGAGACAATGAAGGTGAGAGATACATATTACATAGTCATGTTTTTTCTTTTGCTTTTTTTTGTTTCTCTCTCAATTTTTAGTTGTATCTAATCATTTTGTTTATGGTTTTACAAACCAATACACACTGAAGAAATTATTGTGAGATTAAATTATATTTTATCTATTATGTGTGTATGTCTCTCAATATATTTATATATATATATATATAAAATATTGGATAGGGTGAAAATTATATGAAAATAAAGGTTAGATGTATTTAAAGTCTTTTTAGCTCAATCACTTTGTTGTATGAGAAATTTTTTTTTGTAAACCATAAGAATGGACTATCTGTTTCATTTTAATCTAGGGAGACATGTCTTGCCATCATGTCGACCTTGCCACTTGTTGTGTTTCGAGGTACTAAACTTTCCCGCATAACTCCAAATTATCGTTGAATTTTGAGTTTAATTTCACCTTAATTAATGGTTTCGGATTATAACGTAGGTATTTGACTGTGAAGTTGTGTATGGTTGATCTTCAAGCTTTTAGATTTTCTTATATTAGTTTTGTTGATAGGAACGAGGTCAGGACTGTTGGATCCTTTCACGTGTCTTGTGAGTTCGATTGTTTTGTTTTAACTACTTAAATTTAATGTTGTTAATTTGCATTTTGTAGTCAATCTACTGAGCTTCTATTTACTTATGTTAAACTATGGTTTACTGTATGTGTCTCTATATTGATTATTGGGCATGCCCTCAGTTTATGTAAAATGACATTTCTTCATAATGGTCCTATATTGAAACTCACCCCCAACTCCCGCTTTGATCCTCCACCTACTTCTCATCTTAACTATTGTGTTAAATCCAATGTTACTTGGATCGTGGATAGTGTTGTGTAATACCCCGTGCTTTTATTGATATTTATTTATGGAATTCATTAAATTAAATGTGAATTAATTGGGAATTAATTCGGGTAAAATACTAACGAGATGTGAGTTGGTATTTGATTATAATGTGTATATATGGCAATATATGAATATTGAAAATATTGAAGTTGTCGCGAGACTGAAATACGGCAATTTGGGAAATTTAGTTGGGATGCATGGGCCAGTTGCGTCAGGAATGTAATATTTGAATTTTAAAAGTGAATTTTATTTTTATCAACCAAATGGTCATTTTGAGTGAGCCAACGTGTCCGGAAGGGTCGAAATAGTCAGAAAATACTAGTCAGGGGTTTAGTTTGGGTCCCGGGGCATTTTTGGGCCATACCGGCAACTTAAAAGGGTATTTTAGTAATTTTGAAATTTGGGGAAATATAACCAACGAATTTTGGGAATTAAATATGGGATAATTAATAACCCACTAAGACATTACCAGCACTTAACTGATTAGAGGGCTATGGGAGTTATAGGAGAACTTAGAAAAAGTCCCAAAGAGAAAACCATAACCTCCCTCTTCAACCTTCAACCTTGGGAGAAATGGTAGAGAAAGAGAGAGCAACATTAAACATTCAACATCAAATTCAGAGAACAATCCGAGGCAAGTGGTTTAAATATATTAATTTCAAGCGAATGCTTCTTCCATGCGTAAAAATTTATATAATTTCATTGTATTGGGAGATTTATAAAAAACCATGAAATTGGAGTTAGAAATTCAAGTTTTGATATAGGGATTGCATGTAGAATTGTTATTGGGTGATTATACTAAAAGAATTATGACTTTTTATGATGCAAGAACAGATTTATTAAGGGAAATTGAAGACTTTAAAATTCTAGGGTTCATACTCATAAGGTTTGGGAAAATTGGGGATTCATGATAATTTTGTGTGATTTAGGAAGATTGGAACCCCAATAATATGTTAAAATACGATCTATGAAAGTGTAGTGACGATTAGAAACCTTAAAATTCTATTGGGAAGATTTTTAGATGAGTCTAGAGGTGAAGAAAACTTGGAAAAACGAAGTAGGAAAATCTGGGCTCGAAACTGCCATCTCGTTAGAAGACCTGCCCAGGTCGTTCGAACGAGCTCGTTCGAACGAGCTTCTAACGAGGTGACAGTTTACCTTCTAATGAGTTTGAAGATCGTTCGATGCCTTTCGTTCGAACGAACTCTCGTTCGAACGTGGTTTCTAACGAGTTGACAGAATGGCCTTTTTGGCCTGAATTGATTTCTAGTGTTCCGTATCCTTGTTTAATTGATGAGATAACCTTACCATGTTAACTAATTAGTATAGTGGAGAGATTTGGGATATATTGAGGAGTAATAATATAGAATAGTGTCTCAAACCGAATGATATTTGTGGATTAGGACGCGAGTGACTAATCACGATGCGAGGATAATTGATGACCTAAATACATATAAACTGGGGACATATGATTTGTGTAATACTAAAAGATGGTATAAGAACAATAAGTATACCACTACTAAAAAGATGGTAATTTCTAAAATGTGTGCATGCTTAGTATATATGATTTTATGTGTATGACATACCTACCATACTTGCTATCACGGGAGGTTTGCGTTAGTTTAGGGCCATCTAATCTTTGTGTGCCTACGGGGGGGATTTGGATGGGTACCTCGAGGACATAGGTCAGATAAGGACTTATTGTGATGTTAATAAGTCTGCTGATCATGGGAGCGTAGGTATGTGCGTGACCCATGTGATGTGAACTATGTTCACCTCCATCATTTGTGATTTGCTATTATCTGAGAACAATTCCTGAGAGATTCGAAATGCATAATCCTTATGTACGTGATGTACCAGGATGGGATAGCAGAGTATGTGTGCACCGCAGCTTAGTCTCGGGGTGCTTGTTTTGTATATTTATGACGTGAATAATATACGATTAAATGAAAAGAATTGTCATGTTTAAATTGTGAAGTGTAATTATCGTAATGATCGCTAAAGATAAAAAGGGATAACCTGTAGTGAATTGCATTGCTAATAA
Organism: Sambucus nigra; assembly: GCA_949130495.1. Taxonomy (NCBI): domain Eukaryota; kingdom Viridiplantae; phylum Streptophyta; class Magnoliopsida; order Dipsacales; family Adoxaceae; genus Sambucus; species Sambucus nigra. Next base: position 58,873,651 of record OX422219.1, read on the forward strand.
GTGAGGATCCGAGAATTTGAATAAAACTCCCTATTTAATTGATGAAGTTGGAATTAAAGCACGAATCGAGTAGAAAGGTTAGAATTCATTTTGGTCTAGATAGATATGAGGATCACTTGAATGGGTACGATACGTTAGGAGTGCACAATTAGTAGATAGGTGAGTATTTCATGCGAGAGCACGTCCTAACATGTATTTTGCATTCATTGTTTTAATGTTATTAAATCACTTGTTGTTTTTAAAATATTCTCCACATTGGGCTCTGACCCGTTTGCTTTCAAATCTATTTTTGTAAAAACCTCTTTAGGTGCCCAGCCACAAGGACACTATGCATAGGAATTCTATTCAGGTGACGAGCTGTAGTTGTTGTGGAAGTTACAGGGCCTTGACAGTAGATGCCTCCTTTTCTAGTCTTGACTCCACGTTCAATTTATCTGTTGTTGGGCATGGTGCCCCATTTCCTTAGAGACATTTTATATTTCAGTTATTCAGATTTTGATATGTAATTTATTCAGGATGCAGACTGTTTTACTTATTTCACTATTGGGATTGTTGTGAGGAGTATTTCCTCCAGATTCATTATTATTTGTTGGTTACTCTATTGAGACTTTATTGTGGATGGTTATGTTATGCTTTTATAATTCATTTATTGCATGTTAATCAGATTTAACTTAAAATTTGACAACTCACTTTTTAAATACTAGGTGGTTAGTAATTATTAAAATGTTTTCGACGGTGATGCTATTAACTGAACCAACTTGACATTTTGTATTAATTTAATAAAGGAGTAGCTACCCGGTATTTAATTAGTCGGGGTGTCATAGGTGGTATCAGAGCATCAGGTTCTAGTGTCCTTAGGATCTGTACGGCTTATTATGTTTCCGCTGAGCTTTCTTTGATGTAGAGCCCTATATTTTAGGACTGTTGTATTCCTTTATGTATGCTTCGCTCTTCAGCTATTTTAAGTTTATAACTGCGAACTTATAGACTTTACTCTTATTTTAGATGCCTGAGCGACGTGCGTAACGGGTTCCTAGGAATGCACAACCAGAGCCACAGCCTGCACCAGTACAGGGCACCATGAATGTCGCCGAGGTTGCAGCTATTGTAGCCCAAGCGGTAAATGCCGCCCTAACCGTTGTACAGCAGGCACCACCCTAGGCGCCGGTAGCCACGCCAGTCCAGGCACATGCATTCCCATCTTCTTGGGAACGAGTTCGAGATGCTTTTCAGAAAGCACACCCTCCGGAGTTTGCAGGTAGCTCCGATGTTGTGGTATCCAGTCAGTGGAGGAAAGATATTCAGGGGCACTTGAGGATGTATGAGTGCACCGATGTTCAGAAGAAGATACTAGCTACTTTCAAGCAAGTGGGATATGCATTACAGTGGTGGGAGTCCATTACCACCGCAGAGGAGAGAGATACTCTCACTATACAGGAGTTTGGGGTGCGGTTCGACCTCAAATATTTTCCGTCAGCTGTTCACACGGAGATGAGGAGGAAACTGATGAACCTCAAGCAAGAGGGAAAGACTGTGGCCGAGTATGAGGCAGAATTCACTAATTTACTGAACATTGTTCCGGATGAAATACCGACTGAGGCGAAGAAGATTTAGAAATTCACAGATGGATTGACTTGGAGGATCCGTCAGCATTTGTTGGGGAATCTCTCGTTGGCCACTTATTCCGATGTGGTTAACGTTGCACTGCTACACTGCCAGGATCATCGCTTTCACATGACTGAGAGTAAGAGATCAGGAGAGTCCAGCCATCAGGGCAGGACTGGGGGAAATGGTGCCAGTGGGGCACAATCTGCTCAGGGACAGTATAGGCAGGGTGACCAGGGTTCCTAGGGGGATTCTAAGAGGTTCAGATCGGGGAATTTTAGAAACGGATAGGGAGGTTTCAGGCAGGGCCATCAGGGTCCGAACGGCCATCAGGGCTAGCAGGGTCAAAATGGTAGCAGCAGCAGTTTCAGTAGGGCCAGCATAGCCAGGGGAGGAATGGTAACGGCCACCAGGGCCGAGGGAAGTAGGGACAACGAGGGGGACACTTCCCGGGGAGGTGTTATGTTTGTGTAAAGACTGGCCATAAATGCCAGGATTGTCCTGATAAGGGCCGGGCCCCACAGCAGCAGTAGCAGGGTGCTCGGCAGGAGCCACAGAGGCTTATGTTTCCCGCCATCCTCCCAGCACCGCCACAGATGGCAGGATTACCACCCATTCCAATGGTCCCAGTTCAGCAGGGACAACTTCAGTATGGGAGAGTGTATCATCTCCAGCATGCCACAGCCCCACAGGATCCACCGATCATTAAGGGTATGTTCTCTATTTAGGGGACTCTGGGGCGCATTTTATTTGACACGGGGGCCACACATTATTTCATTTCCATGAGATTTGCATGCACTATTGGGTTATTAGACACTGCCGAGAGCACGGTTACTTTTGTAGATTCACCGTTGAGTAGGGGTTCCGTGATTTCCCTTATATGTAGAGGTGTGGGTATAGAGATCGGGAGGTTTACTTTACCCGTTAATATGTTAGTGTTAGAGATGACCGGGTATGATGCCATTATTGGTATGGATTGGCTAGTTTCTTATCGAGCCATGATTGACTGTTTTAGTAGGAGTATTATCTTTGCCATTCCCGGGCAGGAGATGTTTTTAGTGGCGATCCCTCGCCCTGAGGGAGGATCGTCCACTCACTTGTACTATATAGAGGAGGAGACCTCTAAGGAAGTGGTAATACCACTTGATTCGATTTCGGTTGTTCGAGAGTTTGCCGATGTATTTCAGATATACCTGGACTACCTCCAAGTAGAGAGATATATTTTGTGATCGATTTGACACCGGGCACTCGGTCTATTGCCCGCGCACCTTACCGTATGGCTCCAGTTAAGATGAGAGAGTTACGGGATCAGATTGAGCAGTTTTTGGGTCAGGAGTTTATCCGGAGGAGTACTTCATCGTGGGGTGACCCTGTGTTATTCGTAAAGAAGAGGGATGGATCGTTGAGGTTGTGTGTGGATTACAAGGTCACGATACGGAATAAGTATCCGTTGCCCAGAATCGATGACTTATTCGACCAGCTGAGAGGAGCTTCTTTCTTCTCAAACATTGATTTGCGATCAGGATACCATCAGTTGCGTATCAGGGAAGAGGACGTCTCAAAGACTTCTTTCTTAACGAGATATGGTTCCTACGAGTTTTGAGTTATGCCTTTTGGCTTGACCAACGCTCCACCTGTGTTTATGGACTTGATGAATAGGGTGTTCAGAGAGTTCCTAGACTAGTTCGTCATTTTCTTCATCGATGACATTCTGGTTTACTCCCAGACAGAGGAGGAGCACGCCGAGCATTTGAGGCAAGTTTTGCAGATGCTACGTCAAAACGATTTGTATGCAAAGTATGAGAAGTGTGGGTTTTGGCTGAAGGAGGTTCAGTTTTTGGGGCATATCATCTCAGACCGGGGGATATCTGTTGATCCGGGGAAGGTATCCGCGGTGAGGGAGTGGGGACAGCCCACGACACCGAGTGAGATCCGTAGTTTCTTGGGCCTAGCAGGATACTACATGAGGTTTATTCGGGGTTTCTCAAAGATAGCGGGTCCTTTGACACATCTGACTCACAAGGGTATGCCATTCATTTAGAGCGATGCCTGTCAGTTGGCATTCGATGAGTTGAAGGATAGGTTAACCTCAGCACCTATGTTAGCATTGCCGAGACTGGGAGTTGAGTATTTAGTCTACACCGATGCGTCCTTACAAGGACTTGGAGGGGTATTGCAGCAGGAGAGTCAGGCCATAGCTTATACTTCCCGTAAGCTTAAGCCTCACGAGAAGAATTACCCCACCCATGACTTGGAGTTAGCGACAGTTGTATTTGCACTTCGGATTTGGAGACACTATCTCCTAGGGGAGAAGTTTCGATTGTTCACGGACCACAAGTTACTACAGTACCTATTCACACAGAATGAGTTGAATATGCGGCAGCGGAGGTGGCTTGAGTTTGTGAAGGATTATCAGTTTGATATCCAATATCACTCGGGGAAGGCTAACATGGTAGCAGACGCGTTGAGCCGTAGGCCAGTAGATGAGGTGGCCGAGGTGTGGAAGGCAAAGTGGAAGGAGTTGGGACACTAGGATACAGTGATCCGATCATTCATGTCTGTTATGACAGTTACACCGCAGATTATCACGAAGGTGATAAAGGCTCAGGCAAATGACTCGTTCTGTCAGGAGCAGATAGTTCGATTACTAGCAGAGGGAGCAGAGTCCTATACCGTTATCTCAGACGGGGGATTACGCTTCAATGGGATACTAGTCGTTCCATAAGGGGAAGACTTGCGATATGAGGCGATGGCACAGTCGCACGACTCATGGTTCGCGGTACACCCCGGTGGGGATAAAATGTACCAAGACATGAGACGTCAGTATTGGTGGAGTTGGATGAAAAGAGATATTGCCGTGTTTGTTTCTAAATGCGCCACTTGTCAGCTGGTAAAAGTGGATCATCAGAGACCGGTAGGACTTCTACAACCATTAAAGGTCCCGATGTGTATGTGGGAGAGCATCTCTATGGATTTTATTATGGGGTTACCTACGTCACAGAGAGGTCACGACTCCATTTGGGTAATTATGGACAGGTTGACCAAAGTTGCTCATTTTCTACCCGTAAGGACAGACTACACTACGGGACAGTATGCCCAGATTTTTATTGCAGAAATAGTGAGACTTCACGGTGTGCCCCTAAATATCGTGTCTGACCGAGACAAGATATTTGTTTCAAGGTTTTGGGAGAGTTTTCAGGAGGCCATGGGCACGGAATTGCGGTTGATTACGGCTTATCACCCGTAGACCGATGGGCAAACCGAGCGTACATTTGAGGCGTTTTACAGTAGACCTTGTCGTTACCTAGCATGTTGGTTAGAGGTGGGGGAAAACAAACTACTTGGGCCGGAAGTGATTCAGGATACTTCGACAAGGATAGAATTGATACGGAGTCGCATTCGGGTAGCTGAGGATCGACAGAAGAGCTATGGTGATGCGAAGAGGTTCTTCAGGGAGTTCAATGTGGCGGACCAGGTTTTACTAAGAGTATCTCCTATGAAGGGGATTATGCATTTTGGGAAGAAGGGGAAAATGGCACCGAGATATGTGGGGCCATTTCCTATCATCGAGCGGATTGGATCTGTTGCATATAGACTTGGGTTACTGGAGCATTTGCATAGGATTCATTATGTGTTTCATATTTCCTCGCTAAGGAAATATCTTAGGGATGATTTGGCTCATTCTCACATTGCTTTGGAGGACATCGACCTCCATCCTGATAGCTCCTACGAGGAGGGGCCGATTGCTATTTTGGACCGTAGCGAGCGGAAACTGCGGTCAAAGATAGTACCTTTGGTACGTGTTTAGTGGCGGCATCATAATGCCGAGGAGTCCACATGGGAGCGCGAGGATGAGATGCGTGAACGTTACCCAGAGTTGTTTTTACCAGGTACTTTCTAGTTCCGAATTTCGGGACAAAATTCTATTATTAGGGGGAAGTATGTAATACCCCGTACTTTTATTAATATTTATTTATGGGATTCATAAATTAAATGTGAATTAATCCGGGTAAAATACTAACTAGATGTGAGCTGGTATTTGATTATAATGTGTATATATGGCAATATATGAATATTGAAAATATTGAAGTTGTCGCTAGACTGAAATACTGTAATTTGGGAAATTTAGTTGGGACGCAAGGGCCAGTCGCGTCAGGAATGTAATATTTGAATTTTAAAAGTGAATTTTATTTTTATCAACCAAATGGTCATTTTGAGTGCGTCAACGTGTCCGGAAGGGTCGAAATAGTCAGAAAACACTAGTCGGGGGTTTAGTTTGTGTCGTGGGGCATTTTTGGGCCATACAGACAACTTAAAAGGGTATTTTAGTAATTTTGAAATTTGGGGAAATATAACCAACGAATTTTGGGAATTAAATATGGGATAATTAATAACCCACTAAGCCATTACCAGCACTTAACTGATTAGAGGGCTACGGGAGTTATAGGAGAAGTTAGAAAAAGTCTCAAAGAGAAAACAATAACCTCTATCTTCAACCTTCAACCTTGGGAGAAATTGTAGAGAAAGAGAGAGCAACCTTCAACATTAAACATCAAATTCAGAGAACAATCCGAGGCAAGTGGTTTAATTATGTTAATTTCAAGCGAATTCTTCTTCCATGCATAGAAATTTATATAATTGCATTGTATTGGGAGATTTATAAAAACCCATGAAATTGGAGTTAGAAATTCAGGTTTTGATATAGGGATTGCATGTAGAATTGTTATTGGGTGATTATAATAAAAGAATTACGACTTTTTATGATGCAAAAACGGATTTAAGAAGGGAAATTGAAGACTTTAAAATTCTAGGGTTCATACTCATAAGGTTTGGGAAAATTGGGGATTGATGATAATTTTGTGTGATTTAGGAAGATTGGAACCCCAATAATATGTTAAAATATGATCTATGAAATTTTAGTGATGATTAGAAACCTTAAAATACTGTTGGGACGATTTTTAGATGAGTTTAGAGGTGAAGAAAACTTGGAAAAACGAAGTAGGAAAATCTGGGCTCGAAACTGCCATCTCGTTAGAAGACCTGCCCAGGTCGTTCAAACGAGCTTCTAACGAGGTGACAATTTTCCTTCTAACGAGTTGGAAGTTTATTCGATGCCTTTCATTCGAACGAACTCTCGTTCGATGCCCTTTCGTTCGAACCACCTCGTTCGAACGAGGTTTCTAACGAGTTGACAGAATGGCCTTTTGGGCTTGAATTGATTTCTAGTGTTCCGTATCCTTGTTTAATTGATGAGATAACCTTACCATGTTAACTAATTAGTATAGTGGAGAGATTTGGGATATATTAAGCAGTAAGAATATAGAATAGTGGCTCGAACCGAATGATATTTGTGGATTAGGACGCGAGTGACTAATCACGATGCGAGGATAATTGATGACCTAAATACATATAAACCGGGGACATATGATTTGTGTAATACTAAAAGCTAGTATAAGAACGAGAAGTATACCACTACTAAAAAGATGGTAATTTCTAAGATGTGTGCATGCTTAGTATATATGATTTTATGTGTATGACATACCTACCATACTTTCTATCACGGGAGGTTTGCGTTCGTTAAGGGCCATCTAATCTTCGTGTGCCTACGGGGGGGATTTGGATTGGTACCTCGAGGACATAGGTGAGAGAAGGACTTAATGTGAAGTTAATAAGTCTGTTGATCATGGGAGCGTAGATATGTGCGTGACCCATGTGATGTGAACTATGTTCACCTCTATTTTTTGTTATTTTCTATTATCTGAGAACGATTCCTGAGAGATTCGAAATGCATAATCCTTATGTACGTCATGTACCGGGATGGGATAGCAGAGTACGTGTGCACCGCAGCTTAGTCTCGGGGTGCTTGTATTGTATATTTATGACGTGAATAATATACGGTTAAATGAAAAGAATTTTCATGTTTAAATTGTGAAGTGTAATTATCGTAATGATCGCTAAAGATAAAAAGGGATAACCTGTAGTGAATTGTATTGCTAATAAGTGAGGATCCGAGAATTTAAATAAAACTCCCTATTTAATTGCTGAAGTTGGTATTAAAGCACGAATCGAGTAGAAAGGTTAGAATTCATTTTGGTCTAGATAGATATGAGTATCACTTGAATGGGTACGATACGTTAGGAGTGCACAATTAGTAGATAGGTGAGTATTTCATGCGAGAGCACGTCCTAACATGTATTTTGCATTCATTGTTTTAATGTTATTAAATCACTTGCTGTTTTTAAAATATTCTCCACGTTCAGGCTCTGACCCGTTTGCTTTCAAATCTATTTTTGTAAAAACCTTTTTAGGTGCCCAGCCACAAGGACACCATGCATAGGAATTCTATTCAGGTGACGAGCTGTAGTTGTTGTGGAAGTTACAAGGCCTTGACAGTAGACGACTCTTTTTCTAGTCTTGACTCCATGTTCAGTTTATCAGTTGTTGGGCATGTCACCCAATTTCCTTAGAGACATTTTATATTTCAGTTATTCAGATTTTGATATGTAATTTATTCAGGATGCAGACTGTTTTACTTATTTCACTATTGGGATTGTTGTGAGGAGTATTTCCTCCAGATTCATTATTATTTGTTGTTTACTCTATTGAGACTTTATTGTGGATGGTTATGTTATGCTTTTATAATTCATTTGTTGCATGTTAATCAGATTTAACTTAAAATTTGACAACTCACTTTTTAAATACTAGGTGGTTAGTAATTATTAAAATGTTTTCGACAGTGATGCTATTAACTGAACCAACTTGACATTTTGTATTAATTTAATAAAGGAGTAGCTACCCGGTATTTAATTAGTCGGGGTTTCACATATTGGTGTATGGTAAGGATACAGATACGTAGTACGTATTGTGCTTGGTACTCGGTGCATTGGGGTATGGTTAACTGAGACACAATTTTGTCTTGCGCTTGACTTGAACTGTTATTTTGGTCATTTGTGTACCATGTAAATTGCATGTGTATTTATAGAGTACATAAAAATGCACATCTACTAATTTTTTATTTATTAAAATACTACACCTAGTATTAGAGTACTAGTTTTTTCATATATCCGTCATCTCGCATCCTACAACAAATTTAAAAACACACGTGTCCTTAAAATATGTCTTCAAACCACGACTTATCTTTTACTTATAAGATAAGTACGAGTAGAAAATTTAATAAAAAAAAATCAAAGCTTTACCCATAAGGTATATCTTGTACCTTATCGGTTTAATTGTTCTTATGCTTTGATTACCTTTATACTCCCTGGTGTGTCATATACTTAGAGTTTCATATCTTAAAGATTTTTTTTATTTGATTAGGTATATCACGTCTTTATGAGTGATAATGTGGTTTGGTGTATCATTCCTTTAATTTAGTCTTAATTGACCTCAGGCTTGATATTATTTATTTGTTTCTGCAGAGTATGTGGTGTTATTTTTACTTCAATATTGAAATTGAAATTTCATATATGTTGATATCATGTTTTTACATTTGGGATATTGTACTTTTAGTCTTTTGATACTTATTTACATTTGCAGCACATTTGCAAAAGTTATTTTGCAAATGTATCGAATGATATATTATCCCTTTTAGTTGTAATTAGTTTAAAGTCATGGCCATTTTGATCTATATCTTTATCTTTTTTCCCCTTGTTTTTTTGTTTGCTAGGCTTGATGTCTACATTCATGACTGAAGGGAAGGTTGCTACATACCTAGTAGGCTATGTTCTCAGCTGATCATATAATGACTTGATTCTAATTTGTGTCTTATAGTAGGTTGTATTTAGTTCCAAGTATCTTTGAAAGCTATGAACAAGATTTTTCAAATGGGCATTTTTCTCTTCAATTGCTATTCATACAACCTTCTATGCTGCGATATTGGCTCGCATCACTGGTATTGAATTAACTGTTATGTTGGTTGTAACAATATATGTATTGAATGTGTCTTGTCTTCAGTTGTTTCTTGTTTAATCTCCCAAAAGTTTTATCCTATTTGGGACTTATTGTGACAACCTTCCTACTAAAATAACAGGTGGCCATACCAATACTCTAATAATCACAGGAATCATAGATGGTCCATTCTCAGCATCACTGCCAATTAAAATAATAGTACGAGATAACCACCAATCATTTTAGAAAACGGACTGTCAAATTTAAAATGTTGGAAATAAAAGAAAAACACTTAGACAATACAATTTGCAAAAACGGTGGATACCAAAAATCAACGGGTAACGGAAAGACAATATAATAAATAATAACCGAATAAGCTGTCGGTTAATAGACCAATACAAATAGTTACTCAGAGTATCACAAATTAATATCACATTATAATAAATGGGTACAATGCTTGGGCAACACGCCCGAATAAATGTACCGAACATAACCAGACTACAAAAGATAGAAGAGTCTAAAATAATTATCCAACAACATGCGCAACTGCTATAGCTCCAAGACAACCGAAAAGGAATGGTCAATACGGGTGTCTATGCGGTAGAGCACCTGAACGGACAAAGAGTTGCATGCAAAACAAAGAGATATAGACGGGTCAGGGCCCGGTTTGATATGATTACCATGTGACTAAAATGCATGACAGTTAAGTGCGTAATTTTGTCGCAATTAACATAATATTTCTCACCTCTCAATTCTAAAATCACAACCTAGCGCAATATCAGTGATGATGCTCAACATTCATATAATCATGGGAGAACTCATCTACAATTACTCAAGGAGTCATCAAATCAATATTTACAACTTTACATGCACAGTTCCTATTTCTTTCTTTAGGATTATATACAAGTGGTAATTCATTTTATTAAATGTTTACGAATTCAATATCTTTTCAAAACTTTCTTTACCAAATTTATTTTCTTTCTTCCATCCAGGGAAAAAATATATATTTAAACCATGTTTTATTAACATAAAAATGCTTTTTTTCATTTCATATCTTCCCATTTTCCTTCTTCCATTCGGAAAATGTATTTAACGTCCCATTTACCTTCTTCCATCCGGGAAATGTATTTAACTTTCCATTTCCTTTCTTCCATCCAGGAAATATAATTCATAGCCATTTCATTATCATAAAATTCTTTAATAGCAATAATTTCCCACGTTATTAGAATAGTTATATATATATATCATATCATATCATATAACGTTTCTAAGACCGCCCGTCCGGGTTTCCCCACTATGCGCCCCCCTAAATGGCTATCATCTTCCAGGGCCTATCACCAAGTCAACCTGGGATCCTAACGAAACGTCGGGAAGTGGCCATATGCCTGCGGGAGAGTCATAACCACACCCAGAATTACCTCACCATCGCAGAAACATACAATAAACGCTCAGATAGCCTAGGACTATATCCACCCTGCATTCATTAGCCGGGGGTTTCACCTCACGCTCGCAACTTCCCTTATGATAGCGATTTCGAGAGGTATGTTCACATAATTTATCAATTATGAAAATAATTTTTACCATTTTGAAATCATTCACTTTTACATTTCAAAACCATTTATTTTCAATGATGAAATACAAATTTTAGAATGTGCATTTCTTATTCTTAAGTTCATAATTTATTTAAGACCTAAGACCTGAAGTGCCAATATCCTCAAACTCGTCTCCAAGAGTCCACAACGATATCCTAAGTCATCAAAGTGAGTCTCTCTCAGTAATGGTCTCCCAAAAGTCCCCACATTATCATTTTATCTTCTATAAATTCTAGGTTAACTTCCTATATCATTCGGACATTAACCTACGTAATCTAACCTTTAGAATGAGCCCAATTAACCCCATACTGACCTAGGATATTTAAATACCCAATACACACCTCTAAAACTCCGCATTACTTCCCAATGGAAGGTCCCTAAACCTTGGACCTAAAAGAAAAGGGGGCTAAAACAAAACTAGAAAAATCTCACAAAAACAGGGCATCCAAATCGATTCTTCCTAGGGCCGAAACGATTCTCCCCTGTTTGCGAATCGATTCACCCAAATGCGAATGGATTCAGTGTGGAAAACTAACAAATTGTCTCATTCCGAATCAATTTGTCCTTAGCCCGAATCGATTCGGTCTCCTAGACCTGTATCCTGCCCCGTAACCGAATCGGTTTGCCTGGGAGCTGAATCGATCCAGCCCTACGAATTTGCCCAATTTGGGCTACGGGTTGTATGAACCCTAAAACCCCAAAATCTCAAATCCTCCATTTTCATCAACATCAACACCAACAACAACAATCTCTACCCAATCATCCATACACATCATCTAACTAATTTATTTTCCTCAAATTAAATTTAAAACAAAGATTTAGGGTGTAAACACCAAAATTAATAAAAACCAATTTATGACTTAAATCTCCAAAAACTAACTAAATATGAAATTTATCACATTAAATAAATATATAGCAAGTAAGAAACTTGCCTCATGTGTGTTGTCTCGGATTCTCCTCCGATAGCAACGATTCCCCCTCTAATCTTCCATTTTTCTCTCTTTTCTCCCAACTCTCTCTTCTCTCTCTCTCTCTCTCTCAATGATTCTAACATAAGATTGAGAAAATAAAATGGTTTGAAAGACTTATACGGGCTTAAATAATAATTCCCCTCATTTAAGTGTTAATACACCATTAAAATGACTCGTAACCACATAATTGAGTCATAACCCGATAAAAGTGCCCGAAACTCAAACATACAACATGGCACTTATTTTGACTATCTCGACTATTCTAAAATGAACTGCACCCCCTATTTTGGCATTCCGAATAAAGTGAACTATTTTTGTGTTCCAAATTCATTTTATTTCATTAATTAGGCTCCAATTTTAATATGAGTCATAATCGTCGTTTTACATATAACAACGCAATAAAACACAACATAATGCTATTTACCTTCTCATAACGGTAAATAGGCAAAACACAGTAAATATTATCCCTTAATATCACGGGAAATAATATTTACTCCGACATTCCCTATTTTATAGAATTAGCCCATCAGGCAAAATAATATAAAATAGTCTCTCAAAATACTAGGTTGTTACATACTCCGTCCCTTAGAAGGGAATTTTGCCTTCAAAATTTAGGCGTACAGTATAACCATAATATGGGTATACTATTTGAAACTATCGTTCTATCATCTATAGCAAACCCCTCAGCAGTGCGGCGTCCTCATTGGACCCGGACTAAGGTCATCACTTTTGATCTTAGTCTACCTTCTTCGTGCTCTAACATAGCACCTCATTGTTCCTCAAGAACTATCGATCCTAACTTCAACAAGGGAAGAAAATGCCTACATAACTCGGCACAATTTATCATTCCTCCCGAATAGCATTATACCCATTATAGGGAATAATCACACTAACTCCTATATCACATAACCCCAACACTATTTAACTTCTATTCGCGTTGGCATAGCCCTAAAAAATACACGGCTCCATGAGCCCTATCATTAAGGAAATATTCCTGGACCACCTAAGTCCAAGGAACGTATGGTCCGCTAGTTCCATCCAACGAACAGGTGAATCACTTAGTCGGCAACATAAGGCCACATTCGGTGCCATACCTTTAGTAAAACGACACGAGTTTATCGTTGGAACTTCAATTCATAAAAGCTACTTCTCCCATCCTTCCTTTAAGTCGAACACAGCCATTCAAGGTATGCCTCTCGACATTTGGTTAACTTTCTCCATTCATTCGTCCACCTTAGGGTGGTAGGATATACCACATTTCCATGCGGTTCCCATTTCTTTCTGGAAACTTTACAAAACCTTGACACGAAAATTTAGTCTCGGTCCAACACTATATTGATAGGAGCCTTAACCGTTCAATAACTCCATCGTAAAGACCTGGGCGTACTCCCCCATAAATAGTCTGCCCACATTGGCCGGAAAAACAACGATTGGGTCAAATGATCAACAATTTTGCTCAAATACTATCATGACCATTTCGGTGCCGATAATTCAATGAGAATGTACAGGGACATACCCTTCCTCGTTCCCGCACTAGTCTCATCACACTAGTAGGTGAAATGATCAATCACGAACATGAATGCTCTCCTAGTTACGCTCATTCTACTTGGCGCATCAGCTACCCCATCCGCATTTCCTTAGCGAAAGGGAATATCCAATTGATTTCCCTTTACAAACTCCAAACACCAACTCTGTCGCCCCAACAATATTTTACAACAGCTGGTTGCTCGTAAAAGACCAACTTTCCGGCCCAGGAAGTCGTGACTCTATTTCCTTAAGGCGAATACTATTGCTACGAACTTTAAATCAAGCGTAGGATAGTAAATCTCACAAGGTTTGAGATTGTGAGATGCATAAATAATGGTTCCATGCCCCAGTATTAATACTTTCCATTCCTGGTAGAGACTCGTTCGTTAAATCCACTCTCAATCTCAATAATACGAGTGCAGGAGTAAAAGTCATCTCATCCTTTGAACTCCCCGACAGTTAGGTTACCAACGTAAGGCTCTATCTAAGAGAGGCCTCATCTCCTTTGTCCTAACATTCCGAATCGATCGAGATCCTAAACGTCTTGTTTTTAGGAACCTATTCCCTCTTAGAGTTAACCCACAACATACTCGTGGTCAACCCCCTATAGTCCTCCCTAAAACAATGTCACATGCCCAAAAGGTCTTACGTCTTAATAATCCTAAAGTCAATCTATATCCTAATCAAACCGTAATAAATATTATTCTAATCATATACCTAGTGTCCAAGACCATTCCCAACTTTTGACATTCGCTCGGTTTCGTGTGTGGGACGTCACACAAAAGAGAAATCCAAACAAGGGATCCTACCGTTACACTACTACTTCGCATCATCGGTTATCAAGATATAACGGACTAGGACACATGATCGGGACCGCTAAAATTCTAACCCCTAACCCTACAAATGCATTTCTACTTCCGTGTCTTACCATTTCAATTAATTGAAAATTTAACTAATAAGATGTTTACTTTCTAAAAAGTCTTACAAATACCTTATCCCAATATATGTACATATCCTTTTTAAGTGGCATTCTCATCAAGGCGTAACCATAAGTCTCAATTCGACTTACATATCTAGGTCTCCCTCGCATCGACCAGAGGAGAGAACCATTCACAGTGATTCTATATCGCACTTTACTAGCCCTTGAATCACTACATCACGTGGTTAACGGCTAAACCTTCCAACCCAGCATTCAAACAATTAAAAGAAAGAAGAAAGAAAAAGAAAAGAAAAGAAAATGCAACGTCTCTCCACTCCCAATGTCATTACGGTTCATGCGTGGAGCATCTCGCAAAGCGAAATTCAAAAAGGGAACCCTTCCTATACATTACTACTTAACCTTGTTGGTCGTGGAGATAAGGTGACAACATACATGAAAAATGAATGAAATAAAATAAAAAGAAAATCCTTACATACCTTCAACCATCCCTATAAAGTCCCAATCCTGCATCCAGGTGAGACATTATTGAACAACTAGTTCCTTTCTAGAACTACAATTACGATAGCCTCGCAATTTATTCACTTTCTATCGCTCCAACCAAACGAAGAAAATTTCCACTCGTATAATACATATAATACGAGTAGCACATACAACACATATACTGTTAAAATATCATCACTCACCTTACAATGAGTGAAGGAAAAACATAGAACTTCCCCTTCATGAAAGTCATATTGATACATTTTATATAATAACATCGATACTACCACAAGCTCGATTTACACACCTGAATCTAGGGATAATAAATTGCTACGCTATATAGCTATTCCAAATTGTCCACCCTCAACCACGGTGGAATTCTCGCCAACATTCTTGCCAATTTATTTGTCCACTTTCAATGGTTATCAGACATCCTATTCTAGTTTTATCTGAACCAACTACCTCCGTTAATGCCCCGACTAGGCATCCTATTCTTATGCTTGTTTTCCCTTCAACAAGGTCAAAATGCGTGGTTCTACATTCCATGTCAAAATCGTTTCTCCATCTCTAGCCACCCTGGCAATTACCCTCATAGTTCCCTTAACTTACTCAATAAAAGAGAACATGCTACCGGCCTTCCCTGTCTTAGTTCAATGAATCTTTCCTAGGTGGATGTCCACCAATGGGGTTTCATGAACACTACTCCTTCGAAAGTGTTAACAATACTTGCTCGTGAGCCTATCATTCCACTAAAGGGCTCGTTCTTCCTTATACCTACCTTATTTCGGTGCACGATTTCCTTGACCGTACCACTATTTGTTCACGATCGACCTCTCACCGAACCTCGAGTGAATACTTGAGAATCTACCTTCTCATCATCCTTCTTATCCCAGAGAAACTCGCTGTTGAAAATATCTAATGGGTTTCTCTATGGGTAAAACTTCCCAGTCAACCAAAATACGGCGAGTAACATTCCTTCCATTTCGACATTACTCCTATAGGTGAAAGATTTTCCCCAATCTTTCGCACCTGGGCACTTCTGTTCCCCTCTTTAGGCCAAAACTCATGGGCCATATACTTCCTCTAATTGACTTAACTTCAACACTTGGTCCTTTCCAAGAGTCCTTTCAACTTCGAACTAACATCGCTTGGAGTCCCAAGCTTAGTACCACTCTCTACTTCTAGCGGTACATGAAAACTATATTTATTGCACTTAGTAGTTGTGGGAGCAATTTTGGATAATGCTACGAAGGGAGAGACCTCCAAAACGGCCCTCATCCCCGACTAGAGCTTACAGTTCTTAGTTATCCCCTCTTCTGACGCCTTCAAAACGACCTTCCCTGACGCCCTTCATTAGTTGACACACGGATCTCAAATGAGCGTGCAAAAGATTTTATAAGTTCCTACCATACGGCAGGAGAGCGAAACCTCATGAGAGGAAATTAACGTCCTTAATTCTAAGCCACTATATCAAACCAAAAGTAACGCAAAAAGCATAGTATGTCCGCATAGATTCCTAAGGACTCTAGAACCTGATGCTTTGATGCCATTTGTTACAACCTGCCTACCAAAATAACAGGTGGCCAACCCAATACTCTAATAATCACAGGAATCATAGATGGTCCATTCTCAGCATCACTATTGATTAAAATAATAGTACAAGATAACCACCAATCATTTTATAAAACGGACCGTCAAATTTAAAATTTTGGAAATAAAAGAAAAACACATAGACAATCCAATTTGCAAAAACGATGGATACCAAAAATCAACGGGTAACGGAAAGACAATATAATAAATAATAACCGAATAAGCTGTCGGTTAACAGACCAATACAAATAGTTACTTAGAGTATTACAAATTAATATCACATTATAATAAATGAGTACAATACTTGGGTAACATGCCCGGATAAATGTACTGAACAAAACTAGACTACAAAAGATAGAAGCGTCTAAAATAATTATCCTACAACATCCGGAACTGCAATAGCCCCAAGACAACCGGAAAGGAATGGTCAATACGGGTGTCTATGCGGTAGAGCACCTGAACGGACAAAGAGTTGCATGCAAAATAAAGAGATATAGACGGGTCAGGGCCCGGTTTGATATGATTACCATGTGACTAAAATGCATGACAGTTAAGTGCGTAATTCTGTCACAATTAACATAATATTTCTCACCTCTCAATTCTAAAAGCACAACCTAGCGCAATATCAATGATGATGATCAACATTCATATAAGCATGGGAGGACTCATCTACAATTACTCAAGGATTCATCAAATCAATATTTACAACTCTACATTCACAGTTCCTATTTCTTTCTTTAGGAATATGTATAAGTGGTAATTCATTTTATCAAATGTTTACCAATTCAATATCTTTTCAAAACTTTCTTTACCAAATTTATTTTCTTTCTTCCATCCAGGAAAAAAATATATATTTAAAGCAAGTTTTATTAACATAAAAATGCTTTTCTTTCATTTCATATCTTCCCATTTTCCTTCTTCCATTCGGAAAATGTATTTAACATCCCATTTCCCTTCTTCCATACGGGAAATGTATTTAACTTTCCATTTCCATTCTTCCATCAAGGAAATATAATTTAAAACCATTTCATTATCATAAAATTATTTAATAACAATATTGTCCCATATTATTAGAATAGTTATATATATCATATCATATAACGTTTCTAAGATCGCCCGTCCGGGTTTCCCCACTGTGTGCGCTCCTAAATGGCTATCATCTTCCAGGGCCTATCACCAAGACAACCTGGGATCCTAACGAAACGTCGGGAAGCGGCCATATGTCTGCGGGAGAGTCATAACCACACCCAAAATTACCTCCCCATCGCAGAAACATACAATAAATGCTCATATATCCTAGGACTATATCCACCCTGCATTCATTAGCCGGGGGCTTCACCTCATGCTCGCAACTTCCCATATGATAGCGATTTAGAGAGGTGTGTTCACATAATTTATCAATTATGAAAATCATTTTTCCCATTTTGAAATCATTCACTTTTGCATTTCAAAACCATTTATTTGCAATGATGAAATACCAATTTTATAATGTGCATTTCTTATTCTTAAGGTCATAATTTATTTAAGACCTAAGACCCGAAGTGCCAATATCCTCAAACTCGTCTCCAAGAGTCGACAACGATATCCTAAGTCATCAAAGTGAGTCTCCCTTACTAATGGTCTCCCAAGAGTCCCCACATTATCATTTTATCTTCTATAAATTTTAGGTTAACTTCCTATATCATTCAGACATTAACCTACGCAATCTAACCTTTAGAATGAGACCAATTAACCCCATACTGACCTAGGATATTTAACTACCCAATACACACCTCTAAAACTCCGCATTACTTCCCAAAGGAAGGCCCCTAAACCTTGGACCTAAAAGAAAAGGGGGCTAAAACAAAAGTAGAAAAATCTCATAAAAACTTGGCATCCGAATCGATTCGCCCCAGGGCCGAATCGATTCGCCCCAAGTTGTGAATCGATTCGGTGAGGAAAACCAACAAATTGTCTCATTCCGAATCAATTCGGCCTTAACCCGAATCGATTCGATCTCCCAGACTTGTATCCCGCCCCCTAACCGAATCGGTTCGCCTGGGATTCGAATCGATTCTGGGATCCGAATTTGTCCAATTTGGGCTACGGGTTGTATAAACCCTAAAACCCCAAAATCTCAAATCCCCCATTTTCATCAACATCAACAACAACAATCTCAACCCAATCATCCCTACACATCATCTAACTAATTTATTTTCCTCAAATCAAATTTAAAATAAAGTTTTCGGGTCTAAATAGCAAAATTAATAAAAACCCATTTATGGTTTAAATCTCCAAAAACTAACTATACATGCAATTTATCACATTAAATCAATATCTAGCAAGTAAGAAACTTGCCTCAAGTGTGTAGTCTCGGATTCTCCTCCGATAGCAACGATTCCAGCTCTAATCTTCCATTTTATTTCTCTTTTCTCCCAACTCACTCTTCTCTCACTCTCTCTCTGAAGGCTTATAATATAAGATTGAGAAAATAAAAGGGTTTGAAAGACTGCTACGGGACTTAAACATTAATTCCCCTCATTTAAGTGTTAATACACCATTAAAATGACTCGTAACCACATAATTGAGTCATAACCCGATAAAAGTGCCCGAAACTAAAAATTACAACATGGCACTTATTTTGACTATCTCGACTATTCTAAAACCAACCGCACCCCTAATTTTGGCATTCAAAATAACGTAAACCATTTTTGTGTTCCAAATTCATTTTATTTCATTAATTAGGCTCTAATTTTAATATGACTTATAACCGTCGTTTTATATATTACGACGCAATAAAACACAACATAATGCTATTTACCTTCTCATAATGGTAAATAGGCAAAATACGGTAAATATTATCCCTTAATATCACGGGAAATAATATTTACTCTCACATTTCCTATTTTATAGAATTAGCCCATCAGGCAAAATAATATAAAATAGTCTCTCAAAAGACTGGGTTGTTTCATACTCCCTCCCTTAGAAGGGAATTTTGCCCTCAAAATTTAGGTGTAGAGTATAACCATAATAAGGGTATACTATTTGAAACTATCATTCTGTCATCTATAGCAAACCCCTCGGCAGTGCGGCATCCTCATTGGACTCAGAGTAAGGTCATCACTTTTGATCTTAGTCTACCTTCTTCGTGCTCTAACATAGCACCTAATTGTTCCTGAAGAACTATCGATCCTAACTTCAACAAGGGAAGAAAATGCCTACATAACTCGGCACAATTTATCATTCCTCCCGAATAGCATTATACCCATTCTAGGGAATAATCACACTAACTCCTATATCACATAACCCTAACACTATTTAACTTCTATTCACATTAGCATAGCCCTCCAAAGTACACGGCTCCATGAGCCCTATCATTAAGGAAATATTACTGGACCACCCAAGTCCAAGGAACGTATGGTCCACTAGTTCCATCCAACGAACAGGTGAATCACTTAGTCGGCAACAGAAGGCCACAGACGGTGCCATACCTTTAGTAAAACGGCACGAGTTTATCGTAGGAACTTTGCTTCATAAAAGCTAGTGCTCCCATCCTTCCTTTAAGTCGAACACACCCATTCAAGGTATAGCTTCCGACATTTGGTTAACTTTATCCATTAATTTGTCCACCTTACGGTGGTAGGATATACCCCATTTCCATTCGGTTCCCATTTCTTTCTGGAAACTTTACCAAACATTAACACGAAAATCTAGTCTCGGTCCAACAGTAAATTGATAGGAGCCTTATACCGTTACATAACTCCATCGCAAAGAGGTGGGCATACTCCCCAATAAATAGTCTGCCACATTGGCCGAAAAAATAGAGATTGGGTCAAACGATCAACAATTTTGCTCAAATAGGATCATGACCATTTCGGTGCCGATAATTCAACGAGAATGTCCACGGACATACACTTCCTCGTTACCCCACTAGTCTCTTCACACTAGTAGGTGAAATGATCAATCGTGAACATGAATGCTCTCCTAGTTACGCTCGTTCTACTTGGTGCATCAGCTACCCCATTTGTATTTCCTTAGAGAAAGGGAATATCCAATTGATAGCCCTTTACGAACTCCAAACACCAACTCTGTCTCCCCAAAAATATATTGAAAGAGCTTGTTGCTCGTAAAAGATAAACTTTCGACCCTAGGAAATAGTGCCTCTATTTCCTTAAGGCGAATACTACCACTACGAACTTTAAATCAAGCATAGGATAATAAATTTCAAGAGGTTTGAGATCGTGAGATGCATAAACAATGGGTCCATACTCCAGTATTAATACTTCCCGTTCCTGGTAGAGTCTCGTTCGTTAAATCCACTCTCGATCTCAACAATATGAGTGCAGGAGTAAAAGTCTGCTCACCCTTTTAACTCCCTGACAGTTAGGTTACCAACGTAACTCTCTATCTAAGAGAGGCCTCATATCCTTTGGCCTAACATTCCGAATCGCTCGAGATCCTAAACATCTTATTTTTAAGGACCTATTCCCTCTTAGAGTTAACCCACTACCTACTCTTGGTCAACCCCCTATAGTCCTCCCTAAAACAACGTAACATGCCCGAAAGGCCTTACGTCTTAATAATCCTAAAGTCAATCTATATCCTAATGAAACCGTAATAAATATTATACTAATCATATACCCAGTGTCCAAAACCTTTCCCAACTTTCGACATTCACTCGGTTTCGTGCGTGGGACGTCTCGCAAAAGCGAAATCCAAACAAGGAACCCTCCCATTACACTACTACGTCGCATCGTCGGTCATCGAGATATAACGACCTAGGACATATGATCGGGACTGCTAAAATTCTAACTCGTAACCCTACCAATGCATTTCTACTTCTGCGTCTTACCATTTCAATTAATTGAAAATTTAACTAATCAGACGTTTACTTTCTGTAAATTCTTACAAATACTTTATCCCAATATATACACATATCCTTTTTAAATGGCCTTCTCATCAATGTGTAACCATAAGTCTCAATTCGACTTTCATATCTAGGTCTCCCTCACATCGACCAGAGGAGAGAACCATTCACAGCGATTCTATATCGCACTTTACTAACCCTTGAATCACTCAATCATGTGGTTCACGACTAAACCTTCCAACATAGCATTCCAACAACGAAAAGAAAGAAGAAAGAAAATAAAAAGAAAATAAAATGCAACGTCTCTCCACTCCCAACGTCGTTAAGGTTCATGCGTGGAGCGTCTCACAAAGCGAAATTCAAACTAGGAACCCCTCTTATACATTACTACTTAACTTTGTTGGTCGTGGAGATAAGGTGACAGCATACATGCAAAATGAATGAAATAAAATAAAAAGGAAATCCTTATATACCTTCAACCATCCCTATAAAGTCCCAATCCTGTATCCAGGTCAGACATTATAGAACAACTAGTTCCTTTATGGAACTACAATTACAATAGCCTCGCAATTTATTCGCTTGCTATCGCTCCAACCAAACCAAGAATATTTCCACTCCTATAACACATATAATACGAGTAGCACATACCACACATATACTTTTAAAATATCATCACTCGCCTTACAATGAGTGAAGGTAAAATATACAACTTCCCCATCATGGAAGTCATATAGATACATTCTATATAATAACATCGATACTACCACAAGCTCGATTTACACACCTGAATCTAGGGATAATAAATTGCTATGCTATATAGCTATTCCAAATTGTCCACCCTCAACCACGGTGGAATTCTCGCCAACATTCTTGCCAATTTCTTTGGCCACTTTCAATGGTTATCAGACATCGTATTCTAGTTTTATCTGAACCAACTACCACCGTTAATGCCCCGACTAGGCATCATATTCTTATCTTTGATTTCCCTTCAACAAGGTCAAAATGCGTGGTTATATATTCCATGTCAAAATCGTTTCTCCATCTCTAGCCACCCTGGCAATTACCCTCGTAGTTCCTTTAACTTCCTCAATAAAAGAGAACATGCTACCGGCCTTCCCTGTCTTAGTTCAATGAATCTTTCTCGGGTGGATGTCCACCAATGGGGTTTCATGAACACTACTCCTTCGAAAGTGTTAACAACACTTGCTCATGAGCCTATCATTCCACTGAAGGGCTCATTTTTCCTTATACCTACCTTATTTCGAAGCACGATTTCCTTGATCGTATAACTATTTGTTCACGGTTGACCTCTCACCGATCCTCGAGTGAATACTTGAGAATCTACCGTCTCATCATCCTTGTTATCCCAGATAAAGTTGCTATTGAAAATATCTAACGGGTTTCTCTACAAGTAAAACATCCCACTTCACTAAAATACAGTGACTAACATTCCTGCCATTTCAACTTTACTCCTATGGGTGAAAGATTTTCCCTAATCTTTCGCACCTGGGCACTTCTGTACCCCTCTTTAGGCCAAATCTCATGGGACTTATACTTCCTCTAATTGACTTAACTTCAACACTTAGTCCTTGTCATGGGCCCTCTCAACTTCTAACTAACATCGCTTGGAGTCCTAAGCTTAGTACCACTCTCTACTTCTAGCGGTACATGAAAACTATATCTACTCCACTTAGTAGTCATGGTAGCAATCTAAGATAATCCTACAAAGGGAGAGACCTCTAAATCGGCCCTCATCCCCAACTAGAGCTTACAGTTCTTAGTAATCCCCTCTCCTGACGCCTTCAGAACGACCTTCCCTGATGCCCTTCATTAGTTGACATACGGATCTCAAATGAGCATGCAAAAGATTTTCTAAGTTCCTACCGTACGACAGGAGGTCAAAACCTCACGAGAGGAAATCAACATCCTTATTCCTTAGGATCTATCTCAAACCAAAAGTAATGCTGAAAGCGTAGTACATCCGCACAGATTCCTAAGAACTCTGATGCTCTGATACCATCTGTGACAACCCGCCTACTAAAATAATAGGTGGCCAACCCAATACTCTAATAATCACATGAATCATAGATGGTCCATTCTCAGCATCACTGTCGATTAAAATAATAGTACGAGATAACCACCAACAATTTTAGAAAATGGACTGTCAAATTTAAAATTTTGGAAATAAAAGAAAAACACTTAGATAATCAAATTTGCAAAAATGTGGGATACCAAAAATCATCGGGTAACGAAAAGACTATAATTAATAATAACCGAATAAGTTGTCGGTTAACAAACCAATACAAATAGTTAATCAGAGTATTACAATTTAATATCACATTATACTAAATGAGTACAATGCTTGGGCAACACACCCAAATAAATGTACTGAACATAACTAGAGTACAAAAGATAGAAGCATCTAAAACAATTACCCTACAACATCCGCACCTGCTATAGCTTCAAGACAACTGAAAAGGAATGGTCAATATGGGTGTCCTTGCAGTAGAGAACCTGAACGAACAAAGAGTTGCTTGCAAAACAAAGAGATATAGACGGGTCAGGGCCCGATTTGATATGATTACCATGTGACTAAAATGCATGACAGTTAAGTGCGTAATTCTGTCACAATTAACATAATATTTCTCACCTCTCAATTCTAAAAGCAGAACCTAGCGCAATATCAAAGATGATGCTCAACATTCATATAATCATTGGAGATCTCATCTACAATTACTCAAGGAGTCATCAAATCAATATTTACAACTCTACATGCACAGTTCCTATTTCTTTCTTTAGGAATATATATAAGTGGTAATTCATTTAATCAAATGTTTACCAATTCAATATCTATTCAAAACTTTCTTTACAAAATTTATTTTCTTTCTTCCATCCGGGAAAAAAATATATATCTAAACCAAGTTTTATTAACATAAAATGCTTTTCTTTAATTTCATATCTTCCCATTTTCCTTCTTCCATTCGGAAAATGTATTTAACGTCCCATTTCCCTTCTTCCATCCGGGAAATGTATTTAACTTTCCGTTTCCTTTCTTCCACCCAGGAAATGTAATTTAAAGCCGTTTCATTATCATAAAATTCTTTAATAACAATAATGTCCCACATTATATATATATATATATATATATATATATATATATATATATCATATCATATAACTTTCTAAGACCGCCCGTCCGGGTTTCCCCACTGTGCGTGCCCCTAAATGGCTATCATCTTCTAGGGCCTATCACCAAGACAACCTGAGATCCTAACGAAATGTCGGGAAGCAACCATATGCCTACGGGAGAGTCATCACCACACCTAGAATTACCTCACCATCGCAGAAACATATAATAAACGCTCATATGGCCTAGGACTATATCCTC
This sequence comes from Sambucus nigra, assembly GCA_949130495.1. Classification (NCBI taxonomy): domain Eukaryota; kingdom Viridiplantae; phylum Streptophyta; class Magnoliopsida; order Dipsacales; family Adoxaceae; genus Sambucus; species Sambucus nigra. The sequence goes on from OX422219.1 coordinate 58,898,477, forward strand.
CCTGCAGTCATTAGCCAAGTGGCTTCACCTCACGAGCACAACTTCCCTTATAATAGCGATTTAGAGACGTCTGTTCACATAATTTATCAATTAGGAAAATCGTTTTTCCCATTTTGAAATCATTAACTTTTACATTTCATAATCATTTATTTTCAATGATGAAATACCAATTTTAGAATGTGCATTTCTTATTCTGAAGGTCGTAATTTATGTAAGACCTAAGCCCCAAAGTGACAATATCCTCAAACTCGTCTCCAAGAATCCACAACGATATCCTAAGTCATCAACGTGAGTCTCCCTCAGTAATGGTCTCCCAAAAGTCCCCACATTATCATTTTATCTTCTATAAATTTTAGATTAACTTCCTACATCATTAGGACGTTAACCAACATAATCTAACCTTTAGAATGAGCCCAATTAACCCCATACTGACCTAGGATATTTAACTACCCAATTCACACCTCTAAAACTCCGCATTACTTCCCAAAGTAAGGTCCCTAAACCTTGGACCTAAAAGAAAAAGGGGCTAAAACAAAACTAGAAAAATCTCACAAAAATAGGGCATCTAAATCGATTCGCCCTAGGGCCGAATCGATTCACCCCTGGTCACGAATCGATTCGCCTAAATGTAGATCGATTCGGTGAGTAAAACCAACAAACTGTCTCAGCTCGAATCGATTCGGCCTTATCCCGAATTGATTCGGTCTTCCAGACCTGTATCCTGCCCCCTATCCAAATCGATTCTCTTGGGAGTCGAATCGATTCGCTTGGGAGACGAATCGATTCGGCCCTACAAATTTGCCCAATTTGGGCTACGGGTTGTATGAACCCTAAAACCCCAAAATCTCAAATCCTCCATTTTCATCAACATCAACAACAACAATCTCTACCCAATCATCCCTACACATCATCTAACTAATTTATTTTCATCAAATCAAATTTAAAACAAAGAATTAGCGTCTAAACACCAAAATTAATAAAAACCCATTTATGGTTTAAATCTCCAAGAACTAACTATACATGCAATTTATCACATTAAATCAATATCTAGCAAGTAAGAAACTTTCCTCAAGTGTGTAGTCTCGGATTCTCCTTCGGTAGCAACAATTCCAGCTCCAATCTTCCATTTTTCTCTCTTTTCTCCCAACTCTCTCTTCTCTCTCCCTCTCTCTCTCTCAAGGCTTATAACATAAGATTGAGAAAATAAAAGGGTTTGAAAGACTTATATGGGTCTTAAACATTAATTTCCCTCATTTAAGTTTTAATACACCATTAAAGTGACTCGTAACCACATAATTGAGTCATAACCCGATAAAAGTGCCCGAAACTCAAAAATACAACATGGAACTTATTTTGACTATCTCGACTATTCTAAAACCAACCTCACCTCTTATTTTGGCATTCGGAATAACGTGAACTATTTTTGTGTTCCAAATTCATTTTATTTCATTAATTAGGCTCCAATTTTAATATGAGTCATAACCGTCGTTTTACATATAACGACGCAATAAAACACAATATAATGCTATTCACCTTCTCATAACGGTAATTAGGCAAAATACGGTAAATATTATCCCTTAATATCATGAGAAATAATATTTACTCCCATATTCCCTATTTTATAGAATTTTACCACCAGGCAAAATAATATAAAATACTCTCTCAAAAGACTGGGTGGTTACACTTACAAGATGGTTAAACTATCTACATTGGTTATCTAACATATCATATTGATTTTATCATATTTAAAAGTTTAAGCCTCCTTTAGAATGTTTGATCTGGATAAATATTCCTAACTCAAAAACCCCAAACTGATTCTAGTAGTGAAATGTAAAAATTATATGCACTTGGAATGCAGACTGTGTGGAGGAAATTGATGCTCTGATTGTTATTGGATATGAACTTTTTAAGGGTAGAAGAAACACTAGATTATCTTATCCCATAGAAGAATTCCATTCAGATCGGTCTGGGAGAAGCTTCCACAATGGTCTCTTCATACAGAGGTTGAGACTGGGTGGAGAATGGACTTTAGCATGATTCGCCTAGGAAACTTGCAAAGCATGTCGTTGAGAGACTTTCCCTATCTCGTGGTATACCTACAACTAGTTCAAAAGAATTCAACCTTGATGCACCAATCACAGTTGAAAGTATCTATGGTGGGACTTTAAATAAAACCTCGAGTCTAGATTCTGATGAGCTTTCCCACATAAATCATCCATTTCAGTGGCCTGATGAAACCAATAGTGAAGATCAGTACAAAGAAATCCTTGTTTTGAACTCTGCTGAGACTGAAGAGGACACTGATTTGGAACTAAATAGAAAATCCAAGGAAGCTTGGGAGTGTGTTGTCTTTTTATCAAAAGAGATTTCCCAGGACAGTTTTCTTCAATATGGTGCATTCAGTGTAATAGGCTTGATTAAAAAAATTAGAAAGTTAATAGGGGAGAAGATTTAAATGGTTGTTGAGGTGTCAACGATCTTGCGGGATCGAATCACTGAGAGGTCTTCTGGCCGGGAAGAACTCAGGCTAGCAAAGTCTGAACTTGACTCGTGGACCCGGAGTCTAGAGAGAGAAAAGGATGAGTTACAGTTGTAATTGGAGAAGGATTTATATAGAAGATAAAAAAATGGTCTCTCAAGCTCAAAAAATACCAGGCAAAAGAGCAAAGGCTTCGCGAGAGGGTAAGAGGGCTCGCGGAGTAGAATGTTTCTCTCCAAAGGGATATATCCTCTATTAGTGAGAGGGAAATGGACAGTAGAAGCAAGATTACATATTCAGAGAAACTTCTCAAGGATGTTAATGCAAGAGTGTAAAAATCTAGGGATGAGAACCAAAATCTGCAGCAAAATCTTTCTGAGTTATATGAAAGTTATAGAGCGGAAAAAAAAGATCAAGAGTGCCTCCGAATGAATTACGAGGAAAAGGAGAAAGCGTGAAAGGAGTTGTACAGATCTATTACTCAATTGCAAAGGACCTACAATGAAGTAGAGAAAACAGTTGATGGATTGCGTGAAGGACTTAGTAAAGAAGTTAGGATGAAGATTTCACCCAAAAACTTTGATAACCAACTGGGGAAGTTGAAAATGGAGCAATTAAGGTTGACTGGAGTTGAACAAGCTTTGAAGAAGGAGGAAAAAACTTACAAGAATGAAGTAGATTATCTTCGTCATGAGAATATAAACCTTTTACTTCGTTTAAAAGTCAGTGGAAATGAGGGAAGATCAATTTTTAAGTTCGATCAAGAACTATGGGACCATGTATGTTGCTTGCAAAATCAAGGGCTATCTTTCCTTATTGAGAACACCCAGCTTAGTTTCAACCTACTAGCATAAATCAAAGCAAAGGTGAGCCGAACTTCAGAGACTAATAAGGGTTTTAAAGTCATGCAAAATGATTTAGATGGACAATTTTTTGTTGAATCGGATATCAAACTTTAGAGTTTGAAACGAGGATCTAAAAACCTAACCAGGAGTTCACGGAATATATATGTGGTGCTGCAGGAGAAGTCCTATTTTGAATCTCCATCACATAGCTTGGGAGATGGTTTTCTCAGTGTTAATATGTTTACACTTCTGGGATTGTGTTTCTCTGCTAGTTTCTATACTTTGATTTTTTTCTATGCTTATTACAGTTTCTCATTATTGAAAAAAAAATAATTTTCTTTACTCAGATGTGTTGGTTGTGTTCTTCCTAATATGTTTTTCTTGTATACTATGCATGTTTATGATCAATTTCCAAGCTGCACTGTCTTTTGTTCCGTCTACTGTAATATATTCAATACATACCCCCAGCATCCTATGCGTAGTACGTATATGTATGATTATTTCAATTTTATCCAATTTAATACACCCTTATTTATCAACCTCATTTGCATATTGTACATAGCAAGAAATAGTCAGTTTGTTAGGCAAACTTGTCGAGAATATGTACTTCAAAGAGCAGACATTCTTTATTAGCAGCCATTGCTAATAAATATTATTTGATGTTTATCTCCACATCTTGATCTCAAAATCTTCTCAAATAAGACAACATGTATGAACACCTAACATTCAATTGTAACATCTAAAGCATTCTCAGCCATTGTATATATGGAAAGAATGGGAGTGTATATGACACTGTCCGTTTCTAAGTAACCACTATAAAATTATGCATCAATATGGAATCAATTGTGTTATAACAATTCGCTTTATCTGTGGTTGAATGGACTAAACACATACCTACAAGATGGATCTTATTTCTCCTTAGTAATGAGTTGTTGGATTTTTTTTCTAAGCTTTAATCTCTCTCATGCACCAATACTACATATGATTTTGTTAGTAGCTGTGGTTTATGTGGTGATAACCCTATTACTATTGAAAATTGTAGACAAGCAGCTGGAAGCAAATGTCAAAGAAATGACACTGGAAGGAGAGGATCAAAAGAATATCGAGCCATTCCAGTGTCCGAAGCCAATGCCTAACTAGACCTGCCTATGTAGGTAATTTTGTCACTTCACGAGTGGCAAAACCTTTTGCATATGTTGTCCATCTGCTTCTTTTTTCTCATCACTTCAAGTTTGCTACAACATTATGTGATTAGGTCAATCTCTGAATTATGACATTAAATGAAATGGACTGAACATTATTTTATTGTATTTTCTCCCTAGTTTCCTCACACAGATGCATCCATGCTCCACCATTACGATTTTCTCGTGGAAAGGGGGTATCTCTCACTAACTTTTGCAGGTAAGTTTTGATTATAGCACTTCATTTTGTTTCTAGTTAGAATTTTTGCAAAGATGTCTTATCTATGTGCCAGAGGAAATGTTAAATGTCAAGAATAATGAAAGGTTGTTCTCAAGTTCTAATTTTCAGTGTACTAAATTAAATGAATTGGACTGAACTGTAGTTAGCTGAATTTAATAAAAAAATCAGGTTTTGACCTCAACTTTTACAAGGCACTTCTATGACCCATTTTGACATCTAGGTAGAAAGAGAAAAAAAATCATGTAACAAATTCTTTTATATACCACATGAGAACGTTATAAACCATTAAAATGGGTGCTAATATTTCTTATTGAAAAAAATAGGGACTAGAATCAATTTTAATCTAAACTTCGGGAGGAAAAGTCAAACGTCCCTGTTATGAAGCGTGGAGATTTTTGGTCCCTGGATCTGGTAGGTTGGGTGCTATTATAATTTATGCTTTTTATCTACAATTATAAACTGATTTAGACTTTATCCTCATTTATGACCATCACTTATAGTGTATATTACAAACGACAAATGGTTCGAAATATGTGTTCATTTTGATATGTTGCTTAAACTTTCATTGATTTATTATGATTTACCATGATTTGTGACTTCAGTTTTGGAACCTTATTAAGCTTTTAGCACCTCCATATGTTACTCCTTTTGTGATTGGAGGTGGCTTTCTTGGATATGTAATGTATGATTCCACCCATTACTATTTGCATCACAGGAAGCCATGTAAAGGAGTTTCTCACAATCTAAAGGTATTTATTTATTGCAAAGTATTGGATCTTTATTTTTTTATTGAAGGCGACATTAATTAATATATTTGTACCTCTCTATTTTAGGCATCCGTATTTATTGATTAACAAGAGCACTTCTTGTTTAGCAAGGCACCACAGTGAAAATAAATATATGAATAAAGACCCTTCATTTTAAAAACTAACTATGATGCAATATAAAGAATTATAACTGGAGGTGTAGAGAGGAGTTTTCGTATAAAAGGATGCTGGACATATTTAGATAATACTTTGTGCATAGGACATTACCGATGAGTTGCTGCTCATATGGTTCGACTACCCACCAAGGTGGCGAGGTTCGAATCTCACTATGGCCAATTTTACACCTCTTCAGGCCTTGATTAAAATGGGGAAGGCTAACCCCAAGTTCTGTAACCCCATATTTCTTTGTTTAAGAAGAAAATATCTCTAGTTGGGAATTATTTCCTACCTGGGAGTTGATTTAGGTTGAGGTTAGGATTTTATATGTGAACTAACTAAATATTTATGCTTGGCATTAGTTTATCATTTTTTTGTTCCTTTCCAAAAACCAATGTCTAGTTATCATTATACACAATTGAAGTGTAATTTGCTATACTATTTTTTTATTACTAACATAAACTAATCAGTTATTTGTTATACTATTGCAGTGCTATCATAATTTAGTGGATACAATCAGCATGATTCTTAGGTTTGATCTATCACATCAAGTTTCATTAATTCACATCAAGTTGCACTGCTTCAATGATTGCCTCCATTTATTCCACGTTGTATAATCTTTATCAAGAGGAATCAACTCCATGGTCAGGAATGTATTCTTTGTCTAAGTCTCCAAATGTTTCTATGAGTTCACTATGTTCGCGAAGTTCAGAGCTTCATAAATTGCGAGGAATTAGATTGAAGGTATGAACCAACAACTTGGAGCATAAAATGGTGTTTATGTAGAGGCAAATGACATTATCCTTTTATTGCCCTTTTATGCCACGAGTGTCATCACTGTAATGGCTGTTGCTACCTCATCAAACTTTTTTTGTCTCTACACTGCCAAAAACAAATGTATGCCTTATCGAATTTCCTTTATGATTAAAATTTGAAGCTTTCGACTATATAGAGACATTATAGTTCCCAGAAGCCTATATAGAAAGCTTTTGTTAATCCGTTCTTTATTTCTTTGCACCCCGTAGGTTGGTGATAAGGAACAAAATCCAAGCACTGCCAAGTGAAACCAACCTAACTAGCAACCCAATGACTTAAATCAGACCAACAACTGCAAAACCAAGCACTGCCAAGTGAAAACTGACGGAACACTGCCAAGTGAAAATGGGCCAAGCACTGCCTAGTGTTTATTTAAAGATGGCCATAACTACCTTCTATAGGAGAATTCTTAAAAAGTTGCATTGTATTTTAATTTTACATTTTGTTGGATTGGTTGTTACCCCTTGGGCGGATAGTCTAATAAACAAAGGAGATTGTGTCCATTTGTTTTTAAAATTGACACTATGTTTATTTGAGGCGCAATGTGAATTTCTTTGATAAATATTGTATATTTCAAATTATATGTGATTTTTTTTATTTAGACTATTTGAATGTTGTTTGACTATTTATTATCTACTTTTAAGGGTTGATTTAACCTGAATTATAATTTTCTATTGATAGAGTAATATTTTCTTTTAATTTTTATATCAACATTTATGTTAGTTTTGATAAAACTCTCATAAAATTACTAAAACTGGCATAAATGTGATGTTATTTAAGCCATTTTTTCATGAAAATGTGATTAAAAACGTGGTGAGGTCGTAGTTTTTATGTGTGTTTTTAAAAACTGAGGTAAATGTAATCTTATTTATGTCAGTTTTACGAACATTTATGTTAGTGATTTATATGTCAGTTTTGAAAAATTCTAAAATTGACATATATGGTTATTTATGCTAGTTTTTGACTGACATAAATGACCATTTTGTAATAGTGATTTATTTGCACAAACATCTCAAACGTAGCATATTTATCTCTAGTTTGGCCCCAGATGATCAGCATGGCTATACGGTACGGTTATATACTCAATTAACCTACTAATCGCGACTTAATTATCCTCAAGTTTGTCCTACCTATCCACTAACTGTGCTATCATTTTTTCCCAGTGATTCCTTTGCAACACTACCCGACTCCACTTGCCTCATAATAGTTCTCAGGTCAAGGTGTTTTCTCCACACATATAGTGATCATTGTTTAAAAATTATACTCTAGCATCCATAAATGTCTCCCAAATTTCGACGTTGGTTAATGTTCATTTATGGAACTTCAGGAAATTGAAATCCAATCAAGTAATTTTCCCAATGACTTATCACCTGCAGTTATCGATTATCGAGGTCCTTTGATCCAAAGAACATAATCGAGACACTAAAAATCTTCTCCTCAGACATATAAGTCTAATCCTGGACTCCCACATTTCTCAAGAAGACCCATAACACGATGCTCGTACTATCACTAAGTTCGCAACGCTAAATTAATAATGAGCTAAATCTCTTCTATAGACACTAAAGTCGATATCCATTGAATCATATCAGTAAACTCCTTATGCAGTGGGATCAAATATAACAAGACAACTACACTCTTTGAAGTCTCCTAAAAATGAAAAACAATACATCTTTCCATGGAATAACGAATGTGATACTCTTAATGTAATAGTCCATCATCATATATCTCTATAATGAGTAGATCTAAAAAAGCATATCTTCCCAGTGTCCACATCCTCTCCCCTGCAGGTGGAATAAAAGATATCCCCACTACCTAATGTTAAATATATGCACACAGTAGTAATATTAATGATGCATAGGCTAAACATGTCACACATGCGAATTTAGTGCTACCCTAACAACTATGATGCACTTGTTCCACATCAAACCTACCTGATTTTCCCATGGGTAAAAGTCGTTGTAACAGGGTAGTTTAAGTAAGATGGAGGCGTAACCCCTTTTAAAGTATGGTAATGATAATTTAATTAGCCCAAGACCTTGGATTAATGATAGGGCATCCAAATACGAACCCAATGGAGATGAACTCGGTTCAAAACTATCAAATCTCTCGTGTATAACTCAAAAAGTAGTAATGAAACTTAGAGATAACTTAGCTAGAGGGAGAGAGAAGTAAGCACCCTAGAAACACCTTGGTAGGAAGGTAGAAAACAGACCAAACACCCTCAAGAATCTCTGTCAAGTATTAAAATCTTTGTAATAAATGACAATGGTGAGTGGGAGAAACTCTCTGGTTTGAAATAACCCTCCCTAGCAATCATTCCTCAACTCAGCGAAAAAAGAACATCATCTCCTCAGGGGTGGTTGGGGTCCTTAAATAGCCCCCCACACCATCCTCGAGGCAACTCAGTCATTAAAGAATATGAAAGACATCCCTCATACTTTATGTCACAACATTAAATGCATGATGCACTAGTTGTCTCCACGTCATAATCATTAAATGCCGAGACATGCCTTTTTCCTAATCACTGTGTGCCAGGGGGGTTGTTGTCGCAGAGGTGGCTCACCAACTGCCGGACAGCCCCAAATACCACGGTGGTTTACTCAAGTGCATGTCTGACATTGTTTAGTTGGCTAGTGACATCACCTACAGTAGATGTGACATTAAGTAGAGGGTTGTTTGGTTCACAGCCTAACGCCCGATGGAAATCCAAGCTGTTGCACCCAAGGTTCCACGGTCAAGGTCCTTCGGTGTTTTACTAGGTGTATCGAAGATGGTTAGGTCGAGCCCCAACGGTGACTCACTTCTCAATCCTCCAAACTAAGTCCCTCTAATGTTCCCATGATGCGGTCGTTCGATAGAGAATGAAAGCTCTCCTAGGCCCTGCCAGGCCTGGACTCTCATGAGTAATGTTCACCTCACATAGATTCATTATTCTCGTTACATCATTACAATCGTTATAGCTCATAGCCAATATAAACAAAGATATAATATGACTAAGTAATCAACAAGCTAAAGTATGAGTTGCCATGCCAAGCTGTCGTGTTTGAGCTTCCTCACTGGAGCTGCCATGCTGTCTTAATCCCAGACATTATTGCCAATGGGTGGATTATCCCTAATCTCAGGATTACCTCCAAGCCCCATCTACATTTTCCCTTTCGTGGAGGGATTTTTCGTGAGAACAAGAAATGCCTTCAATAAAACTTCTCAATCCGATGAACCTTCTCTGCGTGAAAAAATTCTGGCCTATTTTCCCTCATTTATTGCGGGAGCGTCATCACCTTTAGGAAAAAGTGAAAATTCTCCCCGAAGTGCTGAAGTTCGTTGAAGCTTGGGCCGAGGGACATCGCCACTTTTTATTTATGCGGAGCTTCATGTGTTGTAGCTTGAGGATCTGAAATTCTCCCGAAATCCCTGCCCATATTTTCTTCGTTAGAGGTTTATTAGATATGCCAGACAAAAGCTTCTGGCGCCAAAACTCAAACTTGTTTAAGAATGCAACGCTTTTTATTCCCTATACGTCACATCATTAATGATGTGGTGCTATTTTTTCAAATGCCAAAGTACTTCCTAAAGTGCCATGTGTTCATTTGAAATGATTATAGGCGGCCGCGGACGTGCGATGGTGGGAAACTCTAAGAGCCAAACTCAGAAATTTCAAACGGCCATATCCAAAAAATTAAACCCTTATTTTCTCTTACTTTGCCTTCGTCTTCTTCAAGCTTCTATTTACTTTAGAGAGAGAAGGTCTGTGAGAACTCCATTGTTTCTGAGTCATTACCTACCTTCTCTTCTGATCTTCTACACCACCACCTGCGGTTGCTCTCCTTTATTCTCGTTCTCAAACCTTTCTTGCTTGAAGCTTTTCTATTTTTTATCAATATCACTTATGGCATCCTCAAGAGACCCATATCTTCCACCAGTGCTCCACCTGCTACCTCTACCATTGCCACCACCTTGGATGCTGCCCATCAGGAACAAGTGAATTTTACCGTCGATCGCCTATTTTTGGACAAGGTGATGATTTTGTTGGTGCATGTAAGATGGTCCATTTTTCTTCTAAGTTTGCCCCTCTATTGTTAGGTGATGAAGACGAAGCTTCTACTGAATGGGTTTTCTTCCTCCTTAGGGGACTCTTAGATTTCGTTTGGAGCGAGGGGACTTCCCGTGGTCCCACATTGATTTTAAATCCCCCGGGGGTTCTCCTCCTCAGTTTTCTGCATGGAACTCCCACATGCAGAGCTCCTATGCTGAAACGCTCACCAAGATTTGGATGTAACGGGTTAAGTGGTTTGGTGAGTTCACTCTCTTCATGAATAATTCCCCCTTACTATTTTGGTGTCTCGCTGGAATGTTATTACCCATACATTCATCACTGCATGGGGTGAGTTCACCATAACATTGGAAGACGTGTGTGAGCTCCTGGGCCTTTAAGCAACAAGCCACGAGCCTTTATACTAATGAGGCTCTAGATTCCCAGGAGACTACTGATCATTTGGATCTGGACTGAATATGCCGAAGCTGCACTGGTTCATCGAACAAGGACACTTTCTCCCCACTTATCAATTATTTCTTTAAGGATTATTGTGAAAGTTAGTTCTTTTGGGGGTGCCCCTGGTCAAGGTACATCGCTAGAACTTCCTCCCTATATCCTTGTCATTCTTTACCGTTTCCTTCTACCGAGAAAACCCAACGATCAGCCCCGGAAGGACCTTATTAATATATCCCTTCATTTGGCCCGGGGTACCAAGCTTCCCCTGGCTGCAATCTCCTTGTGATCTCTGTATACATGGCTCGATAGGACCCTCTTCGACATGGAACGATCTCTTGGTCATTATAACTTGTCAAATTTTGGTAACTGTGTCCTTCTGACGAGCTTCCTCTATGTTCGTTTCCCTGCCGTAGCGTCCAAGATCAACCGCACCCTTTTTGGGGAACAATTCTCCCCCACGCTCCTATCTTTATCATAGGAAACTGAGTCAAAAGGAGTTGATCACTGTGATTGGCCATTTTGAGAACTTCGTGATCAGGACCTATGGAGAGGACGTGTTTGTTCATAACTGTGAATTTTTCCAGCATGAAGCTAGGGTAGTGGAGGTAGGCGTAGATATTGAAGATCCCTCGCTGGTCGTGGTCGTTCTGTTCTCACCTGGGTATCTGCCTTCTTATACCAAATGGGTATATACTAGCGAGAACTACAATCCAAACTGATGTAGCTACCAATTTGGTTTTGATCAGGGGGATCCTCGCCTAGTTTTTCAATCACTAAGCCCCAAGGTTTCCTTTAGCGAGGCATTCTCCCTATTTTCTTCTACTGTTGCATGGGGAATAAGTTCTGCAATGGCTGGGCGAGTCACCATTCCAAGGCACAAAAGGCAAGGGGACGTGTCCCCTTTGTTTGCTACACGGTACTGGTCGAAAAAATTGGCTGATATTGCAGAGTTCATCAAGGGGGATTCAGTGTATTCTCCAATTCTTTCCTTTTCTGCATTGGAGATGGGTTTAAAGGGCAACTCCGTTCTTGGGATTGAGTTACCTCTGAGTAGAACCCCCAAGGTACTTCTTACTGAGCTTCCTCCCCTTTGTTCTATGATCCCCACTGCCACGCCCAAACCCAAAAGCATTGTAGCCTCTAAAAAACCGGCCCCTTCGACCAAAGCTGCTACGGATGAACCTCCTGCCCAGAAGGCAAAGAGTGTGACTTCTTACAAGTCCAAGTCCCACACTAAACCCCAAGATCCTAAAGAGGCATTCCCCATTGCCTCCGTTCCTCCTCCCATGCCTACAGAGATGGCTGAGGAGTTGAGAAGGAAAGTTCAAGCTGAGGTAGCACGCATAAACGCTAAGTTCGAATGGCGTGTTCCAGTTGTTCCTCCATCGGGAACCTTCCCCACAATCCAAGTTGATACCACCGAGCCCACAGCGAAGAGGATAAAAAGTTCAAGGGTTCTTCGAGGTACTGGCACTGGTGCATCAAGAATGAGGAAAAAAACTCTAGGTACCAAGTCCCAGAGGAAACAAACTTCTGAGGTGCACCTGTCTCCTACCCCCTCACCTGTTGCCTCCCCTCCTACTTCGTCGGTGGTTATATCCTCTGCCTCTCCTGTCAGATATGAGATGTGTATACTTGTTCTATTCTCACTTCCCATTTGCTTAAGGAAAACTACATTTGCTCATATTAGTATTATTTTTTTTAACTTTGGTGGAGGCGGTTGAAGAAGAAAGTGCCAATCCCCCTAGCCCTCCCATGAGTCCTTTCGCGAGGGGACGCTTAGGTGTTTCTCCACCCGATGTGACTCCTCTTCGTTAGCCCGTGACTAGGATTACCTATTCCCTCCATTCAGCCTCTCAACGTGCAAGGGATGTTTCCATGGGGGGTGATGCTGTTGACTCTATGGGCGTTTCTTCACCACCAAAGGTAACTCTCCCCATCCCTTATGATTTATCTTCTCTGCCCGAGCTCTTTCTGCCCATTGTTCTGGCTGAAGAAAATGAGCCCGAGGAAAGATTTCCTCTATAATTTGTTTGGTACAACTTCCTTTCACTCTTACCCCCTTATTTATTTATTCTGCTGAACCTTGAGATTTTGGCTGCCCTCGGTTGAAGTGTCCTTATTATTAGCTATCATTCTTCTTCCCACGGTGCTGATGAGACCTTTGACCACAATTCCCTTTTTCAGTGGCATAACTGAGGTAAGTGACATTTAGAGGTACTTCTCCCTTTTTTTGTACTTATTCCTATTTTTTAACACTGAGCTTCATGTTGCATCTTTCTCCTAATCTTCCTTACCCTTCTATTTATGGTTTGCATGCGTATGGGGCCAAGGTTGGTGCGTCTGCCCCTCATGGTGGTTTTTTTGCATTCGCCCATGTTGGGGCTTCGTTTGGGAGTCCATCATCTTCCCCCAGTGAATCCCTTGTGCTGGCTTTGGTACCCTATGTTGGTGGGGGAGCTTTGCCCACCGTTGAGGCTTCTGCAATCAGGGACCCGTTGGAGCTTCTGATGTAATAAGACCACCTCCAACGGTTTCTACCCCCATGGATGCCATAGTGATTCCCGTTCTAGATCCTACCATGTTTGAGGTATTTTCGCTAACTCCCCGTAAATGGTGACTCAACAAAGAAAGCGCTTGTTGAGGTTTTTTCATAAACTCCACCTTATAATGGTGACTTAACAACGAAAATGCTTGTTACGATTTTCATAAACTCCACCTTATAACGGTGACTTAACAACGAAAAATGATTGCTAAGATTTTTCATAAACTCTACCTTATAACGGTGACTTAACAACGAAAAATGCTTGTTAAGATTTTTCATAAACTCCACCTTATAACGGTGACGTAACAATAAAAAATGTTTGTTAAGATTTTCCATCAACTCCACCTTATAACGGTGACTTAACAACGAAAAATGCTTGTTAAGATTTTTCATAAACTCCACCTTGTAACAGTAACTTAACAACAAAAACCCTTGTTAATATTTTCATAAACTCCACCTTCTAACGGTGACTTAATAATGAAAACACCTGTTAAGATTTTTCTTCTAACACCCTCTGCCACTTCTCAGGTTGCACGTGAGAATTCTCCACCCGTTCTTTCGACTGTCGGTTCACCCCATCAGGAACCTTCCATCTCAAAAGATTCTGGCCACGATGACCAAGGTTCCACGACTAGTGCTGTAGCAGAGAGTGAATCTGGGTGCGAGGTTCCTCTGCCCAACTTGACTCCTCATGCTTTCTTCCTGATGGTGCTTCAACATTCTCCCCAAATGCCTGCCAACCACCGTTTAGTGATTGAACAACTTGCGAACCATCATCCTAAAACCTTCACATTGGATTGCCTACGTTCAAACATCTCTGTGATGAATTATAGGCTTCAAGGCATGGCTACCGTTGTTGCTGAAATTGCCAGTACTCTCATTGCAAATGTTACCAGACCCCTCCTTAACCAATTTCTGTGCTATCTAAGGGAGTTGGGTCATGATGGCTTTCGGTTTGACTGGCTTATAGCGCACTTGAAAACTTTGAAGAGCCAGCAACTGGTCAGCTAGAGGGAACTGCTGCGAAAACATCAGGAGGACTAACGCGCTGAGGAAGCTAGGTTGGCCGAATTAGCACCTCTTCTGGAAGCCGTGGACAAGGAGGTAGAGGATGCAGAAGAATCTTTGTGCTTGGTCATGCTGAAATGAGAAAGACTCCTCATCTAACATACACAAGTGCAAATGAGGTTTGAGGTTTCTATCAACATCCAACAGTCTTGTACCACAACTTCTTCGGGCCTTCCTGGAGATTTTTTCTCGTCCTCAGATCTATGGTTCCTTTTAGGCTAATCTACTTTTGTATATATCTTCCTCTTGCTTCTTTGTATGTAATTCTTGGGCAGTAGCTCCCAATTTTTTAATACTCCATCATTTACGAATGAATGAGAAATGTATGTTTTCCAATTCACCTCTATGTTACGACTGCTTTTGTATGTTATAAATATCTACATTTCTACAACTCTTTCATTTTGTTCAAGTCATAACTAAAACTTGTATATTTATAACAACAGCTATTTACAATCATGGTTCAAAGTTAATTATCTACACATGATAAACCTTCATCCATTTATTGTTAATCTTAAATGGCTTGTCTTCCTCCATTCTAGAAATTAAGCAATAACCTGAGTCACGAGCGTCATTTATAACAAAAGGTTCCTCCCAATTGGCTATAAACTTCGGTAGAGGAAGCCCCCTGATGTGCTTTACCGCTGCTTTAAAAACGAGGTCTCCTTTTACGAACTTCCTGGGTCTTACCAAGTTATCATATGCCCTGGAGAGCTGTTTCGTATAAATTTAAAAGTGTTGCATCGCATCATCTCTGTGTTCGTCTAACGTTTCCAAATGCACGTGTATATTCTGAGGGAGCATGCTGCTTTGCAAGGCGTATCGGGTAGAGGGAACTTTTAACTCCACTGAAAGGATTTCCTTCGCCCCATAAACAAACGAGAATGGAGGGTACCCCGTGGCTTTCCTCTTGGTTGTTCGATAGGCCCATAACACAGCTGGTATCTTGTCATCCCACGATCCTGGGAAGTCCTCCATTACTTTAGCCAGAATATTAACCAACATTTTATTAGTCACTACACCTTAACCGTTTTCCTTTGGGTATGCCACCGTTGAAGTATGATGAATAATAGAGTACCTGTCTATGGGCATTGTTACTTCTGAATTAACGAAGGGCATCCCATTATCTGAGAGAATAACCTTTAGGATCCCAAAATAACAAATGTTGTATTCTCTGATGAAGTTGCTCACCACCCCAACCGTTGCCCTTCTGAGTGGTATCGCTTCGGCCCACTTTGTAAAGCACTCCGTTGCAACTAGTATCCATATCTTCCCCCTCAAGGAAGGATGTATTGCCCCCACCAGGTTAAACACCCAAGTGTGAAAAGGGTAAGGCGTTTCCAAAGAGTGTAAGTCTACCGATGGGGCATGGATCATGTTTCCATATAGTTGGCAAGCTTTGCATTTTCGAATGAACTCAGTAGAGTCTTTCTCCATCGTTGGCCAATAATACCCCAACTTCATCAGCTAATCATATAACTTAGCCCCTCCTATGTGAGCCGGATCGTGCGCCCGTTTGAGGACCTTAGCTACTTCTTCCTTCATGATGCAATGCAATGGCCTGTTGTGGTATCCCCTTCGATAGGGCTGCCCCTGTTGGATATAGAACCTTGGGGACCTTCTCTTTAGTCCCATCATGTCAATTTTTTTTTATTGGGACAACTCCATCTTAAATAAAGTCGATATAGGGTTTCCTCCAATCGGTTTAAGTTTTAACTAAATGACATTCAGCTGCTTCAAAAAATAGCTGACACTTATCGCACCTCCGTTGTAGCTCCATCGCGTCCTGCTTTATTCTAGGCTAGAAATATCCCTCTCTTTGAATTCTCCTATAAAGAGGTACCTCAGTTGTTTCGTAGTGCTCCTCATCTGTTTTCTTCAACCTTCGCTCTGCTTATTCTGGGCCAATAGATATCGATAACCATCCCCCTGCATTTCTGAAGTAGAGATTTCTGTGGTTTGTAAAATATTGGGCCAACTTTCTTAGCCACATTTCTCCTTCATCAGACTCCAGTTACTTCCTAATCTCTCCCCTCCAGTCCGCATCGTCCTCCATCGGTATATATGATTGTACCACCGAAGGAGCTATTCTCCGTTGGATCATGACGATAGTTGTATCGTTCCTCATGACCATTTTCTAGGAAATAGTTTCATACGCATCGGGATGGCGGTTCATCGTTATGGGATGTCTCTTGATCTTAGTTCGATAAAACTAGCTGAGGATCCTCTGAATGATCGTTCGGTATGGTTCCAGGTTCATATGCTTCAACGTATATTTTTCGTTTGCTTTCTGAATCATCAAGTTCGAATAACCCTTAATGCAGAGTGAATGAATTCCCCTTCGAAGAGCCTCCAGCAACCCCGGTACTAATGCCTCGTACTCTGCTTCATTATTAGAACAAGGGAAATCTAACTTGTAGGAAGGAAAATCTCCTCCATTCCTTTTGAAAGAATAACCCCTGCCCCCTCTTTTCTGCCGAAGATCCATTGAACTGCATTGTCCATTCCTCCTCAGTTGCATCCAGATAATTAGCTTGTAAGTCATCTCTTGGAATGTCTTCTTTAGGTGGTTCAAATGTTCTTGATGGAAAAATTTCCAATAGATCAGCATATGCCTGGCTCTTGATCGTGCGAGGGACCACACACATCAAGTCATATTCGGAGAGGATGAGTAACCACTTAGTTGCCCTGCCAATCAATATAGTTCTTGCCAACAAATACTTAATAGGATCGCATCTAGTTACAATATGAATTGTAAAAGAAAGCATATAATACCTAAGTTTTTGTGCTACAAAGACTAAGGCCAAACAATTCCTTTCTATGCTGCTATATCTAATCTCTAGCCCATGTACGATTCTACTGAGGTAGTAAATTGGTGGTTCTTGCCCATCAATTTCTTGTACCACCAAAGCTCCAACAGACCTTGTGGTAAATGTGAGATATAACTACAACGGTGTTCCCGCTCGTGGGGGAACCATACTCTGTGGTGAAACTAGCAGCCTCTTCAGCCCAACGAAAGACTCCTGGTGAACCTCCTCTCACCTAAACTTCGTGTTCTTTTGAAATAGCTTCATCAATGGGTGTGTTATTTCGGCCAATCCAGGAATAAATCTCCTAAGGTAGGAGACTTTCCCGAGGAAACTCTTCAACTCCTTAATCGTTCTTGGACATGGCATCTCCAAGATCGCCCGCTGCTTATCCTGGTCCATCTGTACCCCTTGTCAATCCACTACGAAGCCGAGGAGTTTACCACTCATTACTCCGAAAACACACTTTAGTGGATTCATCTTCCACTTATACTTCCTGCATCGAGAGAACACCTTTCTCAAATCGCTCACATGAGACTCCTCCTTCCTCGATTTGATGACTATATCATCCACATAGAATTCTACAAATTTATGGAAGAAGTCATGAAAAATAGCCATCATTGTTATCTGATAAGTAGCCCCAGCGTTCTTGAATCCAAATGGCATTACTCTCTAAATGAAGTTGCCCAGTGGGGTTCTGAATGCCATTTTTTCTGTCTGTGGGGTCCATCTTAATCTGGTTGTACCCCACGTACCCATCCATGAAACTATACATCTCATGACCAGCCGTGGCATCTAACAAACTATCGATGGAGGGTAGAGGGAATTCATGCTTGGGGAAATCCCTATTCAAATCTCTGAAGTCCACATAGATCCTAATTTGGCTCTTGTCTTTCTTTCCCATCGGCAAAATGCTAGATAGCCGAAGTGAATGTTGTATCAGTTTGATGAACCATGCTAATAGTAAACGTTGGACCTCTTCCTTGATCTTTAAGTCTATCTCTGTCTTGTACGTTCTCATCGATTGCTTCATCAGAATGGCCGAAGGCATCACGTTCAACTTGTGGCAACTAACTTCTTTGTCTAGTCCCTCCATCTCTGTGTACTTCCATGCAAAAATGTCTATAAAATCCCAAATTAACTCCACCAAGGCATCTCTCTTTTCTTTTTGAGGCCCTTCACGATAAAGATAGGCCGAGGATCCTCCCCTTCTCGAGCCATGTTCAATTGCTCCAACCCTTACACTTGCGTCCTTAGTATATCCGTCATGTAATCAGGTTCTTCGGCCACATCTTCTACGAACTCTTGTATGTTGGAGTTGTCTATTACCATGAATTGCCCTTATTGATCTACCAGAAAGCATTCATATATCAGGTTAACCTCATTATCGGTCCCTTCTGCCGCCCTTTCACACCATCACAGCCGATAGACCACCTTTCCTTCTTCGGTGATGACCTTTTTGCACTGTCTGTCGATCGTTACGACTGCCTTCCTTTTCTTTCCTCGAAGCCTTAGCAATCCTTCCTCCTGAAAATCAACTCAACACACTCTAGCATAGGGTCCACTCTAGGTCTCATCCTTTCTTTAAGCCACTTCAAAATATTTTGGGGCCGACGGACCTCCCGTGGAGACTCCTTAGCCATCTCCCTTTCACCACTGGCACCTTCTTTGTTTTGCTCGTTCAAATGTCGCGTTCTTTCTCTAATTGAGGGGACCCACGCACCTTCCATTCTTTTCATCAGGACCTAGACATCTTCCTCCAGCTCCGTGTAGAATGCTGCCTCTACCAAATGTGCTTTTTTAACAGCGAAGGGCCTTCTCGTAGCTCTGATAGTCACCTCCGTTCCTTTGATATTTGCCTTGGCGCATTGGTGATACGTGGAGGGAACTAGCCCCTTATTTTGCATCCACACTCTTCATATTAATATATGATAGGAAGTTTCACTTTCTATTACATGGAACTTGATGTGAGATCTCAAGTTTCCCATCACGATCCCAATATTTACGTCTTCGATGGACTTGGAAGATTGGTTGTTATATCCCAAAATTGCCAAAGGCATGAGGACCAACCTTTCTTCTGGAATATTAGTCGCGTGGAAGGAGTCGATCGGCATAATGTTAATGGAAGCACCCCCTTCCATAAGAGTCCTTGCAAAACTAGCCCCGTTGACGCTGGCGGTTACATACATAGGCCTATTATGAGGGAACCTTACAGCCCTGTCCGCATCGCTAAAGGTTAATTCTGACAGAAACCTTTTTACCAAACTATCCATGGGTCCCCTCCATCTCATCGTGGGTACTGCATTCCTCTTCGCAATGTCTAAGATCGCCTGCGTTTTGTCTAGTCTGCTCTCCTTCGGTATCCCTACTTGCTCAAAAAAATAAGTGAACTATGGGGATTTTGAAAATGCACCGTATTCTATGGCCGAGTTTATTTCCTTGTCTTTGACATTGTATATGTCTTCTGCATCTTTAGCGCTTGCTTCATCGTAGGCTAAAACTATGTTGGCCATTCCCGTAGTACAACTCCCCAGAGCTTCTTCAAACTCTCTCTATTTCGTCGTTAACCCTCCCCCTTCCCTTTTTGCCTCCTCATCATAGGCCATCACTAGATTGGACCCGTGCGCAGGAAGTGGGTTGTTGTTAACGTTCTACGAGGGGATTTACAATGTTCCTGCCTTCAAGTACTTGTCAATGATTCTTCTTAGTGTGAAGCAGCTCTCTGTTGGATGCTGAATCTTTCGATGAATCTGGTAATATTTAGGATCTGCCCTCATTGCAGCATGAGGTTCTTCCGTCGGAACACCCTTTGGTTCATAGACCGTCCCACCCTGAACTATTGCGTTACAACAATTCACAGCCTCTTCTATCGTGCAAGGCAATAGTGGTGGGTCTTTTTTATTTCTTCCAAACTTCCTCTTATTGTCCTTCTTAGGTGCCTTGCCCCCATCTTCTCCTTCGGTGTACCCTACCCGTGGGGACTAAGACCTTCCTCCCCCAGGTTGCATCATGGACACCACTATCGGGTTTGGTTGTACAACCAATGAGATATTCCTTGCAACCTTTAGGAATGCTGAAAGAGTTCCCTCGTGCGTCTCATTGATGAGTTGGCATATGTACTCCGAAAGCAGTCCTTCTGCACAGATCTATAATAGTTTAGACTCTTTGGCCTCCTCTCTTACATCGATGGATCTTTCCCTAAACCTTCAAACGTAGGCCACCACGTCTTCCCCAGGTCGTTGCTTCTCTCTCCCCAACTGGGTTAGAGTAAACTCGTCCTCCGCTAGAAAGAACTTCTGGACGAACAACACATGCATCTCCTACCACGTGGAAACACTTTTGGGAGCTAAGTGCGAATACCAGGTGTACGCTTTATCGATTAGGGATTTGGAAAACTCTCTCAACCTGAGCTTCTTATTATTGCAATGCGCCCCCCAAGTGCTCCACGAAATTCTTAATATGCTCATTCGGGTTTCCACCCTTTCCTGTGTATTTTTCAAAGATAGGAGGAATATAATCCTTTGGATAAGGCTCATTATTGTATTCCTGAGGGTAAGGCATCCGAAAGTCATCGTAGACCGAGGCTACCTCACTCACAGATTGCGAGGAAGCCTTCATGAACTTCAACAGTTCATTTTGCATCTCCTTTTTTATTTCCTCCATAGATGACGGGGAAACGACCAATGGGGTCACATGCTGAATGCCCGTTATAGCTGGAGCCATCATTGCAGCTATCGTCATTGATACTACCGAGGTTCCCACCGCTGGATTAACAACGGTAGGTATTCTTGTTGGGACTGTTCTTGTTGTGCCCGCACCTGGTGGGGCCATTGGGGCTACTCCCGGCGTTACGAAGGAATTGGATTCAAATCCTCCCAGCATCGTCGAAGCTATTGGATTTTACAAAAACTCATAAAACTTGCTCATAAGGAGTGCCACCTGAGTGGGCCCCAACCCCGCACTCGTGTAAGCTTGTGTCACCTCTGGAACGCCTGTCGTCGCCTTGACCGGAGGTACTTCTTTTAGAGGAGCCCCATCCCTTAGAGCCTCCAGTTCTCTCGTAACTTTTTCTTCATTATGTTGGATGTCATCAAAGTTGAGCCTTCGACTAACATTATCCTGCGCCATGCTCCTTACTTAGAAGAATGCCTCCCCAGCGGAGTCGCTAAATATAAGAGGGTAGTTTAAGTAAGATGGAGGCGTAACCCCTTTTAGAGTAAGGTAATGATAAGTTAATTAGCCCAAGACCTTGGATTAATGATAGGGCATCCGAATATGAACCCAATGGAGTTGAACTCGTTTCAAAACTCTCAAATCTCTCTTGTATAACTCAAAAAGTAGTAATGAAACTTAGAGATAACTTAGCTAGAGGGAGAGAGAAGTAAGCACCCTAGATACACCTTGGTAGGCAGGTAGAAAACACACCAAACACCCTCAAGAATCTCTGTCAAGTAATGAAAGATTTGTAATAAATGACAATGGTGAGTGGGTGAAACTCTCTGGTTTGTAATAACCCTCCCTAGCAATCATTTCTCAACCTAGGGAAAAAAGAGCATCATCTCCTCAGGAGTGGTTGGGGTCCTTAAAAAGCCCCCCACACCATCTCCGAGGCAACTTAGTCATTAAAGACTATGAAAGACATCCCTCATACTTTATGTCACAACATTAAATGGTTGATTCACTAGTTGTCTACATGTTATAAACATTAAATGACAAGACAAGCCTTTTGCTTATCACTATGTGCCAGGGGGCTGTTGTCGCAGAGGTGGCTCACCAACTGCCTGATAGCCCCAAATACCGCGGTGGTTTACTCAAGTGCATGTCTAACACTGTTTAAATGGCTAGTAACATCACCTACAGTAGATGTGACATTAAGTAGAGGGTTGTTTGGTTCACAACCTAACACTCGATGGAACTCCAATCTTCTTCGCCCAAGGTTCCACGGTCAAGGTCCTTCGATGTTTTACCAAGTGTATCTAAGATGGTTAGGATGAGCCCGAAAGGTGCCTCACTTCTCAATCCTCCAAACCAAGTCCCTCTAAAGTTCCCGCGGTGAGGTCGTTCGATAGAGCATGAAAGCTCTCCCAGGACCTACCAAGCCTGGTCTCTTGCGAGTACCGTTCAACCTCACACAGATTCATTATTCTCGTTACATCATTAAAATCGTTATAGCTCATTTCCAATATAAACAAAGATACAATATTACAAAGTAATCAACAAGATAAAGTATGAGTTTCCACACCAAGATGCCACGCTTGAGTGGCCTCGCTTGAGCTGCCACGCTGTCTTAATCCCAAACACTGTTGCCAATGGGTGGATTATCCCTAATCTCAGGATTACCTCGAAGCCCCCTCTACAGTCGTACTGAAGACGCTATAATTTATGGATCCCCGGATTTTAAATTGTATTTCCTTTTATGATGCGGAAGCGTAAAGAGATGGTTCCACTTTTTAAAAACGAATTTTAATTTTCTAAAACCAAATTAAAATTAAGCAATAAGTGAAGTACAATTTGAACAATTAATATATTTTTCACTTAAACCAGTTCATTAATCCAAGCCCTAGAATTTTCCTAAGTCATAATTATCAATTATTTCAAAGTTAGGCGAAACCAAATTTTAGTACGTGACTTGAATTAAACAAACCTTAACCCAATATTTAATGTAGCACCAAATTAAATTAGTGTTATAATTAAACCGATTTTATCTTGAATTAATCTAGCATGCGTTCTAAGTGATATAGAGCAAGATAAAATCAATAGTCACACTACACCGCGATGTACGAGGAAAAACCCACTAACGGGAAAAAACCTCGGGACGGCCCTAGCCTCAAATCCACTAAAAATGGTATTAAAAAATACAAGACAAAAGACTTACTTCCTAAACTCGAACCCTATCAAGCTGTGATGTTTCTTCTTGTATCGACCTCCAATTAGCGGATAACCAACGGAGCTCCACCGTGGTCTCGGACTCCACCGATCGGGCAATTAGGCACACCGTCAACCACACATGGTGCCTTTCACCATGTGAGAACGCCGCAGCAAAACGTCTTCTTCTTTGATGGATTTAGAAGCAAACCAAAACTCTCTTTGAATGGTGTAGAGAAACCGGTGCCAAACTCCAAGCAAGATGATAGATATATATGAACTTGGAATAAAGAACAATGGGTGTAAACTTAGTGTTTAAAGATTTTTCTTTAAGTTGAAGAACACTCAAACATGAACATTTTCCTTTTGTAAATAATCTCTCAAACTCTCTCTAGGAGATGTATTAGGATGGAAAAGTTAAGTTGGAAAATGTGTTTCCCGCACATATTAAGTCTTGAAAAAGTTGGTTAAAAAACAAGTGGGGAAAGTGGGTAAAAACTGCCAAAAAACTGCTCAAAACTGTTCCCGCCTGGCATTCTCGTTCAAACGACATTGACTCTCGTTCGAACGAGATTTCAAACGAGCGACCAGTCGGGGCTCGTTAGAAACTCGTTAGATATCTCGTTAGAACGACAAAACTTGTTCGAACGACATATCGAATGACTAACCAGTTTAGGGTTGTTGGCAGTTTCGTTCGAACGAACCTTGGTTCGAACGAAAAATCTCGTTCGAACGAAATTTCGAACGAGTTTCAGAAATTTTTCTATAATTTGATTTTGGCCCAGAAACTTTTATATATACTAATATAAAGTTCTTTTTAAATTATTTCTGAATTTAAACATGGTTTTTATTAAACCTAACACTCAAATAAACATTGTTCCAAGCTCCTATATAAATATAATTACGTTCATACCTTGGAAGCATGGAACCTTAGTTGATGACGTAGAAACGAGGCACGCAAACCGGCATTTTGATGAAGTTTTAAATTCTTTGCCGCTACGTCTTCAACACGGGGCTCCCGGTTTGAGTGCACGATGTAAATTTGCAAAAAAATCTACTTAAGCATAAAAACATGCCATCGATGGGTGAAAACATAAAACAAAAAGGTCCCGTAAGAGTCACGAATGCCTCGCACGGGACCAATGTGAATCATAGGAACCAACCACGTAGTCACGGGGATCCCGGTTTGAGTGTACGGCGTAAATTTGAAAAAAGTTAGACTTAAGCATAAAAACATGCCATCGAAGGGTGAAAACTTAAAAGAACCAAACGGCCCCGTAAGAGTCACGAATGCCTCATCCGGGACCAATGTGACTTGTAGGAACTGACCGCGTAGTCATGGAGCTCCCGGTTTGAGTCTACGATGTAAATTTGCAAAAAATGAACTTAAGCATAAAAACAAGCCATAGAAGGTTGAAAACATAAAACAAACACAAAACGGTCTCATTAGAGTCATGAACACCCCGCACCGGACCAATGTGACTCAAAGGAACCGTCCGCATAGTCACCAGACACCCAGTTTGAGTGTATGACGTAAATTTGCAAAAAGTTAGACTTAAGAAAAAAAAACATTTCATCGAAGGGTGAAAGCGTAAAACAAACACAAAATGGTCTTGTAAGATTCAAGGACTCCCCGCACGAGACCAATGTGACTGGTAGGAACCGACTGCGTAGTAACTGGGCTCCCAATTTGAGTCTATGACGTAAATTTGAAAAAAGAAATAGTTAAGCATAAAAACTTGTAATCGAAGCGTGAAAACGTAAAACAATGACAAAACGGTCCCGTAAGAGGCACGAACGCGTTGCACGAGATCGATGTAACTTGTAGGAACCGACCGCGTAGTCACGGGGTTCCCAATTTGAGTGTACGATGTAAATTTGCAAAACATTAAACTTGAGCATAAAAACATGCCATCGAAGGTTTAAAATTAAAAAAAACCATAAAACGGTCCCGCAAGAGTCACGAACGCCTAGCACGAGACCAATGTGATTTGTGGGAATCGACTGCATAGTCACGGGGCTCCCAGTTTGAGTGTACGACTTAAATTTGCAAAAATTAAGACTTAGGCATAAAAAATGCCATCGAAGCATGAAAACGTAGAGAAACCACAAAGTTGTCCCCTAATAGTCCCGAATGCCTCACACAGGATCAATGTGTCTCCTAGGAACCGACCGCGTTGTCACGGGACTCCCGATTTGAGTGTACGATGTAAATTTATAAAAATTAGGACTTAAGAATAAAAACTGCCATCGATGCGTGAATACGAAAAACAGCCACAAAACGGTCCCGTAAGAGTCACGAACACCTCACACGGGACCAATGTGACTTGTAGGAACCAACCGCATAGTCACGGGGGTCCTGATTTTAGTGTACGACATAAATTTGCAAAAAGTTAGACTTAAGCATAAAAACATTCGATCGAAGGGTGAAAACTTAAAACAACCACAAAACGGTCCTGTAAGAGTCGCGAACGCCTCGCACGAGACCAATGTGACTCATAGGAACCGACCGCATAGTCATGGGGATCCCGATTTGAGTGCACAATGTCAATTTGCAAAAAGTTAGACTGAAGCATAAAAATTGCAATCGAAGGGTGAAAACATAAAATAACAACAAAATGGTCCTATATGTCGCACGGATGCCTCACGCGGGATCGATGTAACTCATAGGAACCGATCACGTCATCACGGGGCTCCCAATTTGAGTGTACAGCGTAAATTTGTAAAACGACAACAAAACGGTCCAGTAAGAGTCACAAACGCATCGTACGAGACCAATGTGACTCGTATGAACTGACCGCATTATCACGGGGCTCCCGGTTTGAGTGTATGATGTAAATTTGCAAAAAAATCTACTTAAGCATAAAAACATGCCATCAATGGGTAAAAACATAAAACAACCGCAAAACGGTATTGTAAGAGTCATGAACGCCTCACACGGGACCAATGCGAATCATAGGAACCAATCGCGTAGTCTCGGGGATCCTGGTTTGATTGTACGACATAAATTTGAAAAAAGTTAGACTTAAGAATAAAAACATGCAATCGAAGGGTGAAAACTTAAAAGAATCAAACGGCCCCGTAAGAGTCACGAATGCTTCGTCCGGGACCATTGTGACTTGTAGGAACCAACCGCGTAGTCATGGAGCTCCTGGTTTGAGTCTATGACGTAAATTTGCAAAAAAAAATGAACTTAAGCATAAAAACAAGCCATCGAAGGTTGAAAACGTAAAATAGACACTAAACGGTCTCGTTAGAGTCACGAACACCCCGCACCGGACCAATGTGACTGAAAGGAACCGGCCGCGTAGTCACCAGGCACCCAGTTTGAGTGTATGACGTAAATTTGCAAAAATTTAGACTTAAGCAAAAAAGCGTGTCGTCGAAGGGTGAAAGCGTAAAACAAACACAAAATGGTCCTGTAAGATTCAAGGACTCCCCGCACGAGACCAATGTGACTGGTAGGAACCGACTGCGTAGTAACTGGGCTCCCAATTTGAGTCTATGACGTAAATTTGAAAAAAAAAGAGTTAAGCATAAAAATTTGTAATCAAAGCATGAAAACGTAAAACAACGACAAAACGGTCCCGTAAGAAGCACGAACGCGTTGCACGAGATCGATGTAACTTGTAGGAACCGACCGCGTAGTCACGGGGTTCCCAATTTGAGTGTACGATGTAAATTTGCAAGGCATTAAACTTGAGCATAAAAATATGTCATTGAAGGGTTAAAATAAAGAACAACCACAAAACGGTCCCGCAAGAGTCACGAACGCCTAGCACGGGACCAATGTGATTTGTAGGAATCGACTGCGTAGTCACGGGGCTCCAAGTTTGAGTGTACGACGTAAATTTACAAAAATTAAGACTTAGGCATAAAAAATGCCATCGAAGCATGAAAACGTAAAACAACCACAAAGCGGTCCCCTAACAGTCCCGAATGCCTCACAGAGGATCAATGTGACTCATAGCAACCAACCACTTTGTCACGGGACTCCCGGTTTGAGTGTACGATGAAAATTTGCAAA
Organism: Sambucus nigra; assembly: GCA_949130495.1. Lineage (NCBI taxonomy): Eukaryota > Viridiplantae > Streptophyta > Magnoliopsida > Dipsacales > Adoxaceae > Sambucus > Sambucus nigra. The sequence goes on from OX422219.1 coordinate 58,925,760, forward strand.
AAGTAGGACTTAAGAATAAAAACTGCCATCGATGCATGAATATGAAAAACAACCACAAAATGGTTCCGTAAGAGTCACGAACACCTCGCACGGGATCAATGTGACTTGTAGGAACCAACCGCATAGTCACGGGGCTCCCGGTTTGAGTGTACGACCTAAATTTGCATAACGTAAGACTTAAGCATAAAAACATGCGATCGAAGGGTGAAAATTTAAAAGAACCAATTAACGGTCCCGTAAGAGTCACGAACGCCTCGCACGGGACCAATGTGACTCATACCAACCGACCAAGTAGTCACGGGGCTCCCGGTGTGAGTGCACAATGTCAATTTGCAAAATGTTAGACTGAAGCATAAAAACTGCAATGGAAGGGTGAAAACATAAAACAACAACAAAACGGTCCCATATGTGGCATGGATGCCTCGGGAGGGATCGATGTAACTCATAGGAACCGATCGCGTCATCACGGGGCTCCCGATTTGAGTGTACAATGTAAATTTGTAAAACAACAACAAAACGGTCCAGTAAAAGTCACAAACGCCTCGCACGAGACCAATGTGAATCGTATGAACCGACCACGTTGTCACGGGGTTCCCGATTTGAGTGCACGATGTAAATTTGCAAAAAAATCTAGTTAAGCATAAAAACATGCCATCGATGGGTGAAAACATAAAACAACCGCAAAACGGTACTGTAAGAGTCATGAACGCCTCGTACGGGAGAAATGTGAATCATAGGAACCAATCGCGTAGTCTCGGGGATCCTGGTTTGATTGTACGACGTAAATTTGAAAAAATTTAGACTTAAGCATAAAAACATGCAATCGAAGGGTGAAAACTTAAAAGAACCAAACGGCCCCGTAAGAGTCACGAATGCCTCATCCGGGACCAATGTGACTTGTAGGAACCGATCGCGTAGTCATGGAGCTCCCGGTTTGAGTCTATGACGTAAATTTGCAAAAAAATGAACTTAAGCATAAAAACAAGCCATCGAAGGTTGAAAACGTAAATCAGACACTAAACGATCTCGTTAGGGTCACGAACACCCCGCACCGTACCAACGTGACTCAAAGGAACCGGTCGCGTAGTCACAAGGCACCCAGTTTGAGTGTATGACGTAAATTTGTAAAAAGTTAGACTTAAGCAAAAAAATGTTTCATCGAAGGGTGAAAGCATAAAACAAACACAAAATGGTCCTGTAAGATTCAAGGACTCCTCGCACGAGACCAATGTGACTGGTAGGAACCGACCGCGTAGTAACTGGGCTCCCAATTTGAGTGTATGACGTAAATTTGCAAAAATAACACTTAAGCATAAAAACTTGTATTCGATGCGTGAAAACGTAAAACAACGACAAAATGGTCCCGTAAGAGGCACGAACGCATTGCACGAGATCGATGTAACTTGTAGGAACCGACCGCGTAGTCACGGGGTTCCCAATTTAAGTGTAGGACGTAAATTTACAAGACATTAAACTTGAGCATAAAAACATGCCATCGAAGGGTTAAAATAAAAAACAACCACAAAACGGTCCCACAAGAGTCACGAGCGCCTCGCACGGGACCAATGTGATTTGTAGGAACCGACTGCGTAGTCACGGGGCTCCCAGTTTGAGTGTACGATGTAAATTTGCAAAAATTAAGACTTAGGCATAAAAAATGCCATCGAAGCGTGAAAACGTAAAAAAAAACCACAAAACGGTCCCCTAACAGTCCCGAATGCCTCACACAGGATCAATGTGACTCATAGGAACCGACCGCGTTGTAACTGGACTCCCGGTTTGAGTGTAAGATGTAAATTTACAAATAGTAGGACTTAGGAATAAAAACTGCCATCGATGTGTGAATACGAATAACAACCACAAAACGGTCCCGTAAGAGTCACGAACACCTCGCACGGGACCAATGTGACTTGTAGGAATCAACTGCATAGTCAGGGGGCTCCTGGTTTTAGTGTACGACGTAAATTTTCACAAAGTTAAACTTAAGCATAAAAACATGCGATCGAAGGGTGAAAAGTTAAAACAACCACAAAACGGTTCCTTAAGAGTCACGAACACCTCGCACGGGACCAATGTGACTCGTAGAAACCGACCGCGTAGTCATGGGGCTCCCGATTTGAGTGCACAATCTCAATTTGCAAAAATTTAGACTGAAGCATAAAAATTGCAATTGAAGGGTGAAAACATAAAACAACAACAAAATGGTCCCATATGTCGCACGGATGCCTCACGCGGGATCGATGTAACTCATAGGAACCGATCACGTCATCACGGGGCTCCCAATTTGAGTGTACAACGTAAATTTGTAAAACAACAACAAAACGGTCCAGTAAGATTCACAAACGCATCGTACGAGACTAATGTGACTCGTATGAACTGACTGCATTATCACGGGGCTCTCGGTTTGAGTGTATGATGTAAATTTGCAAAAAAATCTACTTAAGCATAAAAACATGCCATCAATGGGGAAAACATAAAACAACCGCAAAACGGTATTATAAGAGTCATGAACGCCTCGCACGGGATCAATGTGAATCATCGGAACCAATCGCGTAGTCTCGGGGATCCTGGTTTGATTGTACGACGTAAATTTGAAAAAAGTTAGACTTAAGCATAAAAAAATGCAATCGAAGGGTGAAAACTTAAAAGAACCAAACGACCCCGTAAGAGTCACGAATGCCTCGTCCGGGACGAATTTGACTTGTAGGAACCGATCGCGTAGTCATGGAGCTCCCGGTTTGAGTTTATGACGTAAATTTGCAAAAAAATGAACTTAAGCATAAAAATAAGCCATCGAAGGTTGAAAATGTAAAACAGGCACTAAACGGTCTCGTTAGAGTCACGAACACCCCGCACCGGACCAACGTGACTCAAAGGAACCGGTCGCGTAGTCACCAGGCACCCAGTTTGAGTGTATGACGTAAATTTGTAAAAAGTTAGACTTAAGCAAAAAAATGTGTCATTGAAGGGTGAAAGCATAAAACAAACACAAAATGGTCCTGTAAGATTCAAGGACTCCCCGCACGAGACCAATGTGACTGGTAGGAACCAACCGCGTAGTAACTAGGCTCCCAATTTGAGTGTATGACATAAAGTTGCAAAAAAAAACACTTAAGCATAAAAACTTGTATTCAAAGCGTGAAAACGTAAAACAACGACAAAATGGTCCCGTAAGAGGCACGAACGCATTGCACGAGATCGATGTAACTTGTAGGAACCGACCGCGTAGTCACGGGGTTCCCAATTTGAGTGTATGACGTAAATTTGCAAGACATTAAACTTGAGCATAAAAACATGCCATCGAAGGGTTAAAATAAAAAACAACCACAAAACGGTCCCACAAGAGTCACGAGCGCCTCGCACGGGACCAATGTGATTTGTAGGAGCCGACTGCGTAGTCACGGGGCTCCCAGTTTGAGTGTACGATGTAAATTTGCAAAATTAAGACTTAGGCATAAAAAATGCCATCGAAGCGTGAAAACGTAAAAAAAACCACAAAACGGTCCCCTAACAGTCCCGAATGCCTCACACAGGATCAATGTGACTCATAGGAACCGACCGCGTTGTAACGGGACTCCCGGTTTGAGTGTACGATGTAAATTTGCAAAAAGTAGGACTTAGGAATAAAAACTGCCATCAATGCGTGAATACGAAAAACAACCACAAAACGGTCCCGTAAGAGTCACGAACACCTCGCACGGGACCAATGTGACTTGTAGGAACCAACCGTATAGTCAGGGGGCTCGTGGTTTAAGTGTACGACGTAAATTTCCAAAAAGTTAAACTTAAGCATAAAAACATGCGATCGAAGGGTGAAAACTTAAAACAACCACAAAACGGTCCCTTAAGAGTCACGAACACCTCACACGGGACCAATGTGACTCGTAGAAACCGATCGCGTAGTCACGAGGCTCTCGAATTTATTGTACGACGTCAATTTGCAAAAAGTTAGACTTAAGCAGAAAAACTTGCAATCGAATTGTGAAAACATAAAACAATAACAAAACGGTCCAGTAAGAGGCACGGACGCCTCGTGCGGGATCGATGTAACTCATAGGAACCGATCGTGTAGTCACGGGGCTCCCGGTTTGAGTGTACGACGTAAATTGTATGACGTAAGATTGCAAAACGTTAAAATTAAGCATAAAAACATGTCATCGAAGGGTGTAAATGTAAAACAACAAAAAAATAGTCGAGTAGGAGTCACAAACTCCTCGCACAGGGCCAATATCACTCGTAGGAATCGGCCATGTTGTCACGCCTCTCTCTGTTTGAGTGTATGATGTAAATTTGCAAAAAAATGGACTTAAGCATAAAAACATGCCATCGAAGGGTGAAAACATAAAATAAACACAAAACGATCCCGTAAGAGTCACGAACACCTCACACCGGACCAATGTGACTCAAAAAAACCGACCGCATAGTTACCAGGCTCCCGATTTGAGTGTACGACGTAAATTTGCAAAAAAATAGACTTAAGTATAAAAACTTGCAATTGATGGGTGAAAACATAAAACAACCCCAAAACGGTCCCGTAAGAAGCACGAACGCCTCGCACGGGACCAATGTGACTCGTAGGTACCGACCACGTAGTCAGGAGACTCTCGATTTGAGTGTATGATGTAAATTTTGAAAAAGTAGGAATTAAGAATGAAAACATGCCATCGATGGGTGAAACCTTAAAGAACCAAATGGTCCTGTAAGGGTCACGAATGCCTCGTAAGGAGCCAATGTGACTCGTAGGAACCGACCGCGTAGTCACGGAGCTCCCGGTTTGAGTGTAAGACGTTAATTTGCAAAACGTTAGACTTAAGAATAAAAACTTACAATCGAAGGGTGAAAATGTAAAATAACCACAAAACGATCCCGTAAGAGGCACGAACGCCTCGTACGGGATTGATGTAACTTGTAGGAATCGATCGCGTAGTCACGGGGCTCCCAGTTTTAGTGTACGATGTAAATTGTATGACGTAAATTTGCAAAACGTTAAACTTAATCATAAAAACATGTCATCGAAGGGTGAAAATATAAAACATCATAAAAACGGTCCAGTAAGAGTCACGAATGCCTCACACGGAACTAATGTGACACGTAGGAACCGATCGCGTTGTCTCGGGTCTCCCGGTTTGACTATATGACGTAAATTTAAAAAAAATGGACTTAAGCCAAAAAACATGTCATGGAAGGGTGAAAACGTAAAACAACCACAAAACGGTCCTGTAAGAGTCACGAACACCCCGCACCGAACCAATGTGGCTCAAAGGAACCGACCACGTAGTCACCAGGCTCCTACTTTGAGTGTACGACGTAAATTTGCAAAAAAATTAGACTTAAGTATAAAAATTTGCAATCGAAGGGTGAAAATGTAAAACAAGCCCAAAACGGTCCCGTAAGAGGCATGAATGCCTCGCAAGAGATCGATGTGACTCATAGGAACTGATTGCCTAGTCACGGGGCTACCAGTTTGAGTGTACGACACAAATTTGCAAAACGTTAGACTTAAGCATAAAAAATTCCATCGAAGGGTTAAAACGTAAAACAACCACAAAACGATCCTGCAAGAGCCACGAATGCCTCACACGGGACCAATGTGACTTGTAGGAATCGATCTCATAGTCACGGGACTCCCGGTTACTGTGTACGACGTGGATTTGCAAAAAGTTAGACTTAGGCATAAAAAATGACATCGAAGGGAGAAAACGAAAAACAACCACAAAACAGTCCCGTAAGAGTCATGAATGCCTCGCACGAGACCAATGTGACTTGTAGGAATCGATCGCATAGTCACGGGACTCCCGGTTACTGTGTACGACGTAGATTTGCAAAAAGTTAGACTTAAGCATAAAAAATGACATCGAAGAGTGAAAATGAAAAACAACCACAAAACAATCCGGTAAGAGTCATGAATGCCTCGCACGAGACCAATGTGACTCGTAGAAGCCGACCACGTAGTCACGGGACTCCCGGTTTGAGTGTACGACGTAAATTTGTAAAAAGTTAGACTTAAGCATAAAAACATTCAATCATAGGGTGAAAACTTAAAATAACCAGAAAACTGTCCCGTAAAAGGCATAAACACCTCGCACGGGATCGATGTAACTCGTAAGAACCGACCGCGTAGTCACGGGGCTCCCGGTTTGAGTCTATGATGTAAATTTGTAAAAAGTTAGAGTTAAGCATAAAAACATGCCATAGAAGGGTGAAAACGTAAAATAACCACAAGACGGTCCCAAAAGAGTCACGAATGCCTCGCACGGGACTAATGTGACTCATAGGAACCGACCGCGTAGGCACCGAGCTCCCGATTTGAATGTATGACGTAAATTTGCAAAAAGTTAGACTTAAGCCTAAAAACTTGTAGTCGAAGGGTGAAACGTAAAACAACCACAAAACGGTCCCATGAGGGTCACTTCACACTTCACACGGGAATAATGTGACTCGTAGGAACTGACCGCGTATTCACAGGGCTCCCGATTGGAGTGTACGATGTAGATTTTCCAAAAGTTAAACTTAAGCATAAAAACATGCCATCGAAGGGTGAAAATGTAAAATAATCACAAAACGGTCTCGTAAGAGTCACGAATGCCTCGTACAAGACCAATGAGACTCATAGGAACCGACCGCGTAGTCACGGGGCTCCCGGTTTGAGTGTACAACATAAATTTGCAAAAAGTTAGACTTTAGAATAAAAACATGCCATCGATGGGTGAAAACGTAAAACAACCACAAAACGGTCCCTCAAGAGTCACAACGCCTCACACAAGACCAATGTGACACGTAGGAAGCAACCGCGTAGTCAAGGGACTCCCGGTTTGACTGTACGACGTAAATTTGTAAAAATAGACTTAAATACAAAAATATGCCATGTATGGGTGAAAACATAAAACAACCACAAAACGGTCCCGTAAGATTCACGAACGCCTCGCACGGGACCAGTGTGACTCATAAGAACCGACCTCGTTGTCTCGAGGTTACCGGTTTGAGTCTATGATGTAAATTTGTAAAAATCTAGACTTAAGCATAAAAACATGTCATCGATGGGTGAAAACGTAAAATAAGCACAAAACGATCTCGTAAGAATAACGAACGCCTCGCACGGGACCAATGCGACTCGTAGGAGCCGTTCGCGAATGACGTAAATTTGTAAAAAGTTAGACTTATGCATAAAAACATGACATCGAGGGGTGAAAACGTAAAACAAACACAAAACGGTCCCGTAAGAGCCACGAACACCTCGCACGGGACCAATGTGACTCGTAGGAATCGACCGCGTAGTCACGGGGCTCCGAATTTGAGTGTACGACATAAATTTGCAAAAAATTAGACTTAAGCCAAAAAACATGCCATCGAAGGGTGAAAAGGTAAAATAACCCCAAAACGGTCCCGTAAGAGCCACGAACACCTCGCACAAGACCAATGTGACTCGTAGGAACTGACCGCATTGTCACGGGGCTCCCGGTTTGAGTGTACGATGTAAATTAGCAAATGGTTATACTTAAACAAAAAACATGCCATTGATGGGTGAAAATAAAAATAACCACAAAATGGTCCCGTAAGAGTCACGAATGCCCCACACGGAACCAATGTGACTCGTAGGAAACTATCGCGTTGTCATGGGGCTCCCGGTTTGAGTGTACGACGTAAATTTGCCAAAAGTTAGACTCAAGTAAAAAAATGTTCCATCGCAGGGTGAAAAAGTAAAACAACCACAAAACGGTCTCGTAAGAGTCATGAATGCTTCGTACAGGACCAGTGTGACTCGTAGGAACCGACCGCATAGTCACGGGGATCCCAGGTTTGAGTGTACAACGTAAATTTGCAAAAAGTTAGAATTAAGAAAAAAAAACAAGCCATCGATGGGTGAAAACGTAAAATAAGCATAAAACAGTCCCATAAGAGTCACGAATGCCTCACACGGGACCAATGTGATTCGTAGGAACCGACCGCGTTGTCACGGGGCTCCCGGTTTGAGTATGTGACGTAAATTTGCCAAAAATGGACTTATGCCAAAAAAATGTCGTCGAAGGGTGAAAACGTAAAATAACCACAAAACAGTCCCGTAAGAGTCACAAACACCCCGCACCGAACCAATGTGGCTCAAAGGAACCGATCGCGTAGTCACCGGGCTCCCAGTTTGAGTGTACGACGTAAATTTCTAAAAAAATTAGACTTAAGTATAAAAATTTGCAATTGAAGAGTGAAAATGTATAACAAACACAAAACGGTCCCGTAAGAGGCACGAATGCCTCGCAAGAGATCAATGTAACTCAAAGGAACCGATCGTGTAGTCATGGGGCTCCCAGTTTGAGTGTATGACTTAAATTTGCAAAATGTTAGACTTAAGCATAAAAAATGCCATCGAAGGGTTAAAACGTAGAACATAGACAAAACGGTCCCACAAGATCTACAAATGCCTCACACGGGACCAATGTGACTCATAGGAACCGACCGCAATGTAAAGGGGCTCCCGATAACAGTGTACGACGTAGATTTCCAAAAAGTTAGACTTGATCATAAAAAAATGACATCGAAGGGTGAAAATGAGAAACAATAACAAAATAGTCCCGTAAGAGTCATGAATGACTCGCACGAGACCAATGTGACTCGTAGAAGACGACTGCGTAGTCACGGGGCTCCCGGTTTGAGTGTACAACGTAAATTTGAAAAAAGATAGACTTAATCATAAAAACCTGCAATCGTAGGGTAAAAACGTAAAATAACCCCAAAATAGTCCCGAAAGAGGTACGAACGCCTCGCACGGGATCGATGTAACTCATAAGAACCGACCGCGTAGTCACGGGGCTCCCGATTTGAGTCTACGATGTAAATTTGCAAAAAGTTAGAGTTAGGCATAAAAACATGCCATAGAAGGGTGAAAACGTAAAACAACCACAAGACGGTCCCAAAAGAGTCACGAATGCCTCGCACGGGACCAATGTGACTCATAGGAACCGACCGCGTAGGCACCGAGCTCCCGATTTGAATGTATGACATAAATTTGCAAAAAGTTAGACTTAAGCCTAAAAACTTATAGTCGAAGGGCGAAACGGAAAACAACCATAAAACGGTCCCATAAGGGTCACGAACACCTCGCACAGGACAAATGTGACTCGTAGGAACTGACCGCGTAGCCCCGGGGTTCTCGATTTGAGTGTACGATCTAAATTTGTAAAAAGCTAGACTTAAGCATAAAAACATGCCATCGATGGGTGAAAACGTAAAACAAGCACAAAACGGTCCCGTAAGAGTAATGAACGCCTCGCACGGGACCAATGCAACTCGTAGGAACCGTTCGCGTATGACGTAAATTTGTAAAAAGTTACACTTATGCATACAAACATGACATCGAATGGTGAAAACACAAAAAAAACACAATACAGTCCCGTAAGATCCACGAACACCTCGCACAGAACCAATGACACTCGAAGGAACCGACCGCGTAGTCACGAGGCTCCGGATTTGATTGTACGACATAAATTTGCAAAAAATTAGACTTAAGACAAGAAAATGCAATCGAAGGGTGAAAACGTAAAAAAATCATCAAACGGTCCCGTAAGAGCCACGACCACCTCGTACAGGACCAATGTGACTCGTAGAAACCGACCGCATTATCACGGGGCTCCCGATTTGAGTGTACGATGTAAATTTACAAAAAGTTAGACTTAAGCAGAAAACATGCCATTGAAGGGTGAAAATATAAAACAACCACAAAACGATCCCGTAAGAGTCACGAATGCCTCTCACGGAACCAATGGGACTCGTAGGAACCGACCGCGTTATCACTGGGCTCCCAGTTTGAGTGTACGACGTAAATTTGCCAAAAGTTAGGATTAAGCATAAAAATGTTCCATCGCAGGGTGAAAATGTAAAACAACCACAAAACGGTCTCGTGAGGGTCACGAATGCCTCGCACAGGACCAATGTGACTCGTAGGAATCGACCACGTAGGCACGGGGATCCTGGTTTAAGTGTATAACGTAAATTTGTAAAAAGTTAGACTTAATCAAAAAAGCATGCCATCCATGGGTAAAAATGTAAAACAACTACAAAACGGTCCTGTAAGAGTCACGAACGCCTCACACTGGACCAATGTGACTCGTAGGAACCGACCGCGTAGTCACGGGGCTCCCAATTTGAGTGTACGATGTAAATTTGCAAAAATTTAGACTTAAGCTTATAAACTTGCAATCAAAGGGTGAAAATGTAAAACAATCACAAATCGGTCCTGTAAGCGGCACGAAAGCCTCGCACGGGACTGATGTAACTCATAAGAACCGATCGCGTAGTCACGGGGCTCCCAGTTTTAGTGTACAACATAAATTTTCAAAAAGTTAAACTTAAGCATAAAAACATGCCATCGAGGGGTGAAAATGTAAAACAACCACAAAATGATCCCGTAAGAGTCACGAATGCCTCTCACGGGACCAATGTGACTCATAGGAACCGATCGCGTAGTCACGGGGTTCCCGGTTTAAGTGTACGACGTAAATTTGCCAAAAGTCTGGCTTAAGCATAAAAACATTCTATTGCAGGGTGAAAATGTAAAGCAACCACAAAATGGTCTGGTAAGAGTCTCGAATGCCACGCACAGGACCAATGTGACTCGTCGGAACCGATCGCGTAGTCACGGGGATCTCGATTTAAGGGTACAACGTAAATTTGTAAAAAGTTAGACTTAATAATAAAAACATGCCATCGATGGGTGAAAACATAAAATAAGCACAAAACGGTCCACTAAGAGTAACGAACGCCTCGCACGGGACCAATGCGACTCGTAGGAATCGATCTCGTAGTCACGGGGCTCCCAGTTTAGGTGTACGATGTAAATTGTATGACGTAAATTTGCAAAAAGTTAAACTTAAGCATAAAAACATGTCATCGAAGGGTGAAAACGTAAAACAACAACAAAACGGTCCAGTAAGAGTCACGAATGCCTCGCACGGGACCAATGTGACTTGTAGGAACTGACCGCATTATCATATGGCTCTCGATTTGAGTAAATGAAGTAAATTTGTAAAAAAAGGACTTAAGACAAAAAACATGACGTCGAAGGGTGAAAACGTAAAATAACCACAAAACAGTCCCGTAAGAGTCACAAACACCCCGCACCGAACCAATGTGGCTCAAAGGAACCGATCGCATAGTCATCAGGCTCCCAGTTTGAGTGTACGACGTAAATTTATAAAAAAATTAGACTTAAGTATAAAAATTTGCAATCGAAGGGTGAAAATTTAAAACAAACACAAAACGATCCCGTAAGAGGCATGAATCGCAAGAGATCGATGTTACTCATAGGAACATATCGCGTAGTCACGGGACTGCCAGTTTGAGTGTATGACGTAAATTTGCAAAATGTTAGACTTAAGCATAAACAATGCCATCGAAGGGTTAAAACGTAAAACAACCACAAAACAGTTCTGCAAGAGCCACAAATTCCTCACACGGGACCAATGTGACTCATAAGAACCGACCGCATAGTCACAAGGCTCCCGATTATAGTGTAGGATGAAGATTTGCAAAAAGTTAGACTTAAGCATAAAAAAATGACATCGAAGGGTGAAAACGTAAACCAACCACAAAATAATCTCGTAAGAGTCATGAATGACTCGCACGAGACCAATCTGACTCGTAGAAGCCGATCGCGTAGTCACGGGGCTCCCGGTTTGAGTGTACGACGTAAATTTGTAAAAATTTAGACTTACGCATAAAACATGCAATCGTAGGGTAAAAACGTAAAACAACCACAAAACAGTCCCGTAAGAGGCACGAACGCCTCGCACGGTATCGATGTAACTTGTAAGAACCGACCGCGTAGTCACGGGGCTCCCGATTTGAGTCTACGACTTAAATTTGCAAAAAGTTATAGTTAAGCAAAAAAACATGCCATAGAAGGGTGAAAACATAAAATAATCACAAGACGGTCCCATAAGAGTCACGAATGCCTCGTACGGGACTAATGTGACTCGTAGGAACCGACCGCGTAGGCACCGAGCTCCCGATTTGAATGTATGACGTAAATTTGCAAAAAGTTAGACTTAAGCCTAAAAACTTGTAGTCGAAGGGTGAAACGTAAAACAACCACAAAACGGTCCCATAAGGGTCACAAACTCCTCGCACAGGACAAATGCGACTCGTAGGAACTGACCGCATAGTCACGAGGCTGCTGGTTGGAGTGTATGACGTAAATTTACCAAAAGTTTGACTTAAGCATAAAATCATGCCATCGAAGGGTGAAAATGTAAAATAACCACAAAACGGTCTCGTAAGAGTCATGAATGCCTCGTGCAGGACCAATGTGACTCGTACGAATCGACCGTGTAGTCACGGGACTCCCGGTTTGAGTGTACAACATAAATTTGCAAAAAGTTAGACTTAAGAATAAAAACATTCCATCGATGGGTGAAAACATAAAACAACCATAAAACGGTTCCGTAAGAGTCACGAACGCCTCACACAAGACCAATGTGACTCGTAGGAACTAACCGCGTAGTCAAGCGACTCTCGAGTTGAGTGTATGACGTAAATTTGTAAAAAGAGGCTTAAATATAAAATATGCCATCGATGGGTGAAAACACAAAACAACCACAAAAAGGTCCCGTAAGAGTCACGAATGCCTCGCACGGGACCAGTGTGACTCATAGGAACCGATCGCGTTGTCCCGGGGCTCCCGGATTGAGTGTACAACGTAAATTTGCAAAAAATTGGACTTAATCATAAAAACATGCCATCGATGGGTGAAAATGTAAAACAAGCACAAAACGGTCCCGTAAGAGTAATGAACGCCTCGCACGGGACCAAGGCGACTCGTAGGAACCATTCGCGAACGTCGTAAATTTGTAAAAAATTAGACTTATGCATACAAGCATGACATTGAATGGTGAAAACATAAAATAGACACAATACGGTCCCGTAAGAGCCACGAACACCTCTCACGGGACCAATATGACTCGTAGGAACCGACCGCGTAGTCACGACGCTCCGCATTTGAGTGTACGACTTAAATTTGCAAAAAATTAGACTTAAGCCAAAAAATGCCATCGAAGGGTGAAAACGTAAAACAACCATAAAATAGTCCCGTAAGAGCCACGAACGCCTCGCACAGGACCAATGTGACTCGTAGGAACCGACCGCGTTGTCACGGGGATCTCGGTTTGAGTGTACGATATAAATTTACAAAAAGTTAGACTTAAGCAGAAAACATGCCATTGAAGGATGAAAATATAAAACAACCACAAAATGGTCCCGTAAGAAACACGAACGCCACGCACGGAATCAATGTGACTCATATGAATCGATCGCATTTTTACGGGGCTCCCGGTGTGAGTGTACGATATAAATTTGCCAAAAGTTAGGCATAGCATAAAAATGTTCCATCGCAGGGTGAAAATGTAAAACAACCACAAAACAGTCTCGTAAGGGTCACGAATGCCTCGCACAGGACCAATGTGACTCGTAGAAACCGATCGCGTAGGCACGGAGATCCCGGTTTAAGTGTACAACATAAATTTGTAAAACGTTAGGCTTAATAATAAAAACATGCCATCGATGGTTAAAAATGTATAACAACCACAAAACGATCCCATAAGAGTGATAAACACCTTGCACACGACCAATGTGACTCGTAGGAACCGACCGCGTAGTCACAGGGCTCCCGGTTTGAGTGTACGATGTAAATTTGCAAAAAGTTAGACTTAAGCATATAAACTTGCAATCAAAGGGTGAAAACGTAAAACAATCACAAAAAGGTCTCGTAAGAGGCACGAACGCCTCGCACGGGATCGATCTAACTCGTAAGAACTGATCGTGTAGTCACGGGGCTCCCGGTTTGAGTGTACGACATAAATTGTACGACGTAAATTTTCAAAAATTTAAACTTAAGCATAAAAACATGCCATCGAAGGGTCAAAATGTAAAATAACCACGAAATGATCCTGTAAGAGTCACAAACGCCTCTCACGGGACCAATGTGACTCGTAGGCACCGATCGCGTAGTCACGGGGCTCACGGTTTGAGTGTATGACGTAAATTTACAAAAAATTAGGCTTAGGCATAAAAACATTCCATCGCACGGTGAAAATGTAAAACAACCACAAAACGATCTCGTAAGAGTCACGAATGCGTCACACAGGACCAATGTGACTCGTAAGAACCGACCGCGTAGTCACGAGGATCCTGGTTTAAGTGTACAACGTAAATTTGTAAAAGGTTAGACTAAATAATAAAAACATGCCATTGATGGGTGAAAACATAAAATAAGCACAAAACGGTCTCTTAAGAGTAAGGAACGCCTCCCGCGGGACCAATACGACTCGTAGGAACCGATGGGGGGCTCCCAGTTTGAGTGTACGATGTAAATTGTATGACGTAAATTTGCAAAAAGTTAAACTTAAGCATAAAAATACGTCATCGAAGGGTGAAAACGTAAAACAACAACAAAACGGTCCAGTAAGAGTCACGAGTGCCTCGCACGGGACCAATGTGACTCATGGGAACCGACCGCGTTGTCACGGGGCTCTCGGTTTGAGTATATGATATAAACTTGCAAAAAAATGGACTTGAGATAAAAACATGCTGTCGAACGGTGAAAATGTAAAACAACCACAAAACGGTCCCGTAAGAATCACGAACACCCCACACCGAACCAATGTGGCTCAAAGGAACTGATCGTATAGTCACCAGGTTCCCAGTTTGAGTGTCCGACGTAAATTTGTAAAAAAATTAGACTTAAGTATTGAAATTTGCAATCGAAGGGTGAAAATGTAAAACAAACACATAACGGTCCCGTAAGAGGCACGAATGCCTCGCAAGAGATCGATGTAACTCATAGGAACCGATCGCGTAGTCACGGGGCTACCAATTTGAGTGTACGACGAAAATTTGCAAAATGTTAGACTTAAGCCTAAAAAATGCCATCGAAGGGTTAAAATGTAAAACAACCACAAAATGATCCCGCAAGAGCCACGAATGCCTCATACGGGACCAATGAGACTCATAGGAACCGACCGCATAGTCACGGGGCTCCCGATTACAGTGTACGATGTCGATTTGCAAAAAGTTAGATTTAAGCATAAAAAAATGACATCGAAGGGTGAAAACTTAAAACAACCACAAATCAGTCCCGTAAGAGTCATGAATGACTCGCACGAGACCAATGTGACTCGTAGAAGCCGACCGCGTAGTCACAAGGCTCCCGATTTGAGTGTATGACGTAAATTTGTAAAAAGTTAGACTTAAGCATAAAAACTTGCTATCTAGGGTAAAAACGTAAAATAACCACAAAACAGTCCCGTAAGAGACACGAACGCCTCGCATGGGATCGTTGTAACTCGTAAGAACAGATCGCATAGTCACGGGGCTCCCCATTTCAGTCTACGACGTAAATTTGCAAAAAGTTAGAGTTAAGCATAAAAACATGGCATAGAAGGGTGAAAACGTAAAACAACCATAAGACGGTCCCATAAGAGTCACGAATGCCTCGTACGGGACCAATGTGACTCGTAGGAACCGACCGCGTAGACACCGAGCTCCCGATTTGAATGTATGACATAAATTTGTAAAAATTTAGACTAAAACCTAAAAACTTGTAGTCGAAGGGTGAAACATAAAACAGCCAGAAAAGGTCCCGTAAGGGTCACGAACGCCTCACAAAGGACTAATGTGACTCGTAGGAACTGACCGCGTAGCCCCGGGGTTCCCGGTTTGAGTGTACGATCTAAATTTGTAAAAAGCTAGACTTAACCATAAAAACATGCCATCGAAGGGTGAAAACGTAAAACAACCAGAAAACGGTCTCGTAAGAGTCACGAATGCCTCGTGCAGGACCAATATGACTCGTACGAACCGACCGCGTAGTCACGGGTCTCCCGATTTAAGTGTACAACATAAATTTGCAAAAATTTAGACTTTAGAATAAAAACATGCCATCGATGGGTGAAAACGTAAAACAACCACAAAACGGTCCCGTAAGAGTCACGAACGCCTCACACAACCAATCGCGTAGTCAAGCGGCTCCCGATTTGAGTGTACAACGTAAATTTCTAAAAGATACTTAAATATAAAAATATGCCATCGATGGGTGAAAACATAAAACAACCACAAAATGGTCCCATAAGAGTCACGAACGCCTCGTACGAGACTAGTGTGACTCACATGATTCGACCATGTTGTCCCGGGACTCTGGGTGTAAGTGTATGACATACACTTCCAAAAAAATGGACTTGAGATAAAAACATACCGTCGAAGGGTGAAAATGTAAAACAACCACAAAATGGCCGCGTAAGAGTCACGAACACCCCGCACTGAACTAATGTGGCTCAAAGGAACCGATCCCATAGTCACCAGGTTCCCAGTTTGAGTGTACGATGTAAATTTGTAAAAAAGTTAGACTTAAGTATAAAAATTTGCAATCGAAGGGTGAAAATCTAAAACAAACACAAAACGGTCCCGTAAGAGGCACGAATGCCTCACAAGAGATCGATGTAACTCATAGGAACCGATCATGTAGTCGCGGGGCTACCAGGTTGAGTGTACGACGAAAATTTGCAAAATGTTAGACTTAAGCCTAAAAAATTCCATCGAAGGGTTAAAATGTAAAACAACCATAAAACGATCCCGCAAGAGCCACGAATGCCTCACACGGGACCAATGAGACTAGTAGGAACCGACCGCATAGTCACGGGGCTCCCGATTACAGTGTACGATGTAGATTTGCAAAAAGTTAGACTTAATCATAAAAAAATGACATCGAAGGGTGGAAACATAAAACAACCACAAATCAGTCTCGTAAGAGCCATGAATGACTCGCACGAGACCAATGTGACTCGCAGAAGCCGACCGCGAAGTCACAGGCCACCCGATTTGAGTGTACGACGTAAATTTGTAAAAAGTTAGGCTTAAGCATAAAAACTTGCAATCGTAGCGTAAAGACGTAAAACAACCACAAAATAGTCTAACAAGAGGCACGAACGCCTCGCACGGTATCGATGTAACTCGTAAGAACCGATCGCGTAGTCACGGGGCTCCCGATTTGAGTCTACGACTTAAATTTGCAGAAAGTTAGAGTTAAGCAAAACGACATGCCATAGAAGGGTGAAAACGTACAACAACCACAAGACGGTCCCATAAGAGTCACGAATGCCTCGCACGGGACCAATGTGACTCGTAGGAACCGACCGCGTAGGCACCGAGCTCCCGATTTGAATGTATGACGTAAATTTGCAAAAAGTTAGACTTAAGCCTAAAAACTTGTAGTCGAAGGGTGAAACGTAAAACAACCACAAAACGGTCCCATAAGGGTCACGAACTCCTCGCACAAGACCAATGTGACTCGTAGGAACTGACCGCGTAGTAACGGGGATCCCAATTGGAGTGTACGACATAAATTTGCCAAAAGTTTGACTTAAGCATAAAAACATGCCATCGAAGGGTCAAAACGTAAAACAACCACAAAACGGTCCCGTAATAGTCACGAATGCCTCGTGCAGGACCAATGTGACTCGTAGGAATCGACCGCGTAGTCACGGGGCTCCCGGTTTGAGTGTACAACATAAATTTGCAAAAAGTTTAACTCAATCATTAAAACATGCCATCGATGGGTGAAAACATAAAACAACCATAAAACGGTCCCATAAGAGTCACGAACGCCTCACATAAGACCAATGTAACTCGTAGGAACCAATCACGTAGTCAAGTGGCTCCCGATTTGAGTGTATGACGTAAATTTGTAAAAAGAGACTTAAATATAAAAATATGCCTTCGATGGGTGAAAACATAAAATAACCACAAAACGGTCTCGTAAGAGTCACGAATGCCTCGCACGGGACCTGTGTGACTCACAGGAACCGATCGCGTTGTCTCGGGGCTCCCGATTTGAGTGTACAACGTAAATTTGCAAAAAACTAGACTTAAGCATAAAAACATGCCATCGATGGGTGAAAATGTAAAACAAGCACAAAATGGTCCCGTAAGAGTAACGAACGCCTTGCACGGAACCAATGCGACTCAAAGGAACCATTCGCGTACGACGTAAATTTGAAAAAAGTTAGACTTATGCATACAAGCATGACATCGAATGGCGAAAACATAAAACAAACACAATACGGTCTCGTAAGAGCCACGAACACGTCGCACGGGACCAATGTGACTCGTAGGAACTAATCGCATAGTCACAACGCTCCGGATTTGAATGTACGGCTTAAATTTGTAAAAAATTATACTTAAGCCAAAAAAATTTCATCAAAGGGTGAAAACGTAAAACAACCATAAAACAGTCCCGTAAGAGCCACGAACACATCGCAAAGGACTAATGTGGCTCGTAGGACCCGACCGCTTTGTCACGGGACTCCCGGTTTGAGTGTACGATGTAAATTTATAAAAAGATAGACTTAAGTAGAAAACATGCCATTGAAGGGAGAAAATATAAAACAACCACAAAATGGTCCCATAAGAAACACGAACGCCTCGCACGGAACCAATGTGACTCATATGAACCGATCGCGTTATCACGGGGCTCCCGATTTGAGTGTACGATGTAAATTTGCCAAAAGTTAGGCTTAAGAATAAAAATGTTCCATCGTAGGGTGAAAATGTAAAACACCCACAAAACGGTCTTGTAAGAGTCACGAATGCCTCGCACAGGACAAATGTGACTCGTAGGAACCGACCGCGTAGTCACGGGGATACCGGTTTGAGTGTACAACTTAAATTTGCAAAAAGTTAGAGTTAAGAATAAAATCTTTCCATCGATGGGTAAAAATGTAGAACAACCACAAAACGCTCCGGTAAGAGTCACGAATGCCTCGCAGAGGACCAATGTGAGTCGTAGGAACCGATCGCGTAGTCACGGGGCTCCCGGTTTGAGTGTACGATGTAAATTTGCAAAAAGTTAGACTTAAGCGTATAAGCTTGCAATCAAAGGGTGAAAACGTAAAACAATCACAAAAAGTTTAGTAAGAGGCACGAACGCCTCGCACGGGATCGATGTAACTCGTAAGAACCGATCACGTAGTCACGTGGCTCCCGGTTTGAGTGCACGACGTAAATTGTACGACGTAAATTTTCAAAAAGTTAAACTTAAGCATAAAAACATGCCATCGAAGGGTGTAAATTTAAAACAACCACAAAATGATCCCGTAAGAGTCACGAACGCCTCTCATGGGACCCATGTGACTCGTAGGAACCGATCGCGTAGTCACGGGGCTCCCGGTTTGAGTGTATGACGTAAATTTGCACAAAGTTAGGATTAAGCATAAAAACGTTACATCGCAGGGTGAAAATGTAAAACAACCACAAAATGGTCTCGTAAAAGTTACGAATGCGTCGCACAGGACCAATGTGACTCGTAGGAACCGACCGCGTAGTCACGGGGATCCTGGTTTAAGTGTACAACGTAAATTTGTAAAAGGTTAGACTAAATAATAAAAACATGCCATCGATGGGTGAAAACAAAAAATAAGCACAAAACGGTCCCTTAAGAGTAACGAACGCCTCGCTCGGGACCAATACGACTCGTAGGAACCGATCGCGTAGTCACGGGGCTCCCAATTTGAGTGTACGATGTAAATTGTATGACGTAAATTTGCAAAATGTTAAACTTAAGCATAAAAATATGTCATCGAAGGGTGAAAATGTAAAACAACAACAAAACGGTCCAGTAAGAGTCACGAATGCCTCGCAAGGGACCAATGTGACTCGTAGGAACCGACCGCGTTGTCACGGGGCTCTTGGTTTGAGTATATGACGTAAACTTGCAAAAAAATGGACTTGAGATAAAAACATGATGTCGAACGGTGAAAAGATAAAACAACCACAAAACGGTCTCGTGAGAGTCACGAAAACCCCGCATCGAACCAATGTGGCTCAAAGGAAACGATCGCATAGTCACTAGGTTCCCAGTTTGATTGTACGACGTAAATTTGTAAAAACAATTAGACTTAAGTATAAAAATTTGCAATCGAAGGGTGAAAATATGAAACAAACACAAAACGGTCCCGTAAGAGGCACGAATGCCTCGCAAGAGATCGATGTAACTCATAGGAACCGATCGCGTAGTCACGGGGCTACCAGTTTGAGTGTAGGACGAAATTTTGCAAAATGATAGACTTAAGCATAAAAAATGCCATCGAAGGGTTAAAATGTAAAACAACCACAAAACGATCCCTCAAGAGCCACGAATGCCTCACACGGGACCAATGAGACTCGTAGGAACCGACCGCATAGTCACGGGGCTCCCGATTACAGTGTACGATGTAGATTTGCAAAAAGTTAGACTTAAGCGTAAAAAAGTGACATCGAAAGGTGAAAATGTAAAACAACCACAAATCAGTCCCGTAAGAGCCATGAATGACTCGCACAAGACTAATGTGACTCGTAGAAGCCGACCGCGTAGACACAGGGCTCCCGATTTGAGTGTACGACGTAAATTTGTAAAAAGTTAGACTTAAGTATAAAAACTTGCATTCGTAGGGTAAAAACATAAAATAACAACAAAACAGTCTCGTAAGAGGCACGAACGCCTCGCACGGTATCGATGTAACTCGTAAGAACCGACCGCGTAGTCACGGGGCTCCCGATATGAGTCTACGACTTAAATTTGCAAAAAGTTAGAGTTAAGAAAAAAGACATGCCATAGAAGGGTGAAAACATAAAACAACCACAAGACAGTCCCATAACAGTCATGAATGCCTCGCACGGGACCAATGTGACTCGTAAGAACTGACCACGTAGGCACCGAGCTCCCGATTTGAATGTATGATGTAAATTTGCAAAAAGTTAGACTTAAGCCTAAAAACGTGTAGTCGAAGGGTGAAACGTAAAACAACCCCAAAACGGTCCCATAAAGGTCACGAACTCCTCGCATAGGACCAATGTGACTCGTAGGAACTGACCGCGTAGTCACGGGGCTCCCGGTTGGATTGTACGACGTAAATTTGCCAAAAGTTTGACTTAAGCATAAAAACATGCCATCGAAGGGTGAAAATGTAAAACAACCAGAAAACGGTCTCGTAAGAGTCATGAATGCCTCGTGCAGGACCAATGTGACTCGTAGAAATCGACCGCGTAGTCACGGGGCTCCCGGTTTGAGCGTACAACATAAATTTGAAAAAAGTTAGACATAAGAATAAAAACATGCCATCGATGGGTGAAAACATAAAAAAACCATAAAACCGTCCCGTAAGAGCCACGAACGCTTCACATAAGACCAATGTGACTCGTAAGAACCAACCGCGTAGTCAAGCGGCTCCCGATTTGAGTGTATGACGTAAATTTGTAAAAAGAGACTTAAATATAAAAATATGCCATCGATTGGTGAAAACATAAAACAACCACAAAACGGTCCCGTAAGAGTCACGAATGCCTCGCACGGGACCAGTGTGACTCACAGGAACCGACCGCGTTGTCCCGGGGCTCCCGGTTTGAGTGTACAACGTAAATTTGTAAAAAACTAGACTCAAGCATAAAAACATGTCATCGATGGGTGAAAATGTAAAATAAGCACAAAAGGGTCCCGTAAGAGTAAGGAACGCCTCGCACGGGACCAATGCGACTCAAAGGAACCATTCGTGTACAACGTAAATTTGTAAAAAGTTAGACTTATGCATACAAGCATGACATCGAATGGTGAAAACATAAAACAAACACAATACGGTCCCGTAAGAGCCACGAACACCTCGCACGGGACCAATGTGACTCGTAGGAATTGATCGCGTAGTCACGACGCTCCGTATTTGAGTGTACGACTTAAATTTGCAAAAAATTATACTTAAGCCAAAAAAATGCCATCGAAGGGTGAAAATGTAAAACAACCATAAAACAGTCCCGTAAGAGCCACGAACACCTCGCAAAGGACCAATGTGACTCGTAGGAACCGACCGCGTTGTCACGGGGCTCCCGGTTTGAGTGTACGATATAAATTTACAAAAAGTTAGAATTAAGCAGAAAACATGCCATTGAAGGGTGAAAATATAAAACAACCACAAAATGGTCCCGTAAGAAACACGAACACCTCATACGGAACCAATGTGACTCATATGAACCGATCGCGTTATCACGGGGCTCCCAGTTTGAGTGTACGATGTAAATTTACCAAAAGTTAGGCTTAAGCAGAAAAATGTTCCATCGTAGGGTGAAAATGTAAAAAAACCACAGAACGGTCTAATAAGAGTCACGAATGCCTCGCACAGGACAAATGTGACTCCTAGGAACCGACCGCGTAGTCACGGGGATCCCAGTTTGAGTGTACAACTTAAATTTGCAAAAAGTTAGACTAAGGAATAAAATCTTTCCATAGATGGGTAAAAATGTAGAACAACCACAAAACGCTCCCGTAAGAGTCACAAACGCCTCGCACAGGACCAATGTGACTCGTAGGAACCGACCGCGTAGTCACGGGGCTCCCGGTTTGAGTGTACGATGTAAATTTGCAAAAATTTAGACTTAAGCATATAAACTTGCAATTAAAGGTTGAAAACGTAAAACAATCACAAAAAGGTTTCGTAAGAGGCACGAACGCCTCGCACGGGATCGATATAACTCGTAAGAACTGATCGTGTAGTCACGGGGCTCCCGGTTTGAGTGCACGACGTAAATTGTACAACGTAAATTTTCAAAAAGTTAAACTTAAGCATGAAAACATGCCATCGAAGGGTGAAAACTTAAAACTACCACAAAATGATCCCGTAAAAGTCACGAACGCCTCTCACGAGACCAATGTGACTCGTAGGAACCGATCGCGTAGTCACGGGGCTCCCGATTTGAGTGTATGACGTAAATTTGCGAAAAGTTAGGCTTAAGCATAAAAATGTTCCATCGCAGGGTGAAAATGTAAAAGAACCACAAAACGGTCTTGTAAGAGTCACGAATGCGTCGCACAGGATCAATGTGACTCGTAAGAACCGACCGCGTAGTCACGGGGATCCTGGTTTAAGTGTACAACGTAAATTTGTAAAAGGTTAGACAAAATAATAAAAACATGCCATCGATGGGTGAAAACATAAAATAAGCACAAGACGGTCCCTTAAGAGTAACGAACGCCTCGCGCGGGACCAATACGACTCGTAGGAACCGATCGCGTAGTCACGGGGCTCCCAGTTTGAGTGTACGATGTAAATTGTATGACGTAAATTTGCAAAAAGTTAAACTTAAGCATAAAAATATGTCATCGAAGGGTGAAAACGTAAAACAACAACAAAACGGTCCAGTAAGAGTCACGAGTGCCTCGCACGGGACCAATGTGACTCGTGGGAACCGACCGCGTTGTCACGGGGCTCTCGGTTTGAGTATATGACGTAAACTTGCAAAAAAATGGACTTGAGATAAAAATATGCCGTCGAAGGGTAAAAACGTAAAACAACCACAAAACGGTCTTGTGAGAGTCACGAACACCCCGCACCGAACCAATATGGCTCAAAAGAACCGATCGCATAGTCACTAGGTTCCCAGTTTGAGTGTACGACGTAAATTTGTAAAAAAATTAGACTTAAGTATAAAAATTTGCAATCAAAGGGTGAAAATATAAAACTAACACAAAACGGTCCCGTAATAGGCACGAATGCCTCGCAAGAGATCGATGTAACTCATAGGAACCGATCGCGTAGTCACGGGGCTACCAGTTTGAGTGTACGATGAAAATTTGCAAAATGTTAGACTTAAGCATAAAAAATGCCATCGAAGGGTTAAAATGTAAAACAACCACAAATTGATCCCGCAAGAGACACGAATGCCTCACACGGGACCAATGAGACTCGTAGGAACCGATCGCATAGTCACGGGGCTCCCGATTACAGTGTACGAGGTAGATTTGCAAAAAGTTAGACTTAAGCATAAAAAAATGACATCGAAGGGTGAAAATGTAAACAACCACAAATCAGTCCTGTAAGAGCCATGAATGACTCGCACGAGACCAATGTGACTCGTAGAAGCCGATCGCGTAGTCACGGGGCTCCCGATTTGAGTGTACGACGTAAATTTGTAAAAAGTTAGACTTAAGCATAAAAACTTGCAATTGTAGGGCAAAAACGTAAAATAACCACAAAACAGTCCCGTAAGAGGCACGAACGCCTCGCACGGTATCGATGTAACTCGTAAGAACCGACCGGATAGTCACGGTGCTCTCGATTTGAGTCTACGACTTAAATTTGCAAAAAGTTATAGTTAAGCAAAAAAACATGCCATAGAAGGGTGAAAACGTAAAATAACCACAAGACAGTCCCATAAGAGTCACGAATGCCTCGCACGGGACTAATGTGACTCGTAGGAACCGATCGCGTAGGCACCGAGCTCCCAATTTGAATGTATGACGTAAATTTGCAAAAAGTTAGACTTAAGCCTAAAAACTTGTAGTCGAAGGGTGAAACGTTAAACAACCACAAAATGGTCCCATAAGGGTCACGAATTCCTCGCACAGGACAAATAGGACTCGTACGAACCTACCACGTAGTCACGGGGATGCCGGTTGGAGTGTACAATATAAATTTCCCAAAAGTTTGACTTAAGCATAAAAACATGCCATTGAAGGTTGAAAAAACAACCACCAAACGGTCTCGTAAGAGTCACAAATGCCTCGTGCAGGACCAATGTGACTCATAGGAATCGGCCGCGTAGTCACGGGGCTCCCGATTTGAGTGTACAACATAAATTTGCAAAAAGTTAGACTTAAGAATAAAAACATGCCATCGATGGATGAAAACATAAAATAACCATAAAACGATCCCGTGAGAGTCACGAACGCCTCACACAAGATGAATGTGACTCGTAGGAACCAACCGCGTAGTCAAGCAGCTCCCGATTTGAGTGTACGACGTAAATTTCTAAAAGAGATTTAAATATAAAAATATGCAATAGATGGGTGAAAACATAAAACAACCACAAAATGGTCCCATAAGAGTCACGAACACCTCGCACGGGACTAGTGTGACTCACAGGAATCGACCATGTTGTCCTGGGGCTCTCAGTTTGAGTGTACGACGTAAATTTGTAAAAAGCTAGACTTAAGCATAAAAACATGCCATCGATGGGTGAAAATGTAAAACAAACACAAAACGGTCCCATAAGAGTAACGAACGCCTCGCACGGGACCAATACGACTCGTAGGAACCGTTCGCGTACGACGTAAATTTGTAAAAAGTTGGACTTATGCATACAAACATGACATCGAATGGTGAAAACATAAAACAAACACAATACAGTCCCGTAAGAGCCACGAACACCTCGCACAGGACCAATGTGACTTGTAGGAACCGACCGCATTGTCACGGGGCTCCCAGTTTGAGTGTACGATGTAAATTTACAAAAAGTTAGACTAAAGCAGAAAAAATGCCATTAAAGTGTGAAAATATAAAACGACCACAAAATGGTCCCGTAAGAGTCACGAACGCCTCGCACGGAACCAATGTGACTCGTAGGAACCGATCGTGTTATCACGGGGCTCCCAATTTGAGTGTATGACGTAAATTTGCCAGAAGTTAGGCGTAAGAATAAAAACGTTCCATCGCAGAGTGAAAATGTAAAACAACCACAAAACGGTCTCGTAAGAGTCACGAATGCCTCGCATAGGACCAATGTGACTCGTAGGAACCAACCGCGTAGTCATGGGGATCCCGTTTTAAGTGTACAACGTAAATTTGTAAAAAGTTAGACTTAATAATAAAAACATGCCATCTATGGGTAAAAATTTAGAACAACCACAAAACGGTCCCGTAAGAGTACGAACGCCTCGCACAGGACCAATGTGACTCGTAGGAACCGACCGCATAGTCACGGGGCTCCCGATTTGAGTGTACGATGTAAATTTGGCAAAACTTATACTTAAGCATATAAACTTGCAATCAAAGGGTGAAAACGTAAAGTAATAACAAAACGGTCCCGTAAGAGGCACTAACGCCTCGCACGGGATCGATGTAACTCGTAAGAACCGATCGCGTAGTCATGGGGCTCCCGGTTTGAGTGTACGACGTAAATTGTATGATGTAAATTTTCAAAAAGTTAAACTTAAGCATAAAAACATGCCATCGAAGGGTGAAAATTTAAAACAACAACAAAATGATCCCGTAAGAGTCACGAACGCCTCTCACGGGACCAATGTGACTCGTAGGAACCGACCGCATAGTCACAGGGCTCCCGGTTTGAGTGTACAACATAAATTTACAAAAAGTTAGACTTAAGAATAAAAGCATGCCATCGATGGGTGAACACATAAAACAACCACAAAACAGTCCCGTAAGAGTCACGAACGCCTCACACAAGATCAATGTGACTCGTAGGAACCAACCACGTAGTCAAGGGGCTCCCGGGTTGAGTGTATGACGTAAATTTGTAAAAAGAGACTTAAATATAAAAATATGCCATCGATGGGTGAAAACGTAAAATAACCACAAAACGGTCTCGTAAGAGTCACGAACGCCTTGCACGGGACCAGTGTGACACACAGGAACCGACCGCATTGTCCCGGGGTTCCCGATTTCAGTGTACAACATAAATTTGCAAAAAAACTAGACTTAACCATAAAAACATGCCATCGATGGGTGAAAACGTAAAATAAGCACAAAACGGTCCCCTAAGAGTAACGAACGCCTCGCACGGGACCAATGCGACTCGTAGGAACCGTTCGCGTACGACGTAAATTTTTAAAAAGTTAGACTTATGCATAAAAACATGACATCGAAGGGTGAAAACATAAAACAAACACAAAACGGTCCTGTAAGAGCCACGAACACCTCGCACGGGATCAATGTGACTCGTAGTAACCGACTGCGTAGTCACGGGGATCCCGGTTTGAGTGTATAACGTAAATTTGCAAAAAGTTAGACTTAAAAATAAAAACAGTCCACCGATGGGTGAAAATGTAAAACAACCACAAAACGGTCCCGTAAGAGTCACGAACGCCTCGGACAGGACCAATGTGACTCGTATAAATCGACCGCGTAGTGACGGGACTCCCGGTTTGAGTGTACGATGTAAATTTGCAAAAAGTTAGACTTAAGCATAAAACATGCCATTGAAGGGTGAAAATATAAAACAAAAAGAAAATGGTCCCGTAAGAGTCACGAACGGCTCGCACTAAACCAATGTGACTCGTAGGAACTGATCGCGTT
The DNA here is from genome assembly GCA_949130495.1 of Sambucus nigra. NCBI lineage: Eukaryota > Viridiplantae > Streptophyta > Magnoliopsida > Dipsacales > Adoxaceae > Sambucus > Sambucus nigra. The sequence continues at coordinate 58,952,849 of OX422219.1, forward strand.
GTCACGGGGCTCCCGGTTTGAGTGTACGTCGTAAATTTGTCAAAAGTTACACTTAAGCATAAAAACATTCCATCGCACGGTGAAAACATAAAACAACCACAAAACGGTCTCGTAAGAGTCACGAATGCCTCGCACAGGACAAATGTGACTCGTAGGAACCGACCGCGTAGTGATTGGGATCCTGGTTTGAGCGTACAAATAAAATTTGCAAAAAGTTAAATCTAAGAATAAAATCTTTCCATCGATGGGTGATAATGTAAAATGACCACAAAACGGTCCCATAAGTGTCATGAACGCCTCGCACAGGACCAATGTGACTAGTAGGAACCGACCGCGTAGTCACGGGGCTCCGGGTTTGAGTGTACGATGTAAATTTGCCAAAAGTTAGACTTAAGCATATAAACTAGCAATCAAAGGGTGAAACCGTAAAACAATCACAAAATGATCCCGTAAGCGGCACGAACGCCTCGCACGGGATCGATGTAACTCGTAAGAACCGATCGCGTAGTCACGGGGCTCCCGGTTTGAGTGTACGATTAAATTGTACGACGTAAATTTTCAAAAAGTTAAACTTAAGCATAAAAACATGCCAAAGAAGGGTGAAAATGTAAAATAACCACAAAACGATCCCGTAAGAGTCACAAACGCCTCTCACGGGACCAATGTGACTCGTAGGAATCGACCACGTAGTCACGGGGCTCCCTGTTTGAGTGCACGACGTGAATTTGCAAAAAGTTTAACTCAATCATTAAAACATGACATCTAAGGGTGAAAACATAAAACAACCATAAAACGGTCCCATAAGAGTCACGAACGCCTCACATAAGACCAATGTAACTCGTAGGAACCAATCACGTAGTCAAGTGGCTCCCGATTTGAGTGTATGACGTAAATTTGTAAAAAGAGACTTAAATATAAAAATATGCCTTCGATGGGTGAAAACATAAAATAACCACAAAACGGTCTCGTAAGAGTCACGAATGCCTCGCACGGGACCTGTGTGACTCACAGGAACCGATCGCGTTGTCTCGGGGCTCCCGATTTGAGTGTACAACGTAAATTTGCAAAAAACTAGACTTAAGCATAAAAACATGCCATCGATGGGTGAAAATGTAAAACAAGCACAAAATGGTCCCGTAAGAGTAACGAACGCCTTGCACGGAACCAATGCGACTCAAAGGAACCATTCGCGTACGACGTAAATTTGAAAAAAGTTAGACTTATGCATACAAGCATGACATCGAATGGCGAAAACATAAAACAAACACAATACGGTCTCGTAAGAGCCACGAACACGTCGCACGGGACCAATGTGACTCGTAGGAACTAATCGCATAGTCACAACGCTCCGGATTTGAATGTACGGCTTAAATTTGTAAAAAATTATACTTAAGCCAAAAAAATTTCATCAAAGGGTGAAAACGTAAAACAACCATAAAACAGTCCCGTAAGAGCCACGAACACATCGCAAAGGACTAATGTGGCTCGTAGGACCCGACCGCTTTGTCACGGGACTCCCGGTTTGAGTGTACGATGTAAATTTATAAAAAGATAGACTTAAGCAGAAAACATGCCATTGAAGGGAGAAAATATAAAACAACCACAAAATGGTCCCATAAGAAACACGAACGCCTCGCACGGAACCAATGTGACTCATATGAACCGATCGCGTTATCACGGGGCTCCCGATTTGAGTGTACGATGTAAATTTGCCAAAAGTTAGGCTTAAGAATAAAAATGTTCCATCGTAGGGTGAAAATGTAAAACACCCACAAAACGGTCTTGTAAGAGTCACGAATGCCTCGCACAGGACAAATGTGACTCGTAGGAACCGACCGCGTAGTCACGGGGATACCGGTTTGAGTGTACAACTTAAATTTGCAAAAAGTTAGAGTTAAGAATAAAATCTTTCCATCGATGGGTAAAAATGTAGAACAACCACAAAACGCTCCGGTAAGAGTCACGAATGCCTCGCAGAGGACCAATGTGAGTCGTAGGAACCGATCGCGTAGTCACGGGGCTCCCGGTTTGAGTGTACGATGTAAATTTGCAAAAAGTTAGACTTAAGCGTATAAGCTTGCAATCAAAGGGTGAAAACGTAAAACAATCACAAAAAGTTTAGTAAGAGGCACGAACGCCTCGCACGGGATCGATGTAACTCGTAAGAACCGATCACGTAGTCACGTGGCTCCCGGTTTGAGTGCACGACGTAAATTGTACGACGTAAATTTTCAAAAAGTTAAACTTAAGCATAAAAACATGCCATCGAAGGGTGTAAATTTAAAACAACCACAAAATGATCCCGTAAGAGTCACGAACGCCTCTCATGGGACCCATGTGACTCGTAGGAACCGATCGCGTAGTCACGGGGCTCCCGGTTTGAGTGTATGACGTAAATTTGCACAAAGTTAGGATTAAGCATAAAAACGTTACATCGCAGGGTGAAAATGTAAAACAACCACAAAATGGTCTCGTAAAAGTTACGAATGCGTCGCACAGGACCAATGTGACTCGTAGGAACCGACCGCGTAGTCACGGGGATCCTGGTTTAAGTGTACAACGTAAATTTGTAAAAGGTTAGACTAAATAATAAAAACATGCCATCGATGGGTGAAAACAAAAAATAAGCACAAAACCGTCCCTTAAGAGTAACGAACGCCTCGCTCGGGACCAATACGACTCGTAGGAACCGATCGCGTAGTCACGGGGCTCCCAATTTGAGTGTACGATGTAAATTGTATGACGTAAATTTGCAAAATGTTAAACTTAAGCATAAAAATATGTCATCGAAGGGTGAAAATGTAAAACAACAACAAAACGGTCCAGTAAGAGTCACGAATGCCTCGCAAGGGACCAATGTGACTCGTAGGAACCGACCGCGTTGTCACGGGGCTCTTGGTTTGAGTATATGACGTAAACTTGCAAAAAAATGGACTTGAGATAAAAACATGATGTCGAACGGTGAAAAGATAAAACAACCACAAAACGGTCTCGTGAGAGTCACGAAAACCCCGCATCGAACCAATGTGGCTCAAAGGAAACGATCGCATAGTCACTAGGTTCCCAGTTTGATTGTACGACGTAAATTTGTAAAAACAATTAGACTTAAGTATAAAAATTTGCAATCGAAGGGTGAAAATATGAAACAAACACAAAACGGTCCCGTAAGAGGCACGAATGCCTCGCAAGAGATCGATGTAACTCATAGGAACCGATCGCGTAGTCACGGGGCTACCAGTTTGAGTGTAGGACGAAATTTTGCAAAATGATAGACTTAAGCATAAAAAATGCCATCGAAGGGTTAAAATGTAAAACAACCACAAAACGATCCCTCAAGAGCCACGAATGCCTCACACGGGACCAATGAGACTCGTAGGAACCGACCGCATAGTCACGGGGCTCCCGATTACAGTGTACGATGTAGATTTGCAAAAAGTTAGACTTAAGCGTAAAAAAGTGACATCGAAAGGTGAAAATGTAAAACAACCACAAATCAGTCCCGTAAGAGCCATGAATGACTCGCACAAGACTAATGTGACTCGTAGAAGCCGACCGCGTAGACACAGGGCTCCCGATTTGAGTGTACGACGTAAATTTGTAAAAAGTTAGACTTAAGTATAAAAACTTGCATTCGTAGGGTAAAAACATAAAATAACAACAAAACAGTCTCGTAAGAGGCACGAACGCCTCGCACGGTATCGATGTAACTCGTAAGAACCGACCGCGTAGTCACGGGGCTCCCGATATGAGTCTACGACTTAAATTTGCAAAAAGTTAGAGTTAAGAAAAAAGACATGCCATAGAAGGGTGAAAACGTAAAACAACCACAAGACAGTCCCATAACAGTCATGAATGCCTCGCACGGGACCAATGTGACTCGTAAGAACTGACCACGTAGGCACCGAGCTCCCGATTTGAATGTATGATGTAAATTTGCAAAAAGTTAGACTTAAGCCTAAAAACGTGTAGTCGAAGGGTGAAACGTAAAACAACCCCAAAACGGTCCCATAAAGGTCACGAACTCCTCGCATAGGACCAATGTGACTCGTAGGAACTGACCGCGTAGTCACGGGGCTCCCGGTTGGATTGTACGACGTAAATTTGCCAAAAGTTTGACTTAAGCATAAAAACATGCCATCGAAGGGTGAAAATGTAAAACAACCAGAAAACGGTCTCGTAAGAGTCATGAATGCCTCGTGCAGGACCAATGTGACTCGTAGAAATCGACCGCGTAGTCACGGGGCTCCCGGTTTGAGCGTACAACATAAATTTGAAAAAAGTTAGACATAAGAATAAAAACATGCCATCGATGGGTGAAAACATAAAAAAACCATAAAACCGTCCCGTAAGAGCCACGAACGCTTCACATAAGACCAATGTGACTCGTAGGAACCAACCGCGTAGTCAAGCGGCTCCCGATTTGAGTGTATGACGTAAATTTGTAAAAAGAGACTTAAATATAAAAATATGCCATCGATTGGTGAAAACATAAAACAACCACAAAACGGTCCCGTAAGAGTCACGAATGCCTCGCACGGGACCAGTGTGACTCACAGGAACCGACCGCGTTGTCCCGGGGCTCCCGGTTTGAGTGTACAACGTAAATTTGTAAAAAACTAGACTCAAGCATAAAAACATGTCATCGATGGGTGAAAATGTAAAATAAGCACAAAAGGGTCCCGTAAGAGTAAGGAACGCCTCGCACGGGACCAATGCGACTCAAAGGAACCATTCGTGTACAACGTAAATTTGTAAAAAGTTAGACTTATGCATACAAGCATGACATCGAATGGTGAAAACATAAAACAAACACAATACGGTCCCGTAAGAGCCACGAACACCTCGCACGGGACCAATGTGACTCGTAGGAATTGATCGCGTAGTCACGACGCTCCGTATTTGAGTGTACGACTTAAATTTGCAAAAAATTATACTTAAGCCAAAAAAATGCCATCGAAGGGTGAAAATGTAAAACAACCATAAAACAGTCCCGTAAGAGCCACGAACACCTCGCAAAGGACCAATGTGACTCGTAGGAACCGACCGCGTTGTCACGGGGCTCCCGGTTTGAGTGTACGATATAAATTTACAAAAAGTTAGAATTAAGCAGAAAACATGCCATTGAAGGGTGAAAATATAAAACAACCACAAAATGGTCCCGTAAGAAACACGAACACCTCATACGGAACCAATGTGACTCATATGAACCGATCGCGTTATCACGGGGCTCCCAGTTTGAGTGTACGATGTAAATTTACCAAAAGTTAGGCTTAAGCAGAAAAATGTTCCATCGTAGGGTGAAAATGTAAAAAAACCACAGAACGGTCTAATAAGAGTCACGAATGCCTCGCACAGGACAAATGTGACTCCTAGGAACCGACCGCGTAGTCACGGGGATCCCAGTTTGAGTGTACAACTTAAATTTGCAAAAAGTTAGACTAAGGAATAAAATCTTTCCATAGATGGGTAAAAATGTAGAACAACCACAAAACGCTCCCGTAAGAGTCACAAACGCCTCGCACAGGACCAATGTGACTCGTAGGAACCGACCGCGTAGTCACGGGGCTCCCGGTTTGAGTGTACGATGTAAATTTGCAAAAATTTAGACTTAAGCATATAAACTTGCAATTAAAGGTTGAAAACGTAAAACAATCACAAAAAGGTTTCGTAAGAGGCACGAACGCCTCGCACGGGATCGATATAACTCGTAAGAACTGATCGTGTAGTCACGGGGCTCCCGGTTTGAGTGCACGACGTAAATTGTACAACGTAAATTTTCAAAAAGTTAAACTTAAGCATGAAAACATGCCATCGAAGGGTGAAAACTTAAAACTACCACAAAATGATCCCGTAAAAGTCACGAACGCCTCTCACGAGACCAATGTGACTCGTAGGAACCGATCGCGTAGTCACGGGGCTCCCGATTTGAGTGTATGACGTAAATTTGCGAAAAGTTAGGCTTAAGCATAAAAATGTTCCATCGCAGGGTGAAAATGTAAAAGAACCACAAAACGGTCTTGTAAGAGTCACGAATGCGTCGCACAGGATCAATGTGACTCGTAAGAACCGACCGCGTAGTCACGGGGATCCTGGTTTAAGTGTACAACGTAAATTTGTAAAAGGTTAGACAAAATAATAAAAACATGCCATCGATGGGTGAAAACATAAAATAAGCACAAGACGGTCCCTTAAGAGTAACGAACGCCTCGCGCGGGACCAATACGACTCGTAGGAACCGATCGCGTAGTCACGGGGCTCCCAGTTTGAGTGTACGATGTAAATTGTATGACGTAAATTTGCAAAAAGTTAAACTTAAGCATAAAAATATGTCATCGAAGGGTGAAAACGTAAAACAACAACAAAACGGTCCAGTAAGAGTCACGAGTGCCTCGCACGGGACCAATGTGACTCGTGGGAACCGACCGCGTTGTCACGGGGCTCTCGGTTTGAGTATATGACGTAAACTTGCAAAAAAATGGACTTGAGATAAAAATATGCCGTCGAAGGGTAAAAACGTAAAACAACCACAAAACGGTCTTGTGAGAGTCACGAACACCCCGCACCGAACCAATATGGCTCAAAAGAACCGATCGCATAGTCACTAGGTTCCCAGTTTGAGTGTACGACGTAAATTTGTAAAAAAATTAGACTTAAGTATAAAAATTTGCAATCAAAGGGTGAAAATATAAAACTAACACAAAACGGTCCCGTAATAGGCACGAATGCCTCGCAAGAGATCGATGTAACTCATAGGAACCGATCGCGTAGTCACGGGGCTACCAGTTTGAGTGTACGATGAAAATTTGCAAAATGTTAGACTTAAGCATAAAAAATGCCATCGAAGGGTTAAAATGTAAAACAACCACAAATTGATCCCGCAAGAGACACGAATGCCTCACACGGGACCAATGAGACTCGTAGGAACCGATCGCATAGTCACGGGGCTCCCGATTACAGTGTACGAGGTAGATTTGCAAAAAGTTAGACTTAAGCATAAAAAAATGACATCGAAGGGTGAAAATGTAAACAACCACAAATCAGTCCTGTAAGAGCCATGAATGACTCGCACGAGACCAATGTGACTCGTAGAAGCCGATCGCGTAGTCACGGGGCTCCCGATTTGAGTGTACGACGTAAATTTGTAAAAAGTTAGACTTAAGCATAAAAACTTGCAATTGTAGGGCAAAAACGTAAAATAACCACAAAACAGTCCCGTAAGAGGCACGAACGCCTCGCACGGTATCGATGTAACTCGTAAGAACCGACCGGATAGTCACGGTGCTCTCGATTTGAGTCTACGACTTAAATTTGCAAAAAGTTATAGTTAAGCAAAAAAACATGCCATAGAAGGGTGAAAACGTAAAATAACCACAAGACAGTCCCATAAGAGTCACGAATGCCTCGCACGGGACTAATGTGACTCGTAGGAACCGATCGCGTAGGCACCGAGCTCCCAATTTGAATGTATGACGTAAATTTGCAAAAAGTTAGACTTAAGCCTAAAAACTTGTAGTCGAAGGGTGAAACGTTAAACAACCACAAAATGGTCCCATAAGGGTCACGAATTCCTCGCACAGGACAAATAGGACTCGTACGAACCTACCACGTAGTCACGGGGATGCCGGTTGGAGTGTACAATATAAATTTCCCAAAAGTTTGACTTAAGCATAAAAACATGCCATTGAAGGTTGAAAAAACAACCACCAAACGGTCTCGTAAGAGTCACAAATGCCTCGTGCAGGACCAATGTGACTCATAGGAATCGGCCGCGTAGTCACGGGGCTCCCGATTTGAGTGTACAACATAAATTTGCAAAAAGTTAGACTTAAGAATAAAAACATGCCATCGATGGATGAAAACATAAAATAACCATAAAACGATCCCGTGAGAGTCACGAACGCCTCACACAAGATGAATGTGACTCGTAGGAACCAACCGCGTAGTCAAGCAGCTCCCGATTTGAGTGTACGACGTAAATTTCTAAAAGAGATTTAAATATAAAAATATGCAATAGATGGGTGAAAACATAAAACAACCACAAAATGGTCCCATAAGAGTCACGAACACCTCGCACGGGACTAGTGTGACTCACAGGAATCGACCATGTTGTCCTGGGGCTCTCAGTTTGAGTGTACGACGTAAATTTGTAAAAAGCTAGACTTAAGCATAAAAACATGCCATCGATGGGTGAAAATGTAAAACAAACACAAAACGGTCCCATAAGAGTAACGAACGCCTCGCACGGGACCAATACGACTCGTAGGAACCGTTCGCGTACGACGTAAATTTGTAAAAAGTTGGACTTATGCATACAAACATGACATCGAATGGTGAAAACATAAAACAAACACAATACAGTCCCGTAAGAGCCACGAACACCTCGCACAGGACCAATGTGACTTGTAGGAACCGACCGCATTGTCACGGGGCTCCCAGTTTGAGTGTACGATGTAAATTTACAAAAAGTTAGACTAAAGCAGAAAAAATGCCATTAAAGTGTGAAAATATAAAACGACCACAAAATGGTCCCGTAAGAGTCACGAACGCCTCGCACGGAACCAATGTGACTCGTAGGAACCGATCGTGTTATCACGGGGCTCCCAATTTGAGTGTATGACGTAAATTTGCCAGAAGTTAGGCGTAAGAATAAAAACGTTCCATCGCAGAGTGAAAATGTAAAACAACCACAAAACGGTCTCGTAAGAGTCACGAATGCCTCGCATAGGACCAATGTGACTCGTAGGAACCAACCGCGTAGTCATGGGGATCCCGTTTTAAGTGTACAACGTAAATTTGTAAAAAGTTAGACTTAATAATAAAAACATGCCATCTATGGGTAAAAATTTAGAACAACCACAAAACGGTCCCGTAAGAGTACGAACGCCTCGCACAGGACCAATGTGACTCGTAGGAACCGACCGCATAGTCACGGGGCTCCCGATTTGAGTGTACGATGTAAATTTGGCAAAACTTATACTAAACATATAAACTTGCAATCAAAGGGTGAAAACGTAAAGTAATAACAAAACGGTCCCGTAAGAGGCACTAACGCCTCGCACGGGATCGATGTAACTCGTAAGAACCGATCGCGTAGTCATGGGGCTCCCGGTTTGAGTGTACGACGTAAATTGTATGATGTAAATTTTCAAAAAGTTAAACTTAAGCATAAAAACATGCCATCGAAGGGTGAAAATTTAAAACAACAACAAAATGATCCCGTAAGAGTCACGAACGCCTCTCACGGGACCAATGTGACTCGTAGGAACCGACCGCATAGTCACAGGGCTCCCGGTTTGAGTGTACAACATAAATTTACAAAAAGTTAGACTTAAGAATAAAAGCATGCCATCGATGGGTGAACACATAAAACAACCACAAAACAGTCCCGTAAGAGTCACGAACGCCTCACACAAGATCAATGTGACTCGTAGGAACCAACCACGTAGTCAAGGGGCTCCCGGGTTGAGTGTATGACGTAAATTTGTAAAAAGAGACTTAAATATAAAAATATGCCATCGATGGGTGAAAACGTAAAATAACCACAAAACGGTCTCGTAAGAGTCACGAACGCCTTGCACGGGACCAGTGTGACACACAGGAACCGACCGCATTGTCCCGGGGTTCCCGATTTCAGTGTACGACATAAATTTGCAAAAAAACTAGACTTAACCATAAAAACATGCCATCGATGGGTGAAAACGTAAAATAAGCACAAAACGGTCCCCTAAGAGTAACGAACGCCTCGCACGGGACCAATGCGACTCGTAGGAACCGTTCGCGTACGACGTAAATTTTTAAAAAGTTAGACTTATGCATAAAAACATGACATCGAAGGGTGAAAACATAAAACAAACACAAAACGGTCCTGTAAGAGCCACGAACACCTCGCACGGGATCAATGTGACTCGTAGTAACCGACTGCGTAGTCACGGGGATCCCGGTTTGAGTGTATAACGTAAATTTGCAAAAAGTTAGACTTAAAAATAAAAACAGTCCACCGATGGGTGAAAATGTAAAACAACCACAAAACGGTCCCGTAAGAGTCACGAACGCCTCGGACAGGACCAATGTGACTTGTATAAATCGACCGCGTAGTGACGGGACTCCCGGTTTGAGTGTACGATGTAAATTTGCAAAAAGTTAGACTTAAGCATAAAACATGCCATTGAAGGGTGAAAATATAAAACAAAAAGAAAATGGTCCCGTAAGAGTCACGAACGGCTCGCACGAAACCAATGTGACTCGTAGGAACTGATCGCGTTGTCACGGGGCTCCCGGTTTGAGTGTACGTCGTAAATTTGCCAAAAGTTACACTTAAGCATAAAAACATTCCATCGCACGGTGAAAACATAAAACAACCACAAAACGGTCTCGTAAGAGTCACGAATGCCTCGCACAGGACAAATGTGACTCGTAGGAACCGACCGCGTAGTGATTGGGATCCTGGTTTGAGCGTACAAATAAAATTTGCAAAAAGTTAAATCTAAGAATAAAATCTTTCCATCGATGGGTGATAATGTAAAATGACCACAAAACGGTCCCATAAGTGTCATGAACGCCTCGCACAGGACCAATGTGACTAGTAGGAACCGACCGCGTAGTCACGGGGCTCCGGGTTTGAGTGTACGATGTAAATTTGCCAAAAGTTAGACTTAAGCATATAAACTAGCAATCAAAGGGTGAAACCGTAAAACAATCACAAAATGATCCCGTAAGCGGCACGAACGCCTCGCACGGGATCGATGTAACTCGTAAGAACCGATCGCGTAGTCACGGGGCTCCCGGTTTGAGTGTACGATTAAATTGTACGACGTAAATTTTCAAAAAGTTAAACTTAAGCATAAAAACATGCCAAAGAAGGGTGAAAATGTAAAATAACCACAAAACGATCCCGTAAGAGTCACAAACGCCTCTCACGGGACCAATGTGACTCGTAGGAATCGACCACGTAGTCACGGGGCTCCCTGTTTGAGTGCACGACGTGAATTTGCAAAAAGTTTAACTCAATCATTAAAACATGACATCTAAGGGTGAAAACCTAAAACAACCACAAAACGGTCCCGTAAGATTCACGAATGCCTCGCACGGAACTAGTGTGACTCATAGGAACTGATCGCGTAGTCACGGGATTCCCCGTTTGAGTGTATGAATTGAATTTATAAAAATTTAGGCTTAAGCAAAAAAAATCCACCGAAGGGTACGAACATAAAACAACCACAAAAAGGTCCCATAAGAGTCACGAACGCCTCACACGGGACCAATGTGACTCGTATGAACTGACCGTGTAGTCACGGGACTCCCGATTTGAGTATACGACGTAAATTTGAAAAACGTTAGGCTTAAGCATAAAAAGATGCCATCGATGGGTGAAAACGTAAAACAACCACAAAACGGTCTCTTAAGAGTCATGAACGCCTCGCACGGGACCAGTTTGCCTCGTAGGAACCGATCGCATAGTCACGGGGTTCCCAATTTGAGTGTACAATGTAAATTTGAAAAACGTTAGACATAAGCATAAAAACATGTCATCAATGCGTGAAAACGTAAAACAACCACAAAACGGTCTCGTAAGACTAATGAACGCCTCGCATGGGACCAATGCGACTTGTAGGAACCGATTGCGTACGACGTAAATTTGCCAAAAGTTAGACTTATGCCTAAAAACATGACATCGAAGGGTTAAAATGTAAAAAAACACAAAACGAGTCCGTAAGAGCCACAAACACCTAGCGCAGGACAAATGTGACTCGTAGCAACCGACCGCGTAGTCACGGGGATCCCGGTTTCAGTGTATGACGTAAATTTCCAAAAAATTAGACTTACGTATAAAAACATGCCATCGAAGAGTGAAAACATAAAACAACCACAAAACGGTCCCGTAAGAGTCACGAACCCCTCGCACAGGACCAATGTAACTCGTAGGAACCGATCGCATAGTCACGGGGCTCCCGGTTTGAGTTTACGACGTAAATTTACAAAATGTTTGACTTAAGCATAAAAACATGACATCGATGGGTGAAAATGTAAAACAACCACAAAATGGTCCTGTAAGTGTCACGAACGCCTCGCACAGAACCAATGTGACTCGTAGGAACCGATCGCGTTGTCACGGGACTTCCGGTTTGAGTGTACGACATAAATTTGCCAAAAGTTAGGCTTAAGCATTAAAACGGTCCATCGCAGGGTGAAAATGTAAAACAACTACAAAACGGTCTCGTAAGAGTCACGAATGCCTCGCACATAACCAATGTGACTCGTAGGAACCGACCGCGTAGTCACGGGGATCCCGGTTTAAGTGTACAACGTAAATTTGTAAAAAGTTAGACTTAATAATAAAAACATGCCATCGATGGGTGAAAATGTAAAACAACCACAAAACGGTCCTGTAAGAGTCACGAACGCCACGCACAGTACCAATGTGACACGTAGGAACCGACCGCGTAGTCATGGGGCTCCCGATTTGAGTGTACGATGTAAATTTGTAAAAAGTTAGACTTAAGAATATAAACTTGCAATCAAAGGGTGATAATGTAAATCAATCACAAAACGGTCCTGTAAGAGGCACGAATGCCTCGCACGGGATCGATGTCACTCGTAAGAACCGATTGCGTAGTCACGGGGCTCCCAATTTTGGTGTACGACGTAAATTGTATGACGTAAATTTTAAAAAATTTAAACTTAAGCATAAAAACATGCCATCAAAGGGTGAAAATGTAAAACAACCACAAAATGATCCCGTAAGAGTCACGAACGCCTCTCACGGGACCATCGTGACTCGTAGGAACCGACCGCATAGTCACGGGACTCCCGATTTGAGTGTACAACATAAATTGGCACAAAGTTAGACTTAAGATTAAAAACATGCCATCGATGGGTGAAAACATAAAACAACCACAAAACGGTCCCGTAAGAGTCATGAACGCCTCGCACAAGAACAATGTGACTCATAGGAACCAACCGCGTAGTCAAGGGGCTCCCGGGTCGAGTGTAAGATGTAAATTTTTAAAAAGAGACTTAAATATAGAAATGTGCCATCGATGGGTGAAAACGTAAAACAGCCACAAAACGGTCCCGTAAGATTCACGAACACCTTGCACGGGACCTGTGTGACACACAGGAACCGACCGCGTTGTCCCGGGGCTTTCGGTTTGAGTGTATGACGTAAATTTGCAAAAAGCTAGACTTAACCATAAAAACATGCCATCGATGGGTGAAAACGTAAAATAAGCACAAAACGGTCCCGTAAGAGTAACGAACGCCTCGCACGGGACCAATGCGACTCGTAGGAACCGTTCGCGTACGAAGTAAATTTGTAAAAAGTTAGACTTATGCATAAAAACATGACATCGAATGGTGAAAACATAAAACAAACACAAAACAGTCTCGTAAGAGCCACGAACACCTCGTACGGGATCAATGTGACTCGTAGGAACCGACCGCGTAGTCACGGGGATCCCGATTTGAGTGTACAACGAAAATTTACAAAAAGTTAGACTTAAGAATAAAAATAGTCCATCGATGGTTGAAAATAAAAAACAACCACAAAATGGTCCCGTAAGAGTCACGAACGCCTCGCACAGGACCAATCTGACTCGTAGGAACCGACCGCGTAGTCACGAGGCTCCCGATTTGAGTGTACGTTGTAAATTTGAAAAAATTAAGAGTTAAGGAGAAAACATACCATTGAAGGGTGAAAATATAAAACAACCATAAAATGGTCCCGTAAGAGTCACGAACGCCTCGCACGGAACTAATGTGACTCGCAGGAACCGATCGTGTTGTCACGGGGCTCCCAGTTTGAGTGTACGACGTAAATTTGCCAAAAGTTAGACTTAAGCATAAAAACGTTCCATCAGAGGGTGAAAATGTAAAACAACCACAAAACGGTCTCGTAAGAGTCACGAATGCCTCGTACAGGACCAATGTGACTCGTAGGAACCGACCGCGTAGTCACGGGGAACCCGGTTTGAGTGTACAACGTAAATTTGCAAAAAGTTAGACTTAAGAATACAAACATTCCATCGATGGGTGAAAATTTAAAACAACCACAAAACTCTCCTGTAAGAGTCACGAACGCCTCGCACAGGACCAATGTGAGTCGTAGGAACCGACCGCGTAGTCATGGGGCTCCCGGTTTAAGTGTACGATGTAAATTTGAAAAAAGTTAAACTTAAGCATATAAACATGCAATCAAAGGGTGAAAGTGTAAAACAATCACAAAACGGTCCCGTAAGAGGCACGAATGCCCCGCACGGGATCGATGTAACTCCTAATAATCGATTGCGTAGTCATGGGGCTCCCGGTTTGAGTGTACGACGTAAATTGTACGACGTAAAGTTTCAAAAAGTTAAACTGAAGCATAAAAACATGCTAACGAAGGGTGAAAATGTAAAATAACCACAAAATGATCCCGTAAAAATCACGAACGCCTCTCACGGGACCAATGTTACTCGTAGGAACCGACCGCGTTGTCACGGGGCTCCCTGTTTGAGTGTACGACGTGAATTTGCAAAAAGTTTGACTTAATCATAAAAACATGACATCGAAGGGTGAAAACGTAAAACAACCACAAAACGGTCCCGTAAGATTCATGAATGCCTCGCACGAGATGAGTCTGACTCGTAGGAACCGACTGCGTAGTCACGGGGTTCCCCGTTTGAGTGTACGACTTGAATTTACAAAAAGTTAGGCTTAAGCAAAAAAAATTCAATCGAAGGGTGCAAATATAAAACAATCACAAAAAGCTCCCATAAGTGTCACGAACACCTCACACAAGACCAATGTGACTCGTAGGAACTGGCCACGTAGTCACGGGGCTCCCGATTTGAGTATACGACGTAAATTTATAAAAAGTTAGACTTAAGCATAAAAAGATGCCATCGATGGGTGAAAATGTAAAACAACCACAAAACGGTCTCTTAAGAGTCACGAACGCCTCGCACGGGACCAATGTAACTCACAGGAACCGACCGCGTAGTCACGAGGCTCCCAGTTTGAGTGTACGACGTAAATTTGTAAAAAGTTAGACATAAGCATAAAAACATGTCATCAATGGGTGAAAACATAAAACAATCACAAAACGTTCTCGTAAGAGTAACGAGTGCCTCGCACGGGACCAATGCGACTTGTAGGAACAGACCGTGTACGACGTAAATTTGCAAAAAGTTAGACTTATGCATAAAAACATGACATCGAAGGGTTAAAACTTAAAAAAACACAAAACGGGCCCGTAAGAGCCACAAACACCTTGCACGGGACAAATGTGACTCGTAGGAACCGACCGCGTAGTCACGGGGATCCCGGTTTGAGTGTTCGACGTAAATTTACAAAAAATTTAGACTTAAGCATAAAAACATGCAATCGAAGAGTGAAAATGTAAAACAACCACAAAACGGTCCCGTAAGAGTCACGAACCCCTCGCATGGGACCAATGTAACTCGTAGGAACTGATCGCATAGTCACGGGGCTCCCGGTTTGAGTTTACGACATAAATTTATAAAAAGTTCATCTTAAGCATAAAAACATGACATCGATGAGTGAAAACATAAAACAACCACAAAACGGTCCCGTAAGTGCCACGAATGCCTCGCACGGGACCAATGTGACTCGTAGGAATCTACCGCGTAGTCACGGGGATCCCGGTTTGAGTGTACGACGTAAATTTGCAAAAAGTTAGACTTAAGCACAAAAACATGCCATCGAAGGGTGAAAATGTAAAACAAACACAGAACGCTACTGTAAGAGTAACGAACAGCTCTCACGGGACCAATATGACTCGTAGGAATCGATAGCGTAGACATAGGGCTCTCGGTTTGAGTGTACGACGTAAAATTGTAAAAAAAAAATTAGACTTAAGCATAAATACTTGCAATCAAAAGTTAAAAATGTTAAACCACCACAAATGGTCCTGTAAGAGGCACGAACGCCTCGCACGGGACCAATGTGACTCGTTGGAACCGATCGCGTAGTCACGGGCATCCCGATTTGAGTGTACGACGTTAATTTGCATAAAAATAGAGTTAAGCATAAAA